>CM074783.1:13722198-13787679 GCA_037355745.1 Pseudo-nitzschia multiseries
ATATCCCTGCTGCTGCTGCTGCTGCTGCTGTTGAAGATTCTGCGGTGGGGATTGTGATTTTGATCTTGGACAGATCCACGTTGACTCTTGCACCCCCACACGAAGACGAGGAACCCTCCAGTACCACCGATGTTGCGTTGAGTCGTCCCGTGTGTGCCTCGTTACAGATTCTGCCGATGCACGTGGAGGGATCCTGTCGGGGAACGTTGACCTCTTCCAGGGGTGCCGGAAGATCGGATTCGTTGGTGGTGGTGGTGGTGGTGGTGGTGGTTTTGCGTTCCGTTTCGGATCGAATGTCGCTCCCGATCGCTTCCTTCATCCGAACAAGGTGATGCTCGAGCGCTGCGGCGCGATCTTCCATCGTTGTGAACATGTGGCGATAGGGTTTCGTGATGTTGTGGCGAGTGACATCGACATTGGCATCGGTATTGGTATCGACATCCGCAACGGTCTCGCTCGAAGTGGTCAGCACGCAACGGGAGCGTCTGGTATTCGGGGACGCCTCGTTCTTCCGGAGCCGACTGCGATCGGAAGGATGGGAGGCTACCAGCTGCCCCACGTTGGTTCGCTCGTCGTATTTGGGAAGGTTCGCCGGGGCTCGGTGAACCACGTTCGGCGGTGCCCGCTCCGCACGGGGCTGGGAACCCGGTTCCCGTCCAAAGCCACCCGATCGACGACGCCGACGATCCGCTTCCTTCTCCTTCTCGCTTGGGACGCTTGCTGCCCGAGGAGAGCGGGGTGACCATCGTGACCTCGCGCTTGCCCGTTTCCTTGCGGGAAAACCAGCGTGGCTCCGCGGGGGGAATCGGCTCCCGACGACGAGGTGGGAGGGGCGTCGGGGATTGGGGCCGTGGACGAGGTCTTGATCAGCTCGTTCTTGTACGCCTCGAATTGGTGCATCGTCAGTTCCGTCAGGTTTGTTTGTTCAGGCTGTGGGCCTCCCAGACCTCGGCATCGTTTCGGGGCTGAGGCTTAGTGTCGATGCCAGCGCGACGCCTTTGCGAGAAACAGATGAATGAGAAGAAGTAAACGGAAACCGTTGGGGTGTGGGCGTGGGCGTGGGCGTGGGCGTGGGCGTGGTGAGACGATGCAATCGGTACTGTACCGTTCTCTACTGTACTGGTACGCATTTTGTGGGCGGGCACAACGAACGCGAAGCGAAGCGAAGCGAAGCGAAGCGAAACAAGGCAAACCGCAGGTTGCATGGGGGATTCATCAACAACGCGGCACTTACATTTGCTCAAGACATTGCCATCGATGCTCTTCAGTCCGGCACCGATCAGGGCGGACTTGATGCGTTTCTTCGTCCGTGATATATCGCCGCCGGCTTTGCTAGCTGCCATCATGGTGACGTGACTCCTGTTTGTGTTTGTTCACTGTATCGCTACAGCGCGTGATGCTCGGGGTGTTGCGAGAGAGGTGCTTGGGTATAGGCAGGGCCTTGTTGCTACGGTGCGGTACTTTATTGCACAATACAGCAATTCGAGGTGCAGTTTAGTACGAGTATGAACGAATAGTACCGTACCGAAAGCACACTGCGGCTCGTTGTACGGTACGAGTAGTCGTTGTCGGTCCTGCAAAGTTTCAGTTTCAGTTTCAGCCGCAAGGATCTGGGATGGCGCGTAGGAGTACGCGGGTCCGTTCGAGTGATGTACCAATCTTACCGTGCGTGGGGTTTTGTACCGGTACAGAGGGCACACACTGGGTGTTTCTGCGCGTTTGTGCTACCGGTACAGCCAACAAGACCCCCCTGCCTCACCTGAACTATGCCCCGCACCATCATCATTCTCTGTCACCTAATTTTTTCCGCGCCCGCGTTTTGGCAGAGGAAAATGACGGAGGACCCGGAATTTTGGTTTTGGCGCGAAGTGAGCGAGCAACAAAAAGGGTTTCTGAAAATGTACCGGTACGTACCGTACGGCAGGAGTCATAAATAAGAGGGGTGCGACACGCCGATACGAGAAGAAAAATGGGAAAAAATGGGGGTCCTTGAAACCATGATAGGAGGATTTTGTTAAAAACTTCCCCAGCTAAATTTTTAAAAGTCTGTTTTTACTGCATAATGCTAGTAATAATACCACACTTTCAAATGATAGCAACTCCATCAAAAAGCAATATTAAAATTAGTTACAGGGTTCAGGCTAGACCATTTTTTTATGAGGAAGCTGAATATTCAGCGCGTTTGGGCTGATTATGCACAGAAATTTATTTATTAACAATTCAAAATTAGAACATTTTTCTTACACATTTCAACCTACTAGTTTAAGAATATTATCTTTCTTTCTACATCCTTATTGAGGATGGATTACCATATTATGAAATTAGAGTGAGAGAGTAGTTGCTGTTTCTTTTAATGATAATTTTATAACTTCAACACTTTAATATTCTAACTACATGCATGTTATTCTTCCTTCCTTTCCTCAATGCTCCTGCCAGCATCATTGTTGCTACTAGCTCTACCATTTGAGCAGTAAAAGACACCATGGGATGATTTCTTAGGAGTGAGTACACTGTGTACTTAGATGTTGCATATACCTTTTCAGGACTCACTAAGTCATTATCTAGAGCATGTACTTCTTGAGCTGTCAATAACTGTGTACGTTGACCTGGATGATTTGTCAGCAGAGTGGGCGAAAAATGATGACGTGCAAGTCTAAATGACTTCTGATCAGCAGAGACTTTGAATATTTCAAAGACAGCTGCTTTGAAAGCCAATGACTTGACTGTAGTTCCAGTAGTGAACTTGATTAGCTGGTTTTTGCAGGGATGGCCATCTTCTAAATGAGTCTGAAACTGGTTGAACATGAACTCACACACAGGTATTTCCATGCCTTGGTAGGTATAGTTTCCCCAATTGCAGATGCATCTGAAGGAGGTGATTGGAGACTTGGACTTCTGGGATTCTTGGGCCTTGGGTTTCTTCCTTGGTGGTGGTGACTGGTAGCTCCTATCAATACTAGTAGATTGAGATGGTTTGGTAGACTTCATTCTTACAGGCTGAAAATTTTGTGTGAGATTTGTGAAGGTACGTATGCTGTGTTTGGATTAGCTCTCTGTCAACAGAAGAAATGAGCCCACGCCGTACAGGTAGTTGATTGCTTGCTGACTTCCGTAAACAGGGGTTGATACACCGGGTTCAGATGTCCTGCGACCCTACTGCGGGAATAAGTGTTGCCTGCAACTACAAACTCCCGGGCGCAACTTCTGCTTAGTTGCGATCTGAAATCCCTTGGCTATCTTGTCCAGCAGGATAACAATCCCCCTCAGGCACAGTAGCACTGGTGAAGGCCAGGGCTTGATCCCCCTAGGTACAAAAGGTGATGTGCTGAACTCCCTACAAGACAAAATGTGTTGGAACAGTCACCTCCCTAAAGTACTTCAGGTTCACTACTTGGCACCTAAAATCAATCACCACTAACGGCAACAACTAATTCCCAGGGACCACAATGAAGAAAGGGAACCACAAAATCTCACTCCTAACCAACCTTGCTGTAGATTGTCAGCCTGCAAGAAGTCTTGGTACAGTAAATGGTTATGTTTATATGTTAATCCTGTGGTGTAAATAGAGAGACAGCACAAGATATTGTGAGAAAAACAAGCAGCGAAAACGGATGACGGACAGACTGTTTGTGGGTTTGGAATAATTTTTGGTGGGACTGACCAGCGAAAACGGATGACAGACAGACCGTTTGTGGGACTGACCAGCGAAAACGGAAGACGGACAGACCGTCGAACCATTTTTTGGTCGTCACCCCACATGTGCTTGTGAAGAATGCCAATTCCAGACCGCAGATGAACAATACACCCAAACGCCACTTACTATGTGTCTCTCAAGAGTATAAGGAAGGTGTGTGTGTAATATGAAGGTCAGAAAGTAATTGGAAGTATCTATGGGAATAAGGTGTTTCATAGTCACTTTTACTAGTAAAATGCAGTAAAAATGGTGATGAAAAAAATTGTCTGGGGAAGTTTTTTCCAAAATCCTCCTATCATGGTTTCAGAGGAAACTCGTCGTGTCGCACCCCTCTTATTTATGACTCCTGCCGTACGGTACGTACCGTACGGTACGTACCGTACGAGTATGTACGTTGATGACGAAGAGACAAAGTACCGTAGGCCCACATACCGGTAGAATTTGTACAAGAGCAAAATGTTCAACATTGTTGTGGTATTCAAGCCCTCACGATTGAATTCCCACGATTCATAAAAACCTGGAAGCTGATGTCAGCAACAAATGCCACGCCAGCCGGCTCTTGAATATTGAAGTGCGGATGATATACATGTCTTAGTTCCTCAATGTGCAAGACCATTGGATTTCAAGTTCAACGCCTTTGCAACTGTTTAGCAAATAAAGACGAGCTTTTCTCAATGCCTCTTCGGAGTAGATGACAGCTTGCTCACAATCTTAGTTTCAGTACACCTTTATCTTCAACAACATACGTACTTACTAGTTGTATTACTACCTTACTTAGAGGCGTATGACACTGTTTAAACAGTCAAAAAATTGCTTCGGCCTACTATACTAAACTCGAGTAACAACTACTAACAAGCAACCAACTGCTCCTACCAATTGTCCGGTGACAATGACAGGCTACTCTGTTATCCCTTTCAAGTTTGACTTTGATCAAGAGTTTCTTGAGAAGATAGAGTTCAAACACACAAGTACTACAAATGGAGTCTTGGAGACTGTCAAGGTTAAAGTATCACTGCAGGAGCATCCCTTTTCCAAGTCCTTTTTGCCATTAATGAATTCTCACATGCAAAGAAAACTCTTTCCTTAACAACAGGACCAAGGCAATACAACAAGTTCTCTGATCTCCTCAGAGACTATGCTGATAGAAACTGGTGGAATTAGTATGTATCAGCCCTAGCAAGTCAAACAACGGACAACTTTTCAACCACCATGGATGCCTTCATCACCTACAAATTCAACAACAACACAGATGCATACAGATGCCACAAATGATTCCTCAACAACATCAAGAAGACTACCAACATGACTGTACACCAGTTTGTCTCCATTGTTACTTTCCATAACCATGTGATCCTTTGACTGTTCCCAGGACATCCACCTGCGAATGCAGCCATCAACGATGAAGATTTCAAGAGTTTGATTTTCGAATCCATGCCTACCAAATGGAAGGACTCTTATGAAGAACACCACTCTCCCTATACGGACACCCTTACACAGATTGTGACAAGGATGGAGAGATATCAAAGCAAGGGAAGAAGAAAAGTAAGAAAAATAATCAACAAGATAATTCCTTGCAAAACAGGAATAATAGCAACAACAATGGCAACAACAAGTGAAACAACGGCAACCGTCACAATGGAAGGAATCAAAACAACAACAACAACAACAACAACAACAATGGCCAAAACCAACAACAAGGCTCCAACAATAACAGCCAAGGCAACAACAATCCCTCCATGAGAGTAGGGATGACTCACCATGTCCTATTCACCCGGGTGCTAACCACACTTGGGGACAGTGCTACCTCAATGACAAGAATCCAAACCAACCTAACAGGAATAACAATAACAACAACAATGACGTGCACATGAATAATTGAAAATTCAACAGCAACAACAGCAATAGATCAAGCAATTCATCTCCTATGGCAATAACTCACATGAGCCAGATCAACACATGTGTGTCTACATCAACAAACCAGAAGAAACACTTCCAACAGAACCTTGGCCAGATCTCTTCCATGTAGACATGGAGGTTGATACCAAAAACTATAATTTGGACCTTCAAACATTTCTGGAAGCAACACACACCTCAGATTCCCCCAACAATTATAGCAATGTTGCTCCTAGCAATGACAAGGATGTTGATCTTGTGTCAACCACAGTCAGTATCTGCAACTCCGTCAATAGCACACTAGGAAAATACTATCTGAAGACCCTCTTGATTCCAGATTCACAGAAAATCTCATCATTATCAAATCAGTGATTCCTGTTGAAGCCAAGAAGCACTCTCTTGCTCAACCAATTCAAATGCAAACAACCAACGGCAGAGTCACCTGTAATCACTATGTGATCTTGGAGAATACCATGTTTCCAGAGCTATCCTACTCCATGAGAGTGATGAAGATCAAGTGTTTTGTTGTCACCCAGAACATCAACTATCACCTCCTCATTGGAAGACAAGGAATGAGAGACCTTGGAATGAAGATGGACTTTGAAGCTTGCACCATAGAATGGTATGAGAAGATTTATGCACTTCCATCCATGGAACTACTTCAATAACAAGTCCATGCTTCACAAAGTCATGTCAGCAGAGTCACACTCTGTTGCCAAAAGCTATCCCAACCAAGCTGCTCAACAAGCATATACTGATGGCACCTCCAAGTATGAGAAGACAGAGTTTCTACAAGTTAGTATCTGAACAAGAACACCTCTCTGACCATGCAAAATCTTCATTGCTGAAGATTTTCCTTGAAAATGAAGAATTTTTTGAAGGCCTGAATGAAAAGGAATTAGGCATTTTCCCTAATCAAGAGTTCCAGATTGATCTCCAGCAAGAGGCAAAGCCATATCATATCAAACAGCCATCATGTCCAATTCCACTCCACCAACATGAAGCTGTGAAGAAAGGAATCAACTGACAAGTCAAGCTTGGCATCCTTGAAAGATGCTATGCAACCAAATGGGGGATGTTGACATTTGTGGTCCCAAAGCCAGATGGCTCCTACCGCCTCATCAGCAACTTTCAAGAGCTCAACAAAGTAACCAAGAAAATCCACTATCCACTACCAAAGATCCAAGACATCTTCTGCAGAAGAAGAGGGTTCAAATATGTAATCCGTATTTACGTCAGCATGCAGTTCCACACCTCCAAGCTTGACAAAGCCTCTACTTGGCTCTGTGTCCTTGTTACTGCGTTTGGAAAATTTTGGCTTCTTTGATTGCCAATGAGCTTCCTTAACTCTCTAAGCTGGGCCCAAGGCTGTATGGAACAGATTCTTCTCCATTTGAAGGACATTGAAGTATACATTGATGATGTTGGAATCTTCTCTGACACCCTTGAATCTCACTGCAGATCTGTCTCTTCTGTTCTTCCTTTGCTCAAGGTCCACAACTTTGCCGTCAAGCTCTCCAAGTGCCATTGGTTCCAATCACAAGCACCATGGCTTGGTCACATCATTTCCAGAGATGGAATCTGACCAAATTTAAACAAGATCAATCCAATCTTGAAACTGGCTTTTCCCTCAACAACAACCCAACTTTGATCCTTTGTTGGCATCATTAGCTTCTATTGCAACTTCTGTCCAAAACAAGCTGAAGTTCTTGCCCCACTCACAGACCACTCTGGTAGATCCAAAGGAAAGCTCACTCCAACTCCAGAGCTCATCAATGCCTTCAACAAAGCCAAGGCCCTTATTGCAAAGGACATCTTGCTTGCCTTCCCTGATCCGAACAAGCCCTTCCATGCCTATACTGATGCTTCAGACTACCAACTTGGTGCTGTTGTAATCCAAGAACAAAGAATTGTCCTCTGCTTCTCCCAAAAACTCAATGCTGCTCAACAGAAATACCCAACCGTTGACAAAGAGATGCTCTGTATCATTGAAGTCTTCAAGGAATTCCGACCCATTCTTTGGGGAACAGAAATCATAGTATGGACAGACCACATCAATTTGACTAGCCAAAACCTCACAAGTCACAGGATTATGACCTGGAGAATGCTCCTTGAAGAATTTTCTCCTCTATTTAAATACATCCAAGGCAAAGATAACGTGATTGCTGATGCGCTCTCAAGGCTCCCTATTCAGCAATCCCTGGAGGAAAAGAAGGAATCCCCAACTCTGACTTCAGATTCAGAAAGTGATCCAACCAACAATCCAACTGATCCAACTGGCAACCCAATGGACACCCTTTCCCTTTCAGATTTGTTCCTCAAATACCCAAAAGACATCCCCATGTACCCCTTCACCTTCACTTAAGTGGCTGCTGACCAAGCTGACAATGTAGATATCTCAACCAATCCAAGATACACAACCAAAAATTTCAATGGTACCGACTTGAGAATTGTTGAATCAAACGACCACAAGAAAATTGTACTCCCTTCAAACCAACTACAAGTCACAATCAAATACTACCACCATGTACTTGGCCATGCCGGCGCTGGAAAATTGTATTTGACCATCAACCAATTTGTATATGCTCCAAACATGAAAGACCAAATCAATTCATTCTGCAAATCTTGTGATGTTTGCCAAAGATACAAGAATAGCCACCAAAGCCATGGCCAACTCCCAACCAAAGAACACCAGTATGTTCCCTGGGAATACTCATGATCTAAATTGGTCTCATGACTGACTCTGCTCCTCTATTCAACAAATCAAACTTTCCAAGAGACGACAATTTTTCCCACTTCTATTGCAAACCTTGGAATCACGTCACTTCTTTCCTTCCTCATCCCTCACTTAAACGACGCTCATGCTTGCGTCAAATTTGTGCAATGTATTTAAAAAATTTGAAAATGTTTGTTGCACTGCAAGCAACTATTTCAAGGAGGACTATTTTTGCACCCATGGTTTCGGCCTCAGTATTACGGTTGCTTCAGGATTTTTCTATTTTACAATTTTGTTTCATGCTTACCCCAATAATAATTTATTTTCCATTCAATTTTTGTGTTTTCCTTACAAACCTCGTTTTTTAAAATAGTATTAGTATCCTCTATGTGCAATGATATTTTCATAGCGGTATTACAAATTTCTTCACAAATGTAAGAGCTTCTTGATAACTGGCAATCTATTATGAACGTCCATTTCAAAATACTCACACAATAGACAACAAACATATTTTGGTACAAAGATGAAAGTATTTAATCAGCTTTTGCAATAATCTCATTCATAGTATTCAAATTCAATAGAAGACAAGTAAATATATTGTGCAAACTGTAAAATAACAATTAACTAACTGTGCTACTGTAATGTTGTTCACCATTTACTTTGGTAAACTTTTCATGTATTTGAAGTAAAATTTGTAGTCCTTGTCATCCTTGCCAAGAGTCGCAATCATGTCACATTCTTGTTCCTTCCGTCTTTGCTCCTCCTTTTTACTTTCTTTATCCTTGTCATCTTGTAGTGTATGTTTGCCATTTTGCTGTTGGTACGTTTTAATTAGTTCTATCTCTAAAACTTTCAGCTGTTGTTCCTCCCTTTATTTTCCTATTTCACTCAGGACATATTTGTAAAGAATAGGTCCCTGGGTACTCCACCCCTCCTTATTACCAGACTTACTGTCAGTGAATTTCTTTCTCAACCTCACGCTCTTTGTTGTGTTCAGCCACGACCTGTAGTCATTGTAAAGGAAAGCAATGCAAATGCTTCATTGATTGGGGTGAAAATGTTACTTATTCTTGCTGTTCTGAATGATTTTTGGTTGAAGTCTGTCTTTTTTGGTGACACCGCTCCAAGAATTCTTTTCATGAAGTATTGGAATTCTAGTGAAATTTTATGTTTATAGTCTTCGTGAAATTTGTACTTATTTTTGGAGTTTGTGTTTTTGTTTTCCATGTGTAAAGCCGTTCCTGGGAAAATATCTAGTGTCTGGTTGTTCATTTTATCGTCTATGTGTCAGCGTTAAGAAGACCATTGTGTCAGAAATAATGATGAAATAGTGTATACTGGCAATGATTATATTGTCGGTTCTTACCTATGCAGTTTTTCCTGGCAAGACTTTCAGCGTCATGCCTACACGTAGTGATTGTTTGGCAGAAAATTCCACTCCACTTTTGATCCTTGATATTCATTGTATTTGGTATTTCATTGTTATTCCCTAGTTTTACAATTCTTGCAATCATCGACAGTCTGTACAAATGGTCTGCGGGGCGGGAATTTCATTTTCCTGAACAATGTTTTTTTGACGTACCGGGTAATGTTTTGTCTTATGTTATAGTCATTGGTCTGTTTTGTTGTAAGTAGAGTATCACTGTTGATACTGTTGGTGCTTGTATCTGTTTGGCTATCATTTGTGTTTGTTTGTTCACTTCCTGATACACTGCTTGTTGGGCTCTTTGTTGTATGTGTAACATCGGTGGTACCCTGCACCAAACTGCAACTTTGTTGTACCATTATTTCTTTGTTCATTTGACAACAGAAACTTACCGTTTTTGCATTTGATTGTTTTAGTGTGCTAGTTTTATGATAATAGATTTGTTTTGGAGCAAGTGTTTGGAATTTTTTCATTCATATTGTTGTAAATAGCCGTGGTAAAATTATTATGGGCTGTAAGTGCTTGATTCACTGCGTCCCAGGGAGTGCTCTATCACTATCATTATTTCTTGTATTGTTGCACTTGTAAGGGTGGTTGTACTGACACCTGCCTATCTTTTGTTTGCGTGTGCCCTAATAATTGGGGATGTGGTGTCCTGAAAATTTTGGCGCGGACCAGAACATTATGGTGTTCCCAACCCTATCAATCCGTACGTTCCACAGATAATGGCAGCCCAAGCATTGATTCACGTATTTTCCATTTTTCCATTTTCTGCAACAGCATTGTAGGACGTGGCCTTTTTGTTTTATTTGGGGAACATAAAAAACTTGAGAGATTTTTTGAAACTGTGCAATGGGGTTGCAGCAACCCTCCTAACTACAATTGCATGTATTCATGTTCATCAATTCACATATTTATCCTTTTTCCATTTTCTGCCACGGCGTTGCAGGAAATGCCCTTTTTGTTGTTTTTGGGGATCATTGAATAATTTTATAGGAAAAAATAAGTTGGTAGCCAACTGTACAGTTTGTGTTGTATAATCGTATGTTGTTGTTATCTAGAGTAATGTTGAAATTTATGAATACAAAGAAACAGTAATCCTTTTGGACCAACAGATTTTTTTTCTGCAATCAAATTAATCAATATTTGTGATTTGTAATTGACAACCCCATTTTGGCAGATGTAGTACAAGTACTACTCATAATCCGTCAAATCGTACTAATTGATAGAAAAATTGTGATGCATACCCTTGTAGCAAACTTTTTCCCCATCTGCTGATCCCATCTGCTGATGGGACTGGTACAGTTGAGTGGTTCCCTTTTTTTGAAGTGGTACCTGAGAGTGAACAAAATTGTGCCATTAATAGAATACCTGATTCAGTACAATGTTACGGTGAGAAACATGGGAAGTCCGGTAAGGCGCAGCGCAAGAATGATGCAAACTTGTTAGGGGATGAGTATTCCAACTCCTCTTCTGACTCGAACAGCACTTCCATCAATGAGAAAGGCTCCAAATCTGATCCAGACAACAATGGCGATACTGAAGTTCAAGAAGAGGATGAGCAGTATTAATAACATTTATCACTTTATGACATGAAATAAATGTAGGAAAGTAATAGAATAATAGTAATAATGTGTGGCAACAACCATTTGTATAACAAAAGTTAAATCATTGTTAGTAATGATCAAGTCAAAACAGTACCCATAGTACTGCTATTCTTATGACCAAAACTTCTTACTAAAATTGATTTGTGTATTCCCATTGATAAAAAGAAATAAAGACAAGCTTTCCTCCTGTTGTTTGCAACACACAATCATTTTTCTTACTGAGAGATTCCTCTTAAATCATGTACATACGGTAAGATACTAGTTCAACAATTAGGAAATATTCCTACTCTCATTTGCAACACATAATGATTATTCTTTCTGTGAGAAGATTCTTAAGCATGTACATAAATTACTAGTTCAACAATTTGGAAATATTGCTACTCTCCTTTGCAACACACAATGAGTATTCTTTCTATGAGAAGATTCTTAAGCATGTACACAAATTACTAGTTCAACAATTTGGAAATATTGCTACTCTCGTTTGCAACACACAATGATTATTCTTTCTGTGAGAATCTTTAATCATTCGTCACATTGTGTAGATAAATTACTAGTTCAACAATTTGGAAATATTACTACTCTCATTTGCAACACACAATGAGTATTCTTTCTGTGAGAATCTTTAATCATTGTGCAGATAAATTACTAGTTCAACAATTTGGAAATATTGCTACTCTTGTTTGCAACACACAATGATTATTCTTTCTGTGAGAATCTTTAATCATTCGTCACATTGTGTAGATAAATTACTAGTTCAACAATTTGGAAATATTGCTACTCTCATTTGCAACACACAATGAATATTACTCCTGTGACAATTGATAATCATGTACATAAATTAATAGTTCAACAACTAGGAAAATGATTATTCTTTCTGTGAGAATCTTGAATCATGTACATAAATTACTAGCTCAACAAATTGAAAATATTCCTCTGATTTGCAACACACAATGATTATTCTTTCTGTGAGAACCTTTTATCATGTACATAAATTACAAGTTCAGCAATTTGGAAATATTGCTACTCACATTTGCAACACATAATGATTATTCTTTCTCTGAGAAGATTCTTAAGCATGTACATGAATTACTAGTTAAACAAACTGGAAATATTCCTCTCCTTTACAATACATCCAAAAATAGGAAACCACCACATCTGGTAATAACAGTATAATTTCTGCTGTTGTTAATAAAAGAAATCTTGATGAACCAAAAAATAATTTGTGACTAATACTGTACCAATCAAAAGCAGTACACATGTGTGCAGCGGATGGAGGACTCAATCCACTGACCTCAGTGTCATCAATATCAACCATTTGTACCGTCATCCACAAATGTTACACTACTTTCTTTGAATCCTGTAGTTACTGTGCCCCGTGGTACTGCTGGTATGTACTTGGTGTGTTGGCGTTCATATAATTTTTTCCAAATTGTGGAACGGCGTTGCAGGAAATTGAAAAACGCCGTTTGTACCGTACGAAATGAAATAACTATTCAAATGAACGAGTTGCACTTCTTTAGTTTTATATATTTTCCAAATCCTGGAGCATTGCAGGAAACTGCTGGCCTTTTTCCCAATCCTGCAACGGCGGTGCAGGAAATTGAAAACACCGTTTGTACCGTACAAAATGAAATAATTGTGCATACAAATGAATCATACTTCTTTAGTTTCATATTTTTCCAAATCCTGCAATGGTGTTGCAGGAATTGGCCTTTTCCCAAATCCAAGCTGTTTGTATGAAATGAAATAAATCAGACTTCTTTAGTTTTATATTTTTTCCAAGTCTTACAATGGTGGTGCAGGAATTGACCATTTTCCAAATCCAAGCTGTATGAAATGAAATAAATTGGACTTTTGCCTTTTCCCAAATCCTACAACGCCGTTGCAGGAAATTGAAAAACAAAATGAATGGGACTCTTTTCTAATCCCAGGTTGGCGTTGTAGGAAATTGGCCATAATCAAAAAATTTGGCTGGAATCGAATCCCTGACGTCAAGTAGCAAGCAAATTCTCATTGCACTAAAGTACCCGGGCACTCCGACCCACAGATCTTTGAGCTACATTTTTGAGCCATTTATTTTTCCATCAATGGGGTGATTGCCAAACACGGGTATTTCTTCTGGAACCAATACCCAGAAAAACCCAGGAACGCCAAACATGGGGATTTCTTCCCCAACCAATACCCATGTTTGAAAACATGGGTTACCCAGGAAAACCCACAAAAAAAAACCAACAGCAGTCACAACTGGCTTTCATGGTGAAAATTTGTTGCCGGTTTGCCCATCATCATTTTGCCATTTGCCGCCATCAAATACCAGAGTGTTGATCAGAAATACAATCAGACTTGTTAGAAATGGTACAATTTATACATCTATTAGTCTGACTTGTTGTACTTACAGTCATCTACTCTGGAACAAACTGGTGGCGTCAAAAACAGTGTCGTCAAAATGTTGCTGTTGACAATGGTCGTCAAAAATGGCCGTCATCATCAAAGACTAGAGGGCCATTGAGAAATAAACTCAGACTTGTTAGAAATAGTGCAAATTGCACATGTCTGCATTGGAATCAATACACTTACAGCCATCTACTCTGTTACAAATTTTTGCCATCGTTGTCATCATTGCTGTCATTGTCATCATCACAATCCTCCTTGCCAGATATGACAGTTGGTGAGAAATACAATTGGACTTGTTACAATTGGTATAATTTGTATATGAATAAGTTGGGCTGCGTAATAATTTTGTCGTGCAATTTGCGTGTTGGTTCCTGATCCACCCTTGTCACTTGCATCCTTTTTAATGTATTCAATCTTCCCATCATCCAGGTCTGTTATCTCCAGCATCTCTGGTGTTGCCTCCTTAATGATCTGAACACACTTGTCTAGCTTCTCTGACATAGCCTTCCCTAAGAGTGTTTCTTTCATGGCTTCAAGGGTTGTACTCCTAGCCTTGCAAACTCCCCCCACACTTTGCAACTAATGCCTCAGCTGCTCCCTTTTTCTTTACAAAAGCAGCGGCTCGCGCCTTCCTAGTCTTCCTCTCTGCAATTAATTTCATAGGTTCCTTCAATACCTTCAATTTCCAAATGTCCTTGGAGTTAGTGACAAACCCACAAGTGATACAAAATTTCTGTCCTGCGGTCTTTGCCTTTGAAATTTTCAATGTCTGCTTGTTTGAACCTGGTTGAGTAGATGGAATCTTCTCTTTCTCTTTGTTCTGTGGTGCCTTCACAGCAAATGCTTTGCCTTTCAAACCGTACTCCAGGAGGTAGTTTACTGCCGTGTTGTTGCAAACTTCAAGGTCAAGTAACTTTGTCATCATTGGATCTGCTGTAAGGTCTACAGATCCATTTGGTAGCAATGTTACCTCGTGAGCTACAATGTGATTCACTATATGTTTGTGTGTGAAAGGGGCGATATCAATGTGGCACCAGATTGTCTTCAATTTTTCCATAGAAAATGATTCGTGAAACACGCTGTGCAAAGTGATGTTCCTCCATCTGCAAATTCTGGTTAGAGACTTCCAGCACTGTACTTGCAAACTTAGGTTGCAACCGCTTGAACAAAGAAACAGAGTCAGTCTGTGGTGTTGGAATAACACCATTAGTGATGCACGCCGTCAGCTTCTGAATGAGCATCTGATGGTCTGGTTTAACCTTCATCCAAGCCACTGCCAATGCAACGAAAGTTTCAATTGCTTCACCAAGCGCATCCTCCACTGTGTCTGGAAGTACTGGTCGCTGTCCCCTCCGTGGCGGACCCTTGAGTCCTTGATGAAGACAATTCCATAATGTGACTGGGTTGATGTTTGTACTGTATGTTGTATTTACCTCATCACAGATAACCGTTGATGAGAGCCATTCTACTCCCTTGGGGAGCTCCACCAACTTCTGTTGCTCCAACTTTCCCTCTACTACCATCCAGGCATGATGAAATCAAATCCGGATAGCTTGCTCATTCACTCTAGAACGTAGGACTTGGTGGGTAGTCTTCCTTGTTTTTTTCAAACACAACGGAGTTGGAGTGAGTTTCTTCCTTTTGCAAAGTGGGGGGGGGGGGAGTTTTCCTTGTCCAAAAACGCTGCTATAGTCGCTGCTGTGCTTGCTCCTGCTCATGGTGGCGCTCCACCTGCCACTATTGCTGCTGCTCCCGCTGCTGTCGTTGCTGTTGCTGTTGCTGTTGCTGCCGCCGCCGCTGCTGTTGTTGCTGTTGCTCCCGCCGCCGCTGTTGCTGTCACTGTTGCTGCTGCCGCCATTGTTGCTGTGCTTCCGTTGCTGTTCCTGGAGGCTGTATGCGCTCTCTTTTTGTTGTTTTTGGAGTTTTTTTGGAGGGAGGATCCAGTCCACTTGGAGCAGTTACAGGTGAAACGCTGGTACCATTTGATCAAGCAACAACAACAACAGGCAGCGGTGGTGGGGGTGGGGGGCTTCTTGTCTTCATCCACCATTTCTTCTTCATTCGCAATACTCTTTTTTGTAGAGACCAATATTTGCTCTTCTCCTCTGTAAATCCAACAGAAAGCATTGCAGCTGCTGTAGTGAATCCATGGTGTGTAAACCAAAGAAAGTTAGTGGCATTCTCAGTTAATTTGCAAGGGGGAAGGGAAGCGCCCCTTGCTACAGCGCCAACTGTGTGTGTTGCTGCTGCTGCAGGGTGAGTTTTTTGCCCTTGGGGGTGTTGTTGTTGCTGCAGCTGTTTTCTTCAAAACATGCCAATTGATACTTTTGGTGTTCATACCATCTACGAAGTATATTGATTTTACCATAGTACCTAATTTTCAAAAGTGTAAGGATGTTTCCTTTTAAAAGTGAAAAGTTAACTCCGGCCCTTCGCACTTCGTGTTTGACAAGGTACGTATGTAACCCTCAGTAGCGATAGGCTGAGATGGTATTGTGTAACACCGTGGAGGTTCGGTTCGATTGGTACGAGTTGCAAAACGCACCGAATGAGGGGATCGAACCCTCGACCACACGATTAAGAGTCGTGCGCTCTGCCAACTGAGCTAATTCGGCCCTCTTCTACACGTCAGAGGTAGCATATAAAATCTCAATTTTCATACTCAATTAAAGTATGCTACTTCGTATTTTATTAGCTTTGGTTGACCAAGTTCTCTCAGATGTGCGCTATGGTACTGTATGTACCACTACATATCCTGTACATACAAGTATGTGTGTTAATGAATGATTCCCAGCAGTTCTAAACTAATAAAAGTTTGCGACCAAATGAATAAATTTATTCACTTTCTACATAGATATTAACTACTCCGTATTGAATATGATTTGGCAGTCGGGGCTGCTTCGACTGCCAGATTCTTATTAAACAAATAAACAATGAATAAACTCCAACAGAATCACTAAAATCAAATATTTTAGTCACCCAACACATGCTAATTGTGTGCACCTCTGTTGTCATTAAGTGGTAAAAACGATTCCACTTAAAGCTACAACAGAAACAGGTTAAACTATTCGAACCAAGGCACCGTCATTAAAGACCGGATCGATAAGTAAACACTTGGAACTCATATGTGCATTCAAAAGAGTACATATGAAATGGGTCTCATTTATTCCATATATCACGATCAAGCAAAAGGCCCATGGAATAAATACTTAACCTCGCCGGCCAGCCTTGCTTGCCAAAAGAGGCAGATAGGTGGCGCGGGTAGTGATTAAACAGACAGTTACTGTTTCTTATTTAGAGATTCCAAATTCCATATTCACTTGGAGTGAAAAGTTAATAAAAAATATTCATCTGTTGGGTGCTATTCAATCTATTCACTCGTGAATATATTTTTATTACTTTGGTCTTTTATTAGTTTAGAACTGCTGGGAATCACTCAATGTTGAAGAGACAAAGTAGGCCTACGTAGAATTTGTACCAGAGCAAATTGTTCAACATAACACTCATGATCTAAATTGGTCTCATGACTGATTTTGAACCTCTGCTGAAATGTTTTTCTGACACAAAGTCCAGTGTCGAACCTCTATTGCAAACCTCTATCGCAAAACTCGAGGCTCCTTGTCACTTCTTTGCTTCGTACTCCATCTAATTGCAACTACTTTAACAGCACTGAATACTAACAAGTAACAAAAAACATTAAACTAATTGAATTGCACTGTAGCGTTGCTTATGGTTGTCGTGTGGGGCGGCGGCAGGGAGGGGCTTCTTCGACAACGGCAATGACATGAATTTTTGCCCTTCGTCGTCTCGCTGTTGCTGTTGTTAAAGCTCTTTTCTTCGAAAGGACTTGGTTGATCAATCTGAAACTTGCAGGTCTTCTTGGAGTCGGTATAAGGAAGGGAACCCCCAAATGGGGGCGCCTCTAATGCTATGGTCAAGAAATGGTTGGGTTAAGACCACTTGGTATTGTGATGGGTTGTTTGTTAATGGAGTTTTTTTTTTTTTGTCTTTTTTCTCGACTGAAAGAATCATAAAGTTCGAAGGGGTTCAGGTGCGTGCAACCCCTGTAAATTGGGTATCTATGGATAGCTCTTGACCTTGCCAATTCTGGCGGGGTGATTACTTTGGTCAGGAAGTTACAGCTGGAGAGTAAGAACAATAAGACTAACAGGACCGGAATCGGTGCTTGTAAGGAGGGAAAAGCTGTCTCAAAATGGTCGCCCTACTTTACACACATACTCGTACCGGTAGGTTAGGGTACTCGTAACAGTTACCAGTAATCTTACCAGTCAGTAGGTACCGGTACTTAGGATAGTGCAGGAAGAAATGTAAGGTCACTTCCTTTCACTATTCATACTAGATGAAACAAAAACAATGCACTTCTATTCCTCCTAGCTATCATTCGTGCTCTCATCAAGAATTTGGTGAATGGGTTCAGTTTCGTTGAATTGCGTCTTGTATGATCTGTATCCATATCCAATGTCTTTGGCCTATTCTTCTAACTTTCGTTCTGGGCAATATCCTTCGAACCAGGAAAGGAAGCCTGTTTCATATTTCGTGCTCAATATGTCCGCAGTTATAGTGTCGCAAACGAACGAACGATTCATAATAGTATTGTAGTCAACAGCCCAGCCAATCCATTTTAGTGTAGCGCCAAAATTGTTCTTCTAAACTGGATGTTATTGCTTATTTCATTTCGTGTAGTCCAACATCCACAGTCTGGGATAATTGACGTACACATCTTCTTGTGTCATTATCTTCTGCTGTTGGTTTTGTACCTGGGGAGCCCAGAGTACTTCCCCGGCCACAACGCAATCCTTCACTGCCGACACATCCCCGGAAAGTTGTACCAACGCCTCTCGCAGGGACGTTCGGGTCTCGACCTGGCGGGTGCCAAAGGCTTCCATGGCGTTGCCCTCGATGACCAGGTGGATTTGGACCAAGGCCAGTGAGGCGACACCACCGCTCCTGCTGCTGCTTTTGCCGTCCTTGGACCCCTCCCCGGGCGCTTCGGTCTCCTCGTCCGTGACGACCTTGCCGTTGTACTTGCTCCAGGATTCTTTCTCGAACTTGCTGCGTTCTCGGGCCGAGACGCGGTTGTAGTGTCGTTCCGCTCGGACGACGGCCTGGTCGCTCGAGGGATAGTGCTGGTACTGGGTCTCCACGGACGAGACCGTGCCCCGGTCGAGTTGGCGGGACAACTCGAGGGACGCCTCGGCGATCAGGGATTGGAGCCCCTCCCGCGTGTCCGTGGGCGTGGTTTCGGCGATTCTCTGCAGGCGGCCGACCACGGACGTGGGGGCGTGGAGGTCGGGAACGTCCAGGCTGGCAGTCAGACTCCACACAGAGAGACCGGGGCCCAGCGGGTGGTTCATATCGTCGTCCCCGTATTGTCTCCGGTTCGCTCGTTGCTTGACGACGCCCCGGGTCACCAGAGCCGTGCCAAGCACCGCTATGGTGATGTCCGACGCCCGGGAATCGGTGAACGGGTGCGGATTGACCTTGCGTACGAAGTTGGTCGTTCCGTCGGCGTTGGTAACAATCGCGGTCGCCTCACCGGACACTCGTTCACCGGTCGGCTGGTGGTAGGTGCGGTAGCCGCGATTGGGGTTCAAACGACGCGGGGGATACACCACCCGAATCGGGGCAGGGCGGTGCCCATTCGCATTCACATTCATTCTGGGCCGGGGGCTAATCCTTGTGACGGGGGGTCTGCGGAATCGATCCGATCGTCCAAAGGAGCCGCCGCTCCGGCCGTTGTTGGCGGCCCAGGCCGGATCCAAAGCCGAGAAGGTCATTGCCGCAAGCAGAACCATCGATGCGGCCCAGCGACGGAGTCGCAGTCGCACGGAAACCGAGTTGCGAAACCCAGCAAAGGTAAGTATTCTCTGGAGGAGAACGCGGATGCGGCCGTAGTTCGTTTCTCTCGAGCTGGAGTCGCGGTTCGTGGGGGGCGATTGTTGGAACAACGGCGAGGGTTGGAATCGATCGTCGTTATTGTTTCCGTGTGTCAACACTGTTTGGGTCGGAAGTCGTTCGTGTCCGCGACTGTTCGAAGAACGCAATCCAATGCGTGACGGCCCCGGTTGGAAGGCCCGCACATCTCTAGTGGATCGAGAGACGAACAGTGAGCCCATCGCGAGAATCAACGCTGCCAGTGTCCTCATTGTGCTGGATTCTCTCTCTCTATCTCTCTCTGGGTGGATCGCTTGAGACTTGTTATCTACCACCCGTATTACTGATCTGATACCGGCGATGGATGGCAACGAAGAGAAAATAATAATAACAATACGAAGTACTTCGTAATCTTACTTCGTAATAATGAACGATGGGAATGTTGTCACGAGAACCAGGGTGATTAATGTCATTTGCATTAGCTCGGTTTGATGATCTAGGTGCTCAAAACATAGGCTTTTTCATGTCATCGGTTTCAGTTTGGGTGCGATCCTCGCGAAGAACGTCAAAACAAGATGCGACAATCTTTCGTGCTGCGAATCCAAGGCCACGTTTCAAAAAATTCTCTTTCTCAAAATTCTTTCCAGTTTCGAATTTTACCTCAGCTTCTTCGGAATGAATGAATCTTCATTGTGGGTAGACTCTTCTGAAATTTTTCTCATTCCCTACGAACCGGTAATACCCACCCTGTGGTATTCAAACCCTCACGATTGAATTAACCAATTCAAGAAAATATGAAATCTAACATCAGCACCAATGTCACACCAGCCGGGCTTCAATATTGAAGTCTGGATGAAGAACATATCTAATTTCCTCTATGTGCAATGTACGTTGAATTCCAGTTCAATGCCTTTTTACTGTTACAAGCTTCTTTCCAACGACTCTTCGGAGTAGTTGCCAAAGCTAGCTCACAATCTTAGTTTTTAACCAAATATAGCCTTACTTTAGTACCTTTATCTAGAGGCATACGACACTGTTTAAACAGTCGAAAAACTGCTTCGATCTACAACTACTACTACTTCAACTACTCGAGTAAACACTACTACTACTGCTAACAAGCAATCAACTGATCCTACCAATTGTCCAGTAAGAAGAAGAGGAAGACAATGCCAAGCTACTATTCCATCATCCCTTTCAAATTTGACTTTGATCAAGATTCTATCGACAAAGTGGAATTCAAGAACACACATGAGTTCAATGGAATGCCTGAAACAACCAAGCTCAAGATGCCCTTGATTACTGCAGGATCAACCAAATTACAAATTCTTTTCACCATCAACAAATTTATGCAATCCAAGAAGACACTCAACTTAACTACAGGTCCAAGACTATATGGCAAGTTTGTAGACCTCCTCAGAGTTTACACCGACAAGAGTTGGTGGAATGACTACATATCAAACAATGTTCTGCAAAGAACTGTCGATAACTTCCAAACCATTGTGGAAGAATTTGTCAACTACAAATTTGACAACAACCCCGATGCGTACCAAAACCATCAAAGATTCCTTACCAATATCAAGAAAACAACCAGGAGTATGACAGTACACCAATTTGTCACCCAAGTCAACTTCCACAATCATGTTATTCTTCCACTGCTTCCAGGACACCCACCAGAGGACACAGAAACCAAGGAGAGAGAGTTCAAGAATCTAATCTTTGAATCCATGCCCAACGATTGGAAGTACACCTACCAACAACATCATTCTCCTCACAGAGATTCTCTTTCTAAAATGATGATGAGATTTGAAAGATATCAATATGCACATAATCGTAAGAAAAAATCAGATAATCCATCTCAAAACGGCAATAACAACAACAATAATAGCAACAACAACCATAACAAAAATAACCGATGCAATCAAAACAATCAAAACAACAGAAACAACAACAACACTTGAAACATTGGAAATAATTGATCCAACAACAGTGGCAATGGCAATAACCAAAATTGGCAGCGCAACAACAATCAAGGCAATAACAACAACAACAAAGGTTCAACAAGGATCTCCAATGACTCACCATGTCCAATCCATCCTGGTACCAACCATACTTGGGGCCAATGCTATGCCAATAAATTCAGAAACAACTCCAATCAGTCCAACAGCAAGGACAACACCTACTCCCATGTGAACGACCACAGTTCCAACAGCAACCAATCCAGCAATTCGTCCTATGGCAGCAACCCACACGAACCAGAACAACACATGTGTATCTTCATCAACGAACCAGAAGAAACCATTCCATCAACCCCTTGGCCGGATCTCTTCCATGTAGATATGGACGTGGATGATGAATATTATAATTCAGATCTTCAGAGATTTCCCACTGAAACCCTCGATTCCGACAACAATTTGCAAGATGTTGCTCCCAATAAGCAACGCCGATGTCGACCTTGCTCCAACTACAGTAAGTGTCTGCACCTCCATCAATGGTTCCCCTGGAAAATATTACTTGAAAACCCTCTTTGATTCCGGATCCACCAACAACCTCATTGTGGAATCAGCAATTCCCTCTGGAATCCAGGAACACCTACTCGACCAACCAATTCAAATGCAAACAACAAATGGCAAAACCACTTGCAACCACTATGTAACCTCGGAGAACACCATGTTTCCAGAGCTATCCTATTCCATGAAGGTCCTGAAAATCAAGTGCTTCGTGATCACTCAGAACATCAACTATCATCTCCTCATTGGTAGACAAATCATGAGAGACCTTGGAATGAAGATGGACTTCGAAAATTGCACCATAGAATGGTATGAAAAGACCACGGACTTCCATCCTTGCAATTACTTTGACAACAAGGCCTTGCTTCACAAGGTTATGTCTGCAGAGCCACATGCTGTAACAGAGAGTTATTCCAACCAAGCTATTCAACAGTCATATGTAGATGGCACCTCCAAGTATGAGAAGACAGACCTCCACAAGTTAGTCAACAAACAAACCCATCTCTCGGACGATGAGAAATGCACCTTGTTACCAATACTCCTTGAAAATAAAGAACTTTTTGAAGGCTTGAATGATAAGGAATTAGGCATTTTCCCTAATCAAGAGTTCCACATTTTTTGAGGTCAATCAAAAATGGGCCGCGCGCGACTAAAATGGGCTCGTGCGACTCAACAAGACACGTGCAATCAAAACGATATGCGTGTGACTGAACAAATGAATCGATTGTACGAGTCATCTTGCTTCTACAGGAATTTGACTGGAAGGATTGCAAGATTGGAATTTCTGTGAATGAATGAATGAAGAAGGAATGAGAATTTGCCTTGAATGTGGAGAAGGACCATCAGCATGTGAAGAAAGGACGTCACCGTGCGGAGAACAAACATCATTGTGTGAAGAAAGACCATCATCGGATGATGTGACGGGAAAAATATCTTCTCCAGATGCCCCCCTTATGTACCGGATTATACGGGGCACAAGGTAGAGGCCTACAGCCCCTGGTAATAAAGGTACAGGGCATGTAAGAATTACATCGGAGTATTAGCGGGCTGGTGCAAATATTAGTGATTTAGTGTGTGCATCGAAGTATTAGCGGGTCGATGCATCAATTTTAGTGATCTTAGGAAAGAGTGGATTCATCCGCTCAGAATTTCAATTTCAGAAAATTTTAATGTCGTAAACAAAACAATAATAAGAACAAACAGTTAGCAAAACACCAATCTTCCTCCTCGAATTTTGGAGCTCTTCAAACAACATTGAGCTCCAACAAGCCGCAAAGCCATTCCATGTCAAACAACTATATCCAATCCCACTCCACCAACAGGAAGTTGTGAAGAAGGAAATTGATAGGCAAGTCAAACTTGGCATTCTCAAACGCTGCTATGCCACTGAATGGGGAATGCTGATCTTTGTAGTGCCAAAACCAGATGGCTCCTGCCGACTTATCAGTGACTTTCAAGAACTCAACAAAGTCACCAAAAAGCTCCACTATCCACTTCCAAAACTCTAGGATATCTTCCACAGAAGAAGAGGGTTCAAATATGTGACCCTTATTGATGTCAGCATGCAGTTCCACACCTTCAAACTTGACAAAGCCTCCACCTGGCTTTGTGTCCTTGTTACTCCATTTGGAAAATTCGGGCTCCTCTGATTGTCAATGGGCTTCCTCAACTCTCCAAGCTAGGCCCAAGGCTGCATGGAACAGATGATCCTCCATTTAAAGGACATCAAAGTATACATTGATGACATTGGAATCTTCGCTGATACTCTCAAATCCCATTGCAAGTCCGTCTCTTCTGTTCTCTCCTTACTCAAAGCCCACAACTTCTCTGTCAAGCCCTCCAAGTGCCACTGGTTTCAATTGCAAGCACCTTGGCTTGGCCACATCATCTCCAAGGATGGCATCTGCCCGGACCCAAACAAGATAGCTCCTATCCTAAACCTAGCCTTTCCATCAACAACAATCCAACTTCGATCCTTCGTTGGGATGATTAACTTCTATCGCAACTTCTATCCAAAGCTCGCAGAAGTCCTTGCCCCACTTACAGACCTCTCTGGAAGATCCAAAGGCAAGCTCATTTCAACTCCTGAGCTCATCAAAGCCTTCAACCAAGCCAAAGATCTCATCGCAAAAGATATTCTTCTTGCCTTCCCGGATCCAAACAAGCCCTTCCACATTTACACTGATGCTTCAGAATATCAGCTTGGCGCCGTCGTCTGCCAAGATGGCAAAATTATCCTCTGCTTCTCGCAAAAACTCAACGCTGCTCAACGGAAATACCCAACGGTCGATAAAGAGATGCTTTGTATTGTCAAAGTTTTTAAGGAATTTCAAACCATTCTTTGGGGTGCAGAAATTGTTGTATATACAGACTGCATCAATCTTACCCGCCAAAACCTCACAAGCCATCGCATTATGACTTGGTGTATGCTCCTTGAAGAATTCTCCCCAGTATTCAAGTATATCAAAGGCAAAGACAATGTCATTGCTGATGCGCTCTCCCAGCTCCCCCTCCAGCAAGACTCTCCGGAGGAAAAGAAGGAATCCCCAATGCCAACAACATCCTTGGACATTGCTCCAACACATTCAACCGCCACTCCAGATCCAACTGACAATGTTCTCTCTCTTTCGGATCTACTTCTCAACTATCTGGAAGATATTCGTCCCATGCACCCCTTAGCGTTTGACCAACTCGCCCAAGACCAAGCCGCCAATGTATATATCTCTACCAATCCAAGGTACACAACTGAAAACTTCAATGGCACTGACTTGCGAGTTGTCAAATCCAACGGTTGCCAGAAGATTGCACTCCCTCCAAACCACATGCAGGCCACAATGAAATATTACCACCATGTGCTTGGACACACCGGCGCGGAACGATTGTATCAAACCATCAACCAATTTGTATATGCTCCAAACTTGAAAGACCAAATCAACTCCTTCTGCAGATCCTACGACGCGTGCCAAAGATACAAGAATGGCCACCAAAGCCATGGACAACTCCCAACCAAAGAACACCAATATGTTCCTTGGGATACTATCGCAATTGATGGAGTTGGTCCCTGGAATATCAAGATACCTGGCCACGGAACTGTCTCCTTCAATGGATTCACTATCATGGATATGTGCACCAACCTCCTCGAAATAATCCAAGCACCACAAGTAAATCCAACTGGCCTCATGGCAGTTCATGCCCTTGACAATGGCTGGCTCTCCAGATATCCCAAACCAGTAAATTGTATCATCGATCAAGGAACCAACTTCATGAGCAATGACTTCCAACTCCATCTTGCCAACCTTGGAATCAAAGCCAAGGTCTGCTCTGTCTGCAATCCGCAATCCAATGCAGTACTTGAAAGAGTCCATGATACAATGAAGTTGGCAATGAGAACCGAGCTCAATACCAATCCTCCCCAAACTCTTCAGGAAGCCACAGACATCATTGATAGTGTCTTCACATCTGCTCAGTTTGCTGTTAGATCCACTATCCACAAAACCTTTGGAATAACCCCAGGCGCCCTTGTCTTCCATCAAGATATGTTTCTACCAATCCCCGTCATCAGCAACTTGGCCATGATCAGAAACAAAAGACAAGCCCAGATCAACAAGAATGCTATGAAAGAAAATAGCCACAGAAAGCTTCATGATTACCGTGTAGGAGACCAAATCATGACGAAGAATAAAAAGAAAATTCCTGGAGCTTTTGAAGCAAGAAGCAAGGGCCCCTACACTATCCAGCAAATTCATACGAATGGTACAGTTTCCTTTCTCTTAGGAAACCATGTTGTCCAATGGATGAATATTCGGAACCTAAAACTGTATCACACTAATTAAAAATTTCCTATCTATGGAATACTGGTTGCACACAACCACCAAAATTCTGTGCCACCAATAGAAACTTTTATGCAAAGGAAAAGAGTGTGGTATTCAAATCCTCACGATTGAATTACCCACGATTCAAGAAAATCTGAAATCTGACATCAGCACCAATGCCACACTAGCCAGGCTTCAATATTGAAGTCTGGATGAAGAACATATCTAATTCCTCTATGTGCAATGTATGTTGAATTCCAGTTCAATGCCTTTTTACTGTTACAAGCTTCTTTCCAACAACTCTTTGGAGTAGTTGCCAAAGCTAGCTCACAATCTTAGTTTTTAACCAAATATAACCTTACTTTAGTACCTTTATCTAGAGGCATACGACACACCCAACTGACTAATCACACATCCAACGGATGATCCCATCGCCAATGTTGGCTGATTACAGTACGAGTAGTACAAAATATTTTCCAACACACAAAAACCAAATTGTATCAATATTAATAATGCTTTATCTGCTGTTGCTGCTGCTTTGTGACAATGATGGGGGGAGATACATCATATCCAGCTCCGTACATAATTTGCAACATCGACTCATCATCAGCCAACAACAGCGAGGATGGCAAAGAGCAATCCATCACGGGCAGGAGGACGCAAGTTGGGGGTGAGCAACTACAGCAGAACTGAAGTCTTGGAATTCCTACACCCCCCCAGAGCAATCCTTCCCGTTGGTCCTGAGGAATGGGAACAAGTCGCCCAAATCCATAAAGACAACTTCCCTGATACTGACAGAAGTGTTCAAAACCTCCGTAGGAAATACAGCACTCTTTACCATAAACAAATTTCTACTGGTGATCCAAATCGCCCTAAGGAGGTACAGTTGGCGAAGAGGATCAAGTGGTTGATTAAGAACAAGCACAAAGTTGGTGATGGAGAAGAGGAGTACAATTTAGAAGGAGGATACCAGAATAACATAGAAGAAAAAGAAGAACACATCACCAACAATGTAAGTAGTGTTAATACTAACATAAGTAGCGAGGATGACAACTCTGACGATGATAACATTCCTCCAATACCACTCTGTCAACCTTCCCAAAGAACTCAGCCAACACAACAGACAAAGGAGCCAACGGAGTCAACCCAGCCGACACAACCGCCGCTTCCTCAACCTTCCCAATCAACCCAAGAACCATTTGCCATAAATGTACCAGCAAGACTTGTTGCAAGCTCTTGGTCTCGGTCAGCTTCCTCTTCTTCTTCACGGTCCTCTCCACAGTTTGTTGCTTCTTCCCTTTCTCCCAGCAGCACTCCGCGGTCAAAGAGACAATACAGGAACACTAACGGACGCCAGGAAATTCTTGATTTCTTGAGAGAGAATTCTGAGCTCAAGAGGGAACAAAGCAGAGAGGATCACCAGCTCAAAAGGGGACATAGAGAGGCCGTCTTTGAAGCTGAGAGGCAACAAAGAGAGGCTGCCTTGGAATCGCTGAAGACCGCCATTGTAGATGTTGCCACCATATTCTTAAACAGGCTCTGTCCCAACTCCAACTTGAATTCCCCCCGAGCTGGCGATTCCACTTAAGGCATTGGTTCCTGTTTAATGGCAACAGACAGTTGCGCATTTGGGTGGATTTTGATGTGAAGGGAAGGCTTCAGCCACATCATTTGACAAGAGATGGGGTCTGTGATAGAGATGGCTCTGACAACTTGAACTGAACATGGACTTGGGTCAAGGTCCACCTCCACCCAGCTTGGATTGTTGACTTTGAATCAAAGCTTCATCACCCCCATGGTCGATTAAGATATTATTTAGATAAGTCAAAGATTAGTAGATTCAAAGTTAACACATTGCTTTTGGTTTTGCAGGAAACAAATTATGAGCTTTGCAAGTTGCAAAGAAAAGAAATAATGAATTAGCAAAATCAGCAAAATTGTAAAGTTGGTACATGAAAGTCTGAAATCGATTGGAATCAAAACAAATTCCATTTCCATGTATGAACAAACTGATGGGATTAACATCCTCCGGCACTGTGTTGAACCCCTCTTAAGGAGTCGTGCGGTTTTTACGAACCCGAACACCAAAAGCAAAACTACTCCAGATCGATCAAAAATCGAAAGTACTCCTATCGATCCAGTAAGCTCCAAGCTCACTCCATGCTCATAATTCCAAAAGTTAGCAACAGCAACAGCAACAGCGAAAGCTATTTTCAAATCTGATTACCAACGTCCAAATTTAATCCATTATTACAGATTAATCTTTATCTACACTTTGCAATCGACCAGCCAATCAACCATAGTGGATCGATCAATCATTGATTGAATTGATCCAAGTCCAATCAACAATGTACTCCTCAATTGGATCTAACAATCTACTCAACCACCCAAAGCGAAACTTCAAAATCCAATCCTGAAGTCTGATTTTCTTTCAAATCTAATCCTTAAATCCAACTTTGAAATCGCAAAACATCCAAGTCCCAAGTCGTCCAATCAAGCACCCAACAGCTCAACGGCTCAACGCTTGGCTGCCTACTCAAACATGTCAGTGGCATCTTCCATTGGCTCAATGGCATAAGAGAAGTATCCGCCGGTTTGATGCATAAAAACATTCAGGATCTGGTTGTGATCAATGGTACCTGTTTGGTAATTGTACAGAAGAATCATCAAGTTCAATATGATCTTCCTATTGCCAAATGTCTCCAATAGGAGCCTGTCTTTCAATCACGGAAACTGCCCCTGGATCATTTACATCCCCCACTCTGATAACTGCCAAAGTATTAAATTTCTTTTGCACGTACAAGAAAACTACAGTACTCTAACTTACGTACGTACATTTCTACGTACCTTACAGTACTGCAGCTGGAATGATACGATACTACGAGTCAAAGATACAAATGATCAAGTCATATGCACCTTTAGTGTTTGGAATAATGAGACTCAAACAAGGTTATGTCTTTCTCTATGTGAGGTTGGAATACGATCAAACCAGAGGTGCATCGTCATTCTGACACCCAAATTCGATACTTAGTGATCGAACAACAATCATTCTTACAATCAAAAGTTGATACTTAGTAATCGGAGAAGAACACACACTAGAGGTTTGTTCCAAGAAAAGACAGCAGAGGTTTGAAGTGCTCCTCACGAACTTGTTTTCTGCTGTATACATATAATATTGTGTTGTATTAGCGGCAATGCGATCTTTAAAAGAGATACTTGCTCTCCAGCAAGGATCATCTCTTTATCTCATACTTTTAGATTATTTGATTACTCAACCTTCTTAAACCTTGCTTTGGCTCCCTTATCGGGACCTATTGTAGAACTACAAGCCTAGGATCTAACTGACTGTGCCCTAGGTAGCCAGAATAGATCTGGTTGAGCCTATAAGCTCAATCGTACTGGAATCTATTAGACCCAAAACAGACCGGCACCTCAACGGGTCTGCAGCTACAGCTCCTGTTGCTCTTCTTTGTCCTTGGACTGAGTCAGCTTGACAGCCACATTCAGAAGGAAATTGACAGATTAACAGTCGCAAGCTTGTTGAAGCTTGCAAAAGAAGAAGACAACAGTAGAAGCACTCCATCACGCAAACAATCCGACAGTAGATCATCGATTGACTTGACTTCGGACGACGATCGATAGTTCCCTGATCCGATTACACAACAGAGACAACAGACCAACTGAAGTCTTTAATAGAAGCTCATTGCATTGGAAACGCCAATAGCAATATTCACATCCAAGAATATCTGTTCAACAGATTCCACCTTCTTCTGCGTTGCGATCCATCCCCGGTGACTCCACAGTTACCAAGATACCAACGCCCACCAGCATTTGATTGTGCTAAGCACCAGAAACTCACCGACTACAGCTACCATTGATAGTTTTTTTTACTACACCTATTACTATATGTAATCTATGTCAATTGCTCAGCGCAAGCCCAGCAATTACAAGACAACCAAGCAACTGCAAAACAACAAAAACAACAACCAACGAAGCAACGAAAACGAAAACGAAAACGAACACAAACACAAACACAAACACGAACATGAACACGAATTCTGTTGCTCCTCCCCCCTTTTTTACTAAGTAAAAGACCTAGTAATTTCAAGACAGCGAAGACGAAAAGACGATACGCCGTCAACATCATTATGACAATCAACGGTCATCTCTTTGTCACATCAAGTCTCCCTATTGATAGAGGAAATTCCTCATCTCCAGTATTCCGGAATTTAGCAACATCAACGGCGATCCGAATAAACGAATTTTTGTTAGATCATTACGATAGCAAGGGCGTTTTCGAATTCAGCAAAGCTACCCATTCCTGCTGTTCAAGCCTCATGAACAGAAGGCCTCTACGCGTTCCTGTACCCGTTACTTCTATTCTTACGGACCAGTCAAGTCTCACACACGCGCTACCGCAAGACAATTCGTTTTGTTTTCCCCAAGACCAGTCCCATCCAGTCCCATCGAAAACGCCATCCATTTGCTATTGCAGCCACGACGCATTCATTCTACAATAACGGCGAATTTCCGCACAACGACACGGCAGAATCGAAACGGCATCTCCTTGCTCTTGCCACCATTCGGTCCATCCATCACGGCGCTGATAAAAGGCTCCCCTCAAGATCCAGATACCGCGGAAAACGCGCATTTCGTTGCTCCAACACGGCCTACACATCGTACCTCGTCGAAAACGTTCCGAATTCCCCAACGCTATCGGCCATTGAGCAAAGTAAATTCATCCATTCATCCATCATGGATACTTCCAACCTTCAGCACGACGCGTTCCCCTCCTTCGATCAACCAATGAAGACTATCTTGCAAGACATCTTCAATGTTCCACAGGAGTCCAACAGCACATTATGCGAGGCTCTCCTTGACAGCACCACAAGGACATGGAGACATTTCCTTCGCCTTTACTATGTTGATTATCTCACCTACTGGGATGGCAATCAGCACAGAACATTGGCTATGCATGTCCAAGAGGAACTGTTGGTATTTCTCAGCTTTAGTTTCCACCTGCGCAAACAAGGAATCGACCGGTATGACCATTCTCAGTACACCAAAGACACCTTTGAAGCATTCCGTGCGGACCAAATAAGGTACGAGTCTTGGACCAGAAAATCTAGAGATGTGACCACATTTCCAGTATTGAACAACGATGCTAGATTTGAGCATTGGCTCGTAACATTCAAGGACAAGCTAGAATCCAACGACATTGACACCACCACATTTCTGAATCGAAAATGGTCACCCCAGTCCCTCTTCGGGTATCAAGCGGACCTACATGGAAAACAGTGTGAATTCTTCTGGACACTCCTCCTGCATGTGTTCCAAGGTGACCTTTCTTCCTCCTGTGTGTTAAGCCACATAAGCACAAGAGATGGTCGTCAGGCTTATTTTGATTTCGTCAACTTGCACAGCAACTTCCCACTCCATCAGCAGTTTAATAAGGTCCATGACCCACCGGACAGCTCGGATCTCAAAACCCCCAGACAGAATGAAGCCAAAGCAACCAGCCTTCTAAAGACCCCCTTGCTATTTGAAGCTACCAGACTGGATTCCCAAACAACGCCTGCCGACACACCTCCAGCTGTTGGCAATCCCGTGACGACTCCCGCAACACCAGTGCCACCTCCAACGCTTGTTCACCCCACTGTTGACAATCCCGCGACCCCTATTGGACTCCCTGGTAGCTCCAATTCTGGTCCAGCTGATGTTTCTACCTCCACTGGTACTCCTTCCTACACCTGGAAGCATTTCCCCAGCACTGATTTCGTTTGATTCACCAAAGTTGACTCTTCCTTCACTCTTGGTATTGTCCACACAGACATTGCATCTAAACCACGCCGTGAGACACATTCCACTCGCCCTTGGACTTACTCTCGAGCTCCAGTCAACTCACGATGGACGTTTAATCCTCAATCTGAAACCGTGGTATTCCATCGTACACGAATACCTGTTTCTTCTCCCCAGCCTTCTTGCATTTCTTCCTTGCTACTCTCACCATCTGGGACACTCTCTAAGGATAGTGTCGTTCCAAGCTCAGTTCATGCCTATTCCCAGCATGGGGCATCTTCTTACCCAGCCCGGAAGCCTCTTTATGGGGCACATTCTATGACCTACAACTCGCTTGCTGCTTGTATCACCAAACGGCACCGTGATGCTATAAAGCTCAAGCTGTATCACCTGCATGCCACTCTCTTGTTTGCTAACTGGATTTATGACGACATCACCTGACATCTCTGCTCGATCAATTGATACTTTGTTTCGACTGATCGATCAATTGATACTTTGTTTCGATTGATACGGATACCGTTTAATACCACGATGCTCAGATGTCTACAAATCGATCAACGATCACAGAATGCTACGATTCGTATCAAACGATTGAGCTTCGATTCCGATTGGTTATTCTAAGATTCACCTGCGTCAAGCATTTGATCTACGATCAATCGATTACTACCACTTGCTCAATCTAAGATCAATCTACCGTACGATCCATTCAGTTGATTTCTACGATCAAACGTACGACTACTAGCTCGTACTAGATCCATCAATCGTCTGTGATTCAATACTTCTTCGATACGCTCTGGTTCCACGATTGCCCATCGATTCTACAGATGTCGCGTTGGTTTTGATCTTCCATTCCATCGATTCTACGGTTCATTCCAAGTTGGTATCCATGATCAATTGCTTCCTACGATTAGATCGACGATACTACGATTCTATTCTATTTCTACGATTCATTCTAAGATAGATATCTACGATCAATCGCTTTCTACGACTTGATATGTGATCATCTACCTCGATTCAAGATCAAAGCTCCAAATTGATACTACAATTATATCAACATGTCTACGATCAAATTTACGATTGACTTCTATGATCAACCATCAAGCTTTGCTTACAATTGAATTTGATTTCTATGCTCTGATCTCTGATCAGTAACTTGCCATATCGTCTTTCTGACTATCTTGCAGGGGCATTTCTTCTATGCAAGACAGCCATCATGACTATTTGCAAGGATCTAATCTCGATCATGCGAATTCGTCTTCTACGACTTGATTCCCAAGCTACGTCTTCTACGGCTTGATTCCCAAGCTACGTCTTCTACGACTTGATTCTCAAGCTACGATTCGATTCTCTTATCCAAGCATTCTTCTGCTATGATTATATCACACCCTGCGATTTGATTCAAACTTTGATTACGATTGAATTTGATCAATCGCTTTCTACGATTTGATTCACGTATACGATTTGTTCCAAGTTGACATCTACAAATCGATTTCTACGATTCCTTTCAAGCTGGTATCTACAAATCGATTTCCTACGCACCGATTATGTATCAGTGTATCGGTTCAGCCTACGGTTCAACAATCGAAAGCTTATGACTTGATTCTACGATCTCGAATGCTTATGGTGGTTTGATTCTACGATCGTTCAACAATCGAATGATTATGACTCGATTCTACGATCTTGAACGCTTATGACTTGATTCTACGATCGATGTTTTTGTCTACAATCACGATATGCGATTGATCCAAATCTACGATAAGTTGATGCCCAATTGTGGGGCATCTTAATCTATGCAAAATCGATGCCTAATCATGGGGCATCTTGACCTATGCAAACCCATGCCCAATCATGGGGCATTCTTCTCCTTTGGTATTCTTCCTGTGATAAAGGTTTCTTCCTTTCTCCTAAGTAAGATCACACTGTTTTGTATCAATTATACGATTCAAATCAAGATCTTCCATTCCAAACCATTAGTTGATTCCTACGATCAAATCTACGATTCATTCTTCGATCGCATACGACCCATCCCTTCTACGATTCAATCTTCGACTTGTATCTATGATCACGAAGGCGATTCAAGCTTCGATTACAATTGGTAACGCCTCTACGTTTTGATTCTACGATCGTATTGATTTCCCTGTATCTACAAAGCAAGAAACCAATCAATTCTATTCCACGATTCACTTGCGTCAAGCACTCAATACTCAATCGATTTCGTATACTCCGATCTCCGACCAATTGAATACTACGATTCGATCCACGATCAATCAATCCATCGTCTTGGCTTTGATATGGCTCCTTCCTTCCTCCCGAGTAAGAAGATGGGGCATATCGCATACTCTTGACATACGTACTCACGGAATGTTGTTTGTTCTTCTTACAGAGTTAAAGCTTATGCTTGATCTTGTGCAAGAAGATGGGGCATATTAAATCCCTTTTGCACGTACAAGAAAACTACAGTACTCTAACTTACGTACGTACATTTCTACGTACCTTACAGTACTGCAGCTGGAATGATACGATACTACGAGTCAAAGATACAAATGATCAAGTCATATGCACCTTTAGTGTTTGGAATAATGAGACTCAAACAAGGTTATGTCTTTCTCTATGTGAGGTTGGAATACGATCAAACCAGAGGTGCATCGTCATTCTGACACCCAAATTCGATACTTAGTGATCGAACAACAATCATTCTTACAATCAAAAGTTGATACTTAGTAATCGGAGAAGAACACACACTAGAGGTTTGTTCCAAGAAAAGACAGCAGAGGTTTGAAGTGCTCCTCATGAACTTGTTTTCTGCTGTATACATATAATATTGTGTTGTATTAGCGGCAATGCGATCTTTAAAAGAGATACTTGCTCTCCAGCAAGGATCATCTCTTTATCTCATACTTTTAGATTATTTGATTACTCAACCTTCTTAAACCTTGCTTTGGCTCCCTTATCGGGGACCTATTGTAGAACTACAAGCCTAGGATCTAACTGACTGTGCCCTAGGTAGCCAGAATAGATCCGGTTGAGCCTATAAGCTCAATCGTACTGGAATCTATTAGACCCAAAACAGACCGGCACCTCAACCGGGTCTGCAGCTACAGCTCCTGTTGCTCTTCTTTGTCCTTGGACTGAGTCAGCTTGACAGCCACTTTCAGAAGGAAATTAACACAAAGCAAGGATGCTTCTGCATTCAACAGAATAGCCTCTATGGTATCCAGATCAGTCTGCGAACTTTGGACAAGGCATTGGTGTCTCCCTGTGGCAACCCTAAACGCAGAGTCAATACAAACCATCGCTCCAAACTTGACAAACAGTTCTTCTATTTTATCATAAACACCATGATTGGCAATTGTGCTGTCGTGCCAGGTACCAGGGCAGTTGTAACTGCAAATACAGATTCGCCCATCGGCTGCAAGGACGAAGACACTGTTGACATACGTGTCACAGACCCAGCTGTTGTAAAAGTGACTCTGAACCAACCAATTCAAAGACTACTGAATTTTGATTTTGAGTCCATCAGTCGCACCCCAGACACGGAATTCTTGTAGTCTGGTGTATTTTGCACCAAGTGTGGCGACATATTCATCCACTTCTTCTTTAGTTGGAGATCTAATCATTGCCTTTGGATGCTTCTGCAATACAAACAAAAGAACCTTTCTGGAGAATTTCAACCATTTGTACATAACAGTAGAGGTGAGTCCAAATCCCATTGACAGAGATCTTGCGACGGATCCTCGTGTTCTAAACCAATGAAGTACTAGACCAAGACAGCAAGTTGCATTTGCCTCATGCTTTCTTCCACTCCATACTCCATTCGCATTAACCTTCCGCTTGCGAATAGCGTCAGTGTCTCTATCAACCGTGCAACTATCAAATATGGGTTTGAATAGATCTAGAAGCTCTCCAAAGACCTTGTGGTTGACACCACAGCAGTTGAGAAGAGCCTGTTCATTGCCTGACTTGAATAGATAAAGAAAGGGGGACTCAGAATGACGACGTAGGGCTATCCTTGGTGTTCTCCTATCTCTTCGACACCTTTCATCATCATCATCATCGTCATCATCATCATCCTCAAAAAGATACAAGCAGACAAGCAACTCAAGTGACATAGTCAACAGATTGGCAACTATTTATGTTGTCGGTTGAGTGTCAGTTGAGTTGCTGAAAGGTCAAGTCGCTGAAAGGTCAAGTCGCTGAGAACTGAAAATGAAAAATCTGATCAAGTCGTTGAAAAATCTGAATGTATTTAAACCCACATTTTTAATCGTATCAAGAGGACAAATTTGGCTATTAGTATTGTCCATATGAAGAATTCCACATTCCAAAATGAGAGTTTAGACGCTGGCCCGCCAAAAATCTGGATATGTTAATTTTGATTCCCAAAATACTAAAAACAAAAATCTGGGTAGTACCCAGAAAAGTATTTCGGGAATGACCCTACGTCACAAAGGCACAATAATAAAAATCTTACCATGGCAGTGACAACACATCTCAGATTCAATAGAAAACCCCCATGGGAATCTGAAATGAGCATGGGTCCTGCTAGTGGGAAAGAGTCGCGGCACATATCAAAACCAAGAATGAATCAGAAGGATGCATAAACCAGGCGGCACACACAGCTGATACTGCATGTTCAGAGCAAAGAATAGAACCTGCTATCACATAGCACTACTTGCAGTTTTTACTATGACAGAACATTATAGAACAGAACACAAACTGCAGGCCAGAATTTCGGTTGTTGCTATATTTGTATTTGTATTATTATGGATACTATTATTAGCAGTATTTCTTCTCAATCAGTCTGTCCCCATGAAACTCGCAATTTTATGCTTGGTTCAAAAGTACAGTGCCGGTATCGCTCAGCACTGATCCTAAATTCTGGTCAGCACGGTAAATAATCTTCCGATTGAAATATTATTGTGGCTGCTATTGTTGTCCACGTGGCCAACAATTTTAGACTCACTCCGGCACTCGTCAATTGCATGTTTTCTTCTAGTGCTGCATCCTCGGAAGAGGGCATATCGGAATCGGAGGGAAACGACGATTTGTTGTATGTCCCAGAGTCCGTAGGGAACGAGGTGTCCGGCAAAAACAACCGGAACTCGTCTTCTAAGCCTGTACTCGTTAAAACCGTCGGCGTCGTGTCATCCGCTGGTGTCAACGGGACGGACGCTGTCTTTGCAGTCTGCGTCGGAGACGCAGAAGGCGTGGTACTGTTGGGTGGGAGACTCGGTTTCTCCGAGGGTGCAATGGATGGCACGGCTGTTGGAAACTCTGACGAGTTACCGGATGGAAACTCGCTGTTCGTTTCGGTTTCGGAAGGTGGCTCCGTGGTAGCATTTAGATCGGACGGCGTCGCACCCGGCGCTTCGGTTAGGCCCTTCCTTTCTCGTATATCCGTTGCATCGGCACTTCCCACAGAAGATGGTGCATCGCTTGCATTCAACAAACTGTCTGGTAACGTTGTTGGCAGTTTCGAAGGATACTCGGTGGCTGTTCTGGAGGGACTTCCACTTCCAGAAGGTTCGGAACTAGGATCCAACGATGGCATAGCGGAGGGCTCTTTCGAAGGACTCTCGGTGGGTCTTGCGCTGGGACTTCCAGAAGGTTCGGAACTAGGACCTCTAGTTGGTGTTTCTGTTGGAGTGTTCGAAGGATTCACGGTTGGTACTCTTGTTGGAATTTCAGATGCCACTGCAGTTGGATCGGCAGATGTAGATGGCAGTTGTGAGGCAGTTGGATTGTTTGTTGGATAGTTACTAGGATTATCAGTTGTGCCGAGTGAAGGCATACTTGAAGTCGTGCCTGAAGTCTGACCGAAAGTTGGTATTTCAGTTAACACCATCGTGCCTTCGTCCGTTCGCCCTCCCGTTAGTGTTCCGCTTGTCACACTGGTGAGCTCAAAAGTTGGACTGGGAGATTCCAGAGGTGCGTCTCTTCTCAACACTTCTGGTGTAGGAGCTCCGGTTGGTGAATTTGTAGGCGCCCCAGTCGGTGATTTCGTAGGCGCTCCGGTCGGTGATTTCGTAGGCGCCCCAGTCGGTGATTTCGTAGGTGCTCCGGTCGGTGATTTTGTAGGCGATCTGGTCGGTGATTTCGTAGGCGATCCGGTCGGTGAATTTGTAGGCGCAGAAGGAAGAACAAAAGGAACACTTGTGGCCGAGTCACTTTTTACAGTTCCCCCTCCTACACCCTGCATAATCGTTATCTCTTCGTAATTGTCCGTGTGATCCAAATACGTCGCAGAAAATGTTTCCAAGCCATTGTGGCCGCTTGCTCCAAATACTAAATGTTATATTCGATCCCGCCGGCAATGATACCACTTGCTCGTGGTATGATCTCGGTGTAATCATTGCGTATCCCGAACTTGGTTGATAAATTATCGTCTCACGGGTTGTGGCATCCGAGAAAGCCCAACTGATTCGGTCTGGATATAACGCAAACTCAATAGAGATAGTAATATCGATCATAAATTCATTTTCAGACGTGCCGGCTGGAACGCCAGTAAAGCGATCGCATTGAAAATCACTTTGTGGTTGTTCCGATATAGTACAAACACTCGATCGAAGCCAGGTAATCTCGTGACTTATCCTAGCATACACTATGAATCGTGTAATGGAATACGCAATAGAAACAAATAGAAGCGGTGAACAATTGTTTGGAAGTACAGAACACCTTCAAATCGTGTACACGTTCATGATCAGATGACAACCAAAATCGCGTGGTGTTTTGTTACGTACCTCCCGGAAAGTTGGGCAATCCACAACCGAATCCCCAAGATACTACCCCAACTTGGACGTCTTCTTGGACGGAGTTACCCTTCAGTATTGCCGGTCCACCACTGTCTCCTATTTTCTCGTCAATCATCGGAGGGAGTCGAATGCTTGTTGTTAGTTCATTTTCGAAGTTTCATTCAATGCAGCAATCCAATGGTTGCCAGTTACAAAGTCAAAAAAACTCACCGGTGCATGCATCTTTTCCGATTCCGCTCCGATCATGCAAGCAAAACATATCGTCAAATATCATGTCTTCGTACCCGATCTGAAAGTCTATCCAACTCGAAAATGGATCCTTGGACTGTGCACAAGCGTCATTCGAAATCATGTCTAAATCTACTTCGCGTAGCGCGGTTGATGAGAATCCGTTGAAGTGTGTCTTTCCAAATCCTAGGACTGTGACCGTACTTTGCTTTGAACCCTGGATCAAGCTCGGCACGTTGGGATCGTCGTTCAAACGAACGAGATGTTGAATTGACACTTTTTTCAATTTCAGAAGCTGCAAATCGAATTCGAAGGTCTCTTTGACATGGTCCGGGTGCCTGTAAGAATACAACACTTCGTGCACTTTGTAATCCCTTTCGTATGTGTTCCGATCGTGGCGTCCCACTCCCACATATCTCGGAACCGTGCAATGAGCAGCGGTCAAGACAATGTCGGGGGCAATCAAGGAACCTCCACAGTAAAAGTCGCCATCATCTTCGCGTATCAGGACCACTTGGTAGGGGTATCGACCTATATCGGAATTGACGCCATTGACGATGTATTTGTGTAGGCTGGTGATCGGACGGAGTTTGCGTGGATTTATTAATGATTCGTTCTCGGCTTCGGCTCCGATGGTTTTTACTGCAAATCGTACAATCAGCACCAACAGAAGGGAGTAAGTCCATATCAATTGTGCCATTCTCCTCTCCCTGGAACAAGCACTGACAATTACTTCCTCGAGAAATTGTACAATATGTCTCTATCGAGAATTGAAGTCGTGTCGCCTCTGGTGCTTCATCACCGCAACCTCAAATGACACCTAGCAGTGGCGGTAGACGATTCGAATCCGTCGCTTGCTGATGGAATAGAGATATGCTAAATGTGTCTTGTTAAAAATTCTAGAAACCCGACGAAATCATGAACGGAAACAGAAACAGCGATGGAATTTTGCACCTCTCTTGCGATCCCAGAGGCACAGATGGGACATTGTTCGTCAATGTACCTGAAACATGACCACAAGTATTTAACGAGGTAAGAGTGGATTCGCTTCCGTTTTGATTGACTCTGTGTGTGTGTGTGAGTGTGTGTGTTCCAGCATTATGACCGATAGTACATGTCACATGTTACGATTGATTTTTTGATCATCATCGGGGACTGTAACCTTAATTACTGCTTTTTACGAAAGAGAGCAAGAAACAAAAAACCTAAGTCACGTTATGCTTCATCCGATTTACGAAGAGTCTTGTCATAACGTACAATACTTATTTCCTGCATTAAAAAAATAAGAACTGGAAGTCGAATAAAGCCTAAGTCTCACAGACTTTTTTTCTTTCGTTTGATCTCGATTAGCCTAGAAAATCGGTTAACACGAGTACGAGTTTGTACTCGTACTTGTACGGTTCGTACCGTAGTTGTAGACGGAAAACACGGATCAACCCCTGGACAGAAAACAAATAGTTTCCCCCAAATTGGTTTGGGACTGAAGAAACAATATCTCACTTAACAACAAACACTCCATAAAATAATACTTCAGAAGTAATCATTAAATTGGAATCAAATGTAAAAAGAAGTATGAAAGGTCTTAAACACTAAAACTTGGGCACCATTTTGTGCAGCTGCATATTCTTGCCATGGTGGGATGAACATATTGTATTTGTGTCTTGCAGCAGCATTTCCAAGAATAGTAGTACCGGTAGTATGATTGCAGTGTGCTGCTGGTGTGTTCTTCTTGATACCACCACTAGTAGTAGGCACATCATGATACAACCCAGCATGTCCACTAAAGACAAATTGTGAGTTAAGAATGACTAGGTTTGAGAGGGAGAAGCTTTGGTTGGTGTCTTGCATCAGTTTCATTGCAACAAGAATCTATCTCATCATACATGTTGAACTGTGACTGTCTAATACTAAATTTCTGCTGCCTCCTCTGGTGGATCAGCAATCTTGTCTGGTGTAAGAGTCCCATGGAATGAGCAAATATGCTATTGAAATGGACACCATGAAGGCTTCTATACCTGGACCAACAAACCAATCAACTTTGATCCAAACACTCAACACCATTTTTTTGGGATATGCAATCAATCAAATCAGTGGTGTGAATTCAATAAGTTTTTTAGATCTCAGTCATTCTCATCCAGTCCCATACCCATACATCATTATTTTCAAACCTGTACCTTCTTTAACCAACAGACGCATTAGCCGCCCCCTAAGGTAGACTTTTCTACCCAAGGTCTAGCGAGCGCATGAAACCCGCACGAGTACAGTACTATAGGTAACACTCTGTCCTCCTGTTTTGGTTGGCATGTGCCAACCCCTCTCTAAAGAAAATCTCTTAAGAATAATCCGAGGCACACCCGCCAAGGAATTTTCTTAAGAGAGTTTTTCTTTAGAGAAAGGTTGGCACGTGCCAACCAAATTGACTCCAAGTAGTATCAATGGGAGGAGGGGTTTTACTCAGTACCACTCTAGCTCCTTGTTATCCAAGGCCCCTGGCCAAGGAAACAAGGAGTTAGAGTGATACTGAGTAATACCCTCCTCCCATCAATACTACAACAAGGGGGAGCAAAAGGAGGAAAGGGGTGTTAACATGGTAATCTCTATGGCTTCGGAAGGACGAGCACAATGGAGGTGGAGGAGGTCCTTGTTGCTAGCTACGGTACATACTGGCGTTTGCTCAATAGCGTTTTGATGCTGCTACAGGGGGATTAGTAGTAGTGTTTCGATGCTACTACAGGGGGGACAAGGCTAAACCGGTATCAATCGGTGGTACCATTTTGGTGGTACCGGAGTACCACTCACTTGTTAAGTAATAATTTTTTCAACCCATTGCACGTGGTTTTAGGTGTACTCAAGCATAAAGAGGGAACTGACGCGCAGGATTAGCAGCAGTAGCAGCAGCAGCAGCAGCATGGGATTTGATTGATTACTTGACACCACCTGTGTAGAATCTAGTAGAATCCCTACTACAACCTGGATTTTTGCTGTTTTTCCCCGGTTGTAATTCATAATTTCAAAATCAACCACTTTCAAAAGCAAACTGTTCCTCCGGCCATGGAAATATACACTTTCCACTGCTTCCTTTCCTATTACAACAACAGGAAACACATTCTATTACAATGTAAGTCATTGCGGTCCTTTGTTTGCTGGGGGAGATGATCAGGGTGTTCTGTTTGATTTGTTGTCATCGTTGTCGTCATTTGTTATTCATAGTACCACTCACGACAATGGTCCTTCTTTTGGCTTTTGACCATGGGAATGGCTCCTCTTCAGCAAGTACACCATGGCTTGAACTATTCCAGCACTCCAGAATAGTAACAAGGTTGCTCCAGCTCCTCGGACTCGGTCTGCTGCTCCAGCTCAAGATCTTCGGTCTTGGACTTGGTCATCTACCAACGCAACAAGAACAGCAAGAACAGCAACAACAACCCAACATCGGTCTGTAGCAGCCCGGAATTCTTCATTAGCAACCCCTCCAACAACAAGAAGAACCCCCCTCCCCCTCCTTCTGGCTCTCCAACCACCACTTGTAAATAGAGGAGTAAGCGCGCCCGGCAGACCCTTCCTCTTTCTGCCCCGGTTACTCCTTCAATTCCAGCTGCTTCCTTGGCGCCATATTCCGCGCTGGTTGCTCCTTTGATGCTGGATCCTGCTGCTGCTGCCGCTGCTCCTACGATTGTGGTCCATGCTCAGACGCTGTTCCTATGATCCAGGCCGCTGCTGCTCCACCTACTGTTTGGTTTGATTTCCCGTTGTCGTCATCATTGACATAATTGTTGTCATTTTTATTTGCTTTGTTGCTCACAACGATGATTCTTTTTGCTTGCTTGACCGTGGGAATAGCAGCAGCGAGCAATGATTGTTAGCGAGCAGTGACTACTAGCGAGCAGCGATTAGTGAGCAGCAGCAATTAGCAATATGAAGTTTGATTTGAGCCGGGATCCATTATTTTCTTCATTCCTATCTCACAAAGGCGCGTTAATCGCAAATCATCTACAGCTGCAACAATAAACCAACGTCGCTCTGTAGCAGTGGTCAGGTGGCAGCGTCCAGGATACGAGGATCATCGCAATTGATTCAAGCCACGATTAGAGAATTTGTATTCCTATCAGCACGAGCAGCCACTCTATGAGGATCAATCTTATATGAGGATCCGCGCCCCCCTCATACTACCAACATATTCCTACTCAATCTACAAGCATTCTGCTGCTCCAAACTGGGGGATTGGCGTATCCACGGCGGTCAAACTACAAGCACTGCACTGCTACAATAGGGAACTGTGTGTTTCTCACTCCATCCAAACTACAAGCACACGAGCTACAAGCTCTGATTTTGGCGCCAACAGCCTCAATATTTATCATGATGTGCTCTCTAGCAAGAAATAGTCTACAGACTAATTCTACTCGCTCTTTTTTTGGCGTATACTCCTCGTCTGGTCCCTGTAGTCTGCTGTGTACTAGTCTGTTCTGGGAGTAACAAAAATAGTGGTAGGAAAATAGTGCTCAGAATACTACAATTTAGAAAATAGAACACTGCTAGAAATTGCGTAGAAAATACTACCAGAGTACCACATTCTGCTACCGGAGTACCACATTCTGTTAGCGGAGAACCACTCCCTCCTCCAACCGTTGAGCCTGTTTCAAACCCTCATTTTTCTTGGTACTTAGGAGTGAGTACACGTGCTCGTCCGCCGGAGCCATAAGATTATGACATTATGAATCACCAACCTACTGAGTGATTCCCACCTAAGGAAAGTGAATAGAATCAAAAGTTAATAAAAAATATATAGAATGAATACTTTTTTATTACACCCAACGGACAAATACTTTTATTAGCTGCCAAATTAGGAATTCAGAATCCCTGAAGAAGAAACAGTAACTGTCTGTTTAATCACAACCCGTGCTACCTAGTACCCGCCTATTTTGGCAAGCAAGGCTGGCCAGCGAGGTTAAGTAGTGTGTTCGATGGGTCTTTTGTTTGATCATGATATATGGAATAAATGAGGCCCATTCTGAACCGGCATTGCTTTTCATGATCTCTTGTTTAAGTGGTTTCATCACGGGCAATTATGTTTATTCTTTTCAATACACATAGAGGCTTTAAATGATTACTTATCAATATGTTTTTAAATGATATCTTGGTTAGTACCTCCTTTGTTTAACTTGTTCATTCATGGTGTTAAGTGGAACCGTTTTAACGATTGATGCGTTGGGTGACTGAAATGTTTGATTTTAAGATTCCGTTGAAATCTAGTAGTATTCAGTGTTAAAAAAGTGAATAAAAACTGTTAGTCGGACACATGTCGACTGACAAATTTTATTAAGAAGTGAATACATACCGGTAACACATACTCCGTACTGTTTATGTTTTTTTAATTAATTTTATAGTATTCGTTTTCCTTACCGTAGGTGGGAATCACTCACTGAAAACTGAAACAGTTTGCAGTGTCCACGCACCGGCCGGATCATGATCACGTCCTGAGCCTTGCCGTTGATTGATGGTGGTACTCGTAGCGGGTGTGAATAGTGTAGTACTCGTACGAGCGGGTACGAACATCTAATAGGTAACACCCCGTCCTCCGTTTTGGTTGGCACGTGTCAACCCCTCTCGAAAGAAAAATCCTCGGCGCGCGCGCATCAGATTTTTCTTTAGAGAGGGGTTGACACGTGCCAACCAAATCGGCTCCAAGTAGTATCAATGGGAGGAGGGACCGTGTTACTTGGTACCACTCTAGCTCCTTGTTATCCAAGGCCCCCAGCCAAGGAAACAAGGAGCTAGAGTGGTACCAAGTGACACCCTTCCTCCCAATGATACTACAAGGAGGAGCAAAAGGAGGAAAGGGGTGTTGACATGGTAAACTCTATGGCTTCGGAAGGATGAGCACAATGGAAGAGGAGGAGTTCCTTGCTAGCTACTTGCTTAGTGTTTCAATGCTGCTACATTACAGGGGAAGTAGCGTTTCGATGCTGCTACAGGGGGAGTAGTAGCGTTTTAATGCTGCTACAGGGGGGGACAAGGCTAAACCGGTATTGATTGGTGGTACTGAGCACCACTTTTTGTGGTACCGGAGTACCACTCACTTTTTAATAAATAATTTTTTTCAACCCATTGCACGTGGTTTTAGGTATACTCATACAGGTGGTGTGGGTAAAGAGGGAACTAACTCACGGGATTAGCAGCAGCAGTGCGGGATTTGAACAATTACTTCTAGTAGAATCCCTACTACAACCTGGATTTTTGCTGTTTTCCCCTGTTGTAATTCATAATTTCAAAATCAACCACTTTCAAAAGCAAACTCTTCCCCCGGCAATGGGAATAGACACTTTCCACTGCTTCCTTTCCTATTACTACAACAACAAGAAACCCATTCAATCACACTGTAAGTCATTGCTGGTCCTTTGTTTGCTTGGGGGAAGCTGTTCAGGGTGTTCTGTTTGATTCGTCATTGTCGTCATCGTGTTGTCATTTGTTTATTCCTATGTCAGACGTACTACCACTCACGACTCTTCTTCTTCTTTTTTGCTTTTGACCATGGGAATCGCTCCTTTCAGCAACCGTGGTTCGAACTACTATTCCACCGCAGAAGAGCAGGTTTCCTTTTGTGAGTTGAAATTTGGGTGTTTGCTTGGGGGGGCAGTTGCTTCTTCAGCGCCGTTGGTTCCTTCTTCTTCAAGGTCGCTCCTTTGGTGCCAACTGCTGCTGCTACTGCTGCTGCTTCTGAAGACGTCAATACTGCTGCTGGACCGGTCGCTGTGGAACGTGCTGGTGCTGCTGCTCCACCGGCCGCTTCTGAAGACAATGACATTCCTACTCAATCTACAAGCGCTGCTCTGCTTCAAGCTGGGGGATTGGCATATTGTTCAAGCACTGTGCTGCTCCAATCTAGGGGACCGGTGTATCCACGGCATCCAAACTACAATAAGCGCTGCTTCGTTTATTACAGGGCAGCCATACTATTTCTTGTTCCAGCATCCAGACTACAACGAGCTCTCATGTTGGGTCCAACAGCCTCAATTTTCATCATGACTTGCTCTCTGGCAAGAAAGAGGTCTACAGACTAATTCTAGCTCTTTTTTTGGCATAAACTCTGGTCCCTAGCCTGCTGTGTATTAGTCTGTTCTTCTGGGAGTATCGAAACTAGTAGTAGTACTAGGAGAACAATAGTGCTCAAAATACGACTGGAAATTACACAGTCCATTCGACTGGAAATCATGTAGAAAATACTACCAGAATAAAGTGTAGTACTATAGGTAACACCCCCTCCAACCCCTCTCTGAAGAAAAATCTGAGGCGCGCGCGCCGAGGATTTTTCTTTAGATAGGGGTTGACACGTGCCAACCAAATCGGCTCTGAGTAGTAGTATCAATGGGAGGAGGGGTGTTACTTGGTACCACTCTACTAGCTCCTTGTTATCCAAGGCCCCCAGCCAAAAAAACATGGAGCTACTAGCGTGGTACCAAGTAACACCCCTCCTCCCATTGATACTACGAGGAGGAGCAAAAGGAGGAAAGGGGTGTTGGTATGGTAATCTCTATGGCTTTGGAAGGACGAGCACAATGGAGGAGGAGGTCCTTGCTAGCTATGGTAGTACCGTAGTTGATTAGCGTTTCGATGCTGCTACAGGGGGAGTAGTAGCGTTTCGATGCTGCTACAGGGGGGGGTATTATTTTCCTTCTGAATCCGGTCTGCTGAGAGTCTGACTCAAAGGCTTCTGAAGAACAGCAACGCTGCGTTAGTGTGTTAGTAGACGAACGATTGTACTCTACGCGTGGCAATTGTGTTTGGATGTTTTCGACAATGGACAATCGGACTACAGGCGAGACTATGGAAACGCCAGATCTCTTCTTACTGTGAACTTGTTCAGATACAGCAAGACAGACCTTAGTAATGTAGATTACAGGTAGTTGGTAGCAACTAGTGTGAATTTTGGGATATAAATCAGTTGAATGTTAAAAGTATGAGATAAAGTGAAATCTTGCCGAAACGCAAGATATCTCTTTTATTGAGATGAAATACTACGTTGCAACTGCTGTTGCGTAGTTATGAGATTACTCGCTGATTATTTCCGTACATGCATTTGTCGTTGACCGTATTTATCCGTGTGTATATATATATATATTGTGTGAGAAGCACACACCAACGGTTTTCTTCTCTTGTTCTGTTAGGAAGATCCTATGATATGTTTATCATTATGATCAAGAATTGCTCCCGTAGCTTGTGTGATACTTTATGAAATCAAAGTTTGCTCACCAAAGAACAAGGGCAATACTAGAAAACAGAGATTGCTCACCGTTAATGTGCGATGGGAATCGATGCGCCGTGGGAATCAATATGCCGTGGGAATTGATTACTTTGGTTGATATGGGACTCATTGATTCGTACGAAAAGAATAACTGCCGTCGTGTAGCTTTGGTACTTCTGGACACAAAAGGAATTTAATACTCCCCATGTTTCCTTGCGAAAGATCAACATGCTTACATGATGCTTCCATCATCTTGAAGGAGGTCGCCAGTATTGCCACAGAAGTGGAAGATGGGCTTGAGCAGTGGATACACAACTGAGTGTCCCCAATGCTTGGTAAGGATATCTGGGCAATTATCCTTGCCAGGAATGTGCAGCATTAGAACGAAGCCTTTCGCTATCATGCTGCATACGTAGTGAAACGATAGGATATGGTGACGCTTATGCAACCTTGCGTAAGGGAAGGTTGATGTCTGAATCATCTTCTCGTTGTCTCCCCATGAATAGGAAATATCGTCAACTCGTGTTCCAAGGTATCGGAACGAATGACGTAAGTCAACAATTTGCTCGATGCAAGTTCTTCCTGCAACGAATTCAGCCCCAAATGTGGCCGTTTCCGTAGTGGCTTGTTTCTTTGAGAACCACATCATAGGAGTTTTGTTCGCAAAGTGAAGTATGCCGGTTACCGCCTTCCCACTGAGGATGTCATGCATGAGATTTGCATCATAGAAGTGTGTCAACACTACTGTCTTCCCAAGTGGTGCAGGGGCGTCGCCGGGTAGCTCTTCAGAATACTCCCCATAGACGGTGTTGGACCAATCAACGGTGTCTGGTTTAGTCAATATAAAATCTGGGGGTTCCACGCGGAACCTGATCTTAAAATGTCTAAACTTGGAGATATATCCGTAGATACGTTTGGCACGATCAAGATGTCCTTCTTGTGGTTGAGCTCTAAAACGCGAGAGTGTCATCACGGCTGTTTGAACATCAAATTGTCCAATGGCGATGATCCATTGGAGTGAGCCAATCATGCTTTGGTATTTCTGGATACCAGTTTCTTCAAGGAATGCCAAGGAGTCCAATTCAGGATGATCGTTTTCAGCAATGGGTGATTGGAACCTAGTGTTAGGTTTGCATCTGAACATGTGTTCATAAGATGCTTCCATCTTTTTGATGAACTTGATGGGATTCATACAAAGAACACCATGTGCATCTCGCTCAAATCCACAACCTAGATGAAACTTCATAGGTCCAGATCCCTTCAGTTTGAAGTTGTATGGCTCTGACTGTAGTATTTCCAGAAACAAATTGGGATCTGCCATGCAAAGACATAGATCATTGACATATGTGCATATGAGTTCATATACGTGTTCTCCATGCTTGTTCATTCCAGGCTTGAGAAAGATTTCCGGTTCGGCGCGGGATCTTTCGAAGCCGAGTTCAATAAGGCAAGCTGCTAGTAAATCACCAAAGCATTTTCCTGATGATCTGAGTCCATATAATGCCTTGTAGATGATCAATAGGTGACCATCTAGTGATCCAAATTCTGGACCTGCCTTGATACAGACCTTTTCGCAGGTCACTGCTTCGAGATAAGCATTTCCTATATCGGTACCCCATGCTTCCAGGCTGTTCAGTTCAGCTAGGAACAGGCACATACGTAGACCGCGTAGTGATACAACACCGGCGTACACACTGTGAACGGGGGCTTCAGTAAGATTGCCGTTTGCAACAAGACGAGCCTTGTGTCTACCATCATGTTTGACAGCATATATCATGTGTACCTTGATCTGTTGAAACCCATTTGGGATGGAGCTTGTATTGTACATGCCTTTGTCGATGAAGGTATTGTATTCCTTGAGCTGTTTCATTTCAAGAGTGATGGCATCTTCCCATTTGTGGTTTCCGTTGGCTTGATCAAATTGGAGGGCTTCTTCGTGGTTACAAGGTACCTTGAATCCATATTGATACTGTGGGGTGGTACGGAAAGATCGAAGTTTGCCTTGATGCACGAGTCGATCAAGTTTCTTGGTTCGTCGTGCTAGGCTGGTGATTCGTTTGAGACGTTTCCAACCTGGGAGGTCAAGCATGTTGTTGTCTTTCCCATATTCGGCAACGGTAACAGGATCATCAGCCGCAATGTTGGCTAATGGTTCATACGTCCGTTCCATATTTTCCCATTCAATCCAAAGGTTATACTTGGAGCCTTTGTACTGGGGGTGCTTGTTATCCAATGGGCCTTGCTGTCCTAGGATTCGGCGAAAGGACCAAAGTTTTCCATCTTCTTGGGTCGAATCATGGTGGATGTAATTCATGACATCATTGTATGCAATGATATTGTCAAGTTTGTCATCAGAGTGTTTGCACTTGAATTTGATGAAGTCCTTATTGCGTTCAAGACTGTCTTCTTCATCGACGATGGTAAGCCGCTTTTGAGTACCATTGGGGTTGGGTACAAGGAAAGATCTTCCTTGTAGATAGGCAATTGGGATCATCGGGATGGTAAGAGGTTTACCATTATCATCAAATTGTGCATTCCCTTCTTCATCGGTAACAACTACCTGTGATGGGTCTACGGTAGGAGTAGCAGGGTTGGTGTGTGGAGTTGTGACGTCACTAACATCAAAGTATGCTAGCTCCGGTGGATCAAAATCATCTTCAGTAAGGAGAACGCCATCAGATGTCTTGCTGAAGATGTGTGTCGTAGGAGGACCATCAAAACTCTCCACATAGTTGTTAGGGAGTGGAGAGGGGGACCAGCTTGGGCTGTCATCGACCTTCTTATATAGAAAGCTTGGTAACAAGGGGTGGGCGGGTGGTTTGATAATAACCTGATTACCAGATGCGGAAGGTTGGCTATTGTTAGGCATCTGAATAGGAGGTGGCGCAGCCTGTTGCTTGGTAGGTACTGGGGGCGTGTTGCCTTTAGGTGCCACAGGATTCTTGAGGCTTTGCTTGGTGTCGGAGTCCGCAGTGGATTTGCCAGGATGAGGAGTAGTTGGAACGTCCTGTGGTGTGGGCTTCTCAGTTGGAGCATCTGTAGTGGTATGCTCCCCATGTTTCGTGAGTGTAGGGGCATCACCGGTTGCATACAATCGAGGTACCAAATCCTTTGCCCAGCTTGTTTGTTGCGCGAATCAGGTGTAAGAGCAGAGCGTACACCAGAACGGTCAAGCAACTTGTTAGTGACTGGGTCCCAGATTCGGAAACATAGTCCGTTGCCAACATGTCCGGCAATGCCAACGAAATGGCGGAGACGTTTGGTAGACTGGGTACTGAAAGGGGAGTCATTGGTCTTAAAATAAACAGGTTCAAACCAAAAGAAGCTGGTATACGCACTTATATCACCAAGGGTACCGGTGACAATGAAGACCGGTTGTTTGTCCGATATAGTAGGATCAGAAATAACATTGAGGAGTCCGGCGACGTATGTCATGCACAACAACCATAGATGTGGTGGTGTACCCGTGCGGTCCATGACGCGGTTGACAATACGCTTAAAGGTTTGATTACGTCACTCAAATTGGTTTTGGTGTTGGTGATAGGGTTCACTTTGCCAAAGTCCAATCCATAACATCTTGAGATAATCAAGAACCCTCTTGCTAGATTGGTAGTTACCATGATCACATAAGAGGCGAAGAGGTCTGCCCCATTTTCGAATGAAATTCTGGAAACATGATAGGAAATCACCAGTGGTGCGCATCTCTTCAACATGTATGATATGAGATTTTTGATCAAAGAAAATCTGTGCAAGTTTGGAACCGCCATCAATTGCTGGGACGTCAGAGTAAACGGCATCAGACAAAACGTTGTCATTGAACTGTCGAACATTCATTGCCGGCTGAGGGGAATGAAAGCACTTGAAGAGGTTACCATCGGGGCTAACCTCTAAGGATCCATATTGCGTTGAATTCTAAAAAGTAGCTTTGATGCGATCCGTGGAAACCCAACAAAAGAAGGGCTTCAGAGATAAATAATCATGTTCGTTGGGATAATGTTCACGAGGTGTAGTTGCAATACAGGGGGTATCATCAACAGTACAGGCCGTGGGAAAAGCAAGGACCATATCAGAAATTGGAGGCGGAATACATTGTGCGAGGCGTTCATGATGAACATAATTGGTAGATGTAAGCCAGAAGGAGCGGTTGTTGATTCCATTATCATCAATAGGGAGAAAAGGTGATCGAGTGCAATGACTGGAGTACAAACTGAGGGACGTAACCATGGACAAACCAGGGGATACAGAGATATCCAAGCCTTCAAGACAACGTGGATTTCCGTATTTGTCTTATTCTGGATAGGGAAGCTGCTGCGACTGAGGTGGATATTTCTGAAGGAAGGTTTCATCCTTAGCACTGATAATGGTATCAAGAACGGATGGATCCCAGTGTTTATCTGATGTCATGATAACATGTGGGAGTGTGTTGAATTCATCAGTGGTATATTTTTGCATGGCGAGGTATGGCAAGCCATGGAAAATGCTGAGGGGCAGTGCATATCCATCGGAGGTGGTGACTACTTGCCCACCGCCTGCTTTGATGGACGTGTCATCGACCGTAGAGAAGTATGCTTCCATCTGCCCGGAAGATAGGATAGAGGGGTGTTGTCTCGTGTACGCACATTTGTTGAAAATGAGGATAATAGGACCTCTATTGGAGATGGAATATGCTCCACATGTTGCAATGGGAATATTCTGTATCTGGTGATTGTTGATGCCGGTGACATTGACATACCGGGGCAGGATATCCTTGGAGATGAGACATGCATCATTACCGATGATACAACCATTGGCACCACGGTCGACCATAGCGAATCCAGGGTTGGAAACAGTAGCTTTATGAGCACGGTAGGTGTATGAAGATACTTGATTATTGTGTTGGAAGGTTAAGTCATCTTCGGGGTTATACCATTAGTGAAAATTAACAGAATAGGAAGATTTTCCCACAGGTACCAGCGTGTCACCGTCCCTTTTATATCGAATGTCAGGATTCTCAGAAAGGAATCTTGCGGGGTGAGCAGGCGACACGGAAGACTTAAGGGGTCGTTGATCCTTGAGAGAGGAAGTCTGAGACTTGTATACACCAAGTGATGCATGGAAGACGCCTCTACGGTCATTTTCCACAGCTGGATGGAGGTCCTCTGAAGCATTGGTATGGTTATCACTGTTCGAGGTGTTATCTTCAAGGAATGTAATGGAATGTTCATGAGTATATGCCTTCCGGGTGATGGGTTTAACGGCATTGGGGTCCGGCTGGCCATCTGGGAGCAATTCGGACCACAACAATGGGACCACTATTTTCTTGCCTACGGGGGAAAAGTTCAGCCAATTCTTCATGTCTTGACGTGATAGGGCCTTCCATATCCCAGTAGGCAAGCGTGTGGTAGGGTCAGGTGAACGTTCAGCCTTGAATACCGCATAGTCTTGATAGTCACCTTCGAATTCGATAGGGAGAGCATAGTCGCTAGAGTTGTGCCCTTGTTCTGAGGAGAAGTTGTGTACATGTGCACGTACTGTGGACTTCGGAGCAGACATTGCGGACTGAGAGTCTAGGCGAGTTGCTTCGAGTAGGAGCGTGATCTTGAGTTTATGGATAGCAGCGGCTTCAGCGACTACATCCGTGACGGTACTATTTGGGCCACCGGGATCTTTGACCTTGGCAAACTGTTCACTTAGTTAAAAGCTGGAATAGCAGGCTTGACATAATGCTGACTTTGCGGTGTGGTACTCAAGGGGTTTGTTGGGAGGACGGATTCAACTTAAGTAACGCTTGCAATTGAGCCGAGTTGTCATATACCTTGGCTTTTGATTCACTATGCAAGTTCACAAAATCAAAATATGCTTGGCATCCATTACGTGTGAGGGAATGGCTGTGGACGCATGACGCAGATAGGTCGCTTTTGAAGACTTCCAACATAAGAACCTAGAAGAAAGCACATTGTTTGACAAAAAGGTCATGTGTGTAGCCTTGTAGTGCAGCAGGGGGCCAAGTTTCATCAAGGAATGTTTTGGTGTCAATGTCGTATGCCTTGAGTTTAGCCTTGAAACCTACGAGCCAATGTTCGAATCTTGAGTCATTCGTTAGGGGCGTGAACCACTTTTCAGCGCGTGATTTTCGGCACCAAGATTCGTACTTCACTTGTTGAGGGGACTTGTTCTTATTTGTTCCTGGAGGAGGAGCTGGAGGATTCAAGATGGATTTGTTTTGAAGACGCAGTGCACGTGTCATACAGAAGGCATGGAAGGTTTCGTATGAATATGATTCTACATCCCTCCAATCCTTTTCGCTCTGTTTGCTCTTGCGCAATTCCTTTGCAAAGTCCAAGAGTGCTTCAATGGTTTGTTGAATGGATTGGTGAAGTTGGGTTGGCAGTCCGCTACTAGTATCCATGTAGGTAAGTTTGCGGGCAAAACCATATTCGAGGAGTGCATCGAGAAAAGTCGTCTATTCGTGTAATCCTCCTTCTTGGAGAGCTTCACACAGATAGCTATCTTCTTCCTTTGTGACGCGGAATATGGATACGAGTATCAACTTCATATGGTCATCAAAACTAGGGAGACTGATTTCGTCTGTGGTGTCGCTATCTCCAGCATTGTTCCCACCACCGGAGAGATCGGCAGGCATGTTTGATCGAGATGAGTCCAATCCGTTGGAGGAGTCAGATGGTGAAAGGGAACGACTTCGTAGGCGATGTGCGATTGGCATATGCCAGCGGAGGTACTGTGTTCACGTTCTTTCCTGTTCTTCTTATGCAAGCCACCTTAGAGCTTGCGACTGTTAATCTATTATTTTCCTTCTGAATCCGGTCTGCTGAGAGTCTGACTCAAAGGCTTCTGAAGAACAGCAACGCTGCGTTAGTGTGTTAGTAGACGAACGATTGTACTCTACGCGTGGCAATTGTGTTTGGATGTTTTCGACAATGGACAATCGGACTACAGGCGAGACTATGGAAACGCCAGATCTCTTCTTACTGTGAACTTGTTCAGATACAGCAAGACAGACCTTAGTAATGTAGATTACAGGTAGTTGGTAGCAACTAGTGTGAATTTTGGGATATAAATCAGTTGAATGTTAAAAGTATGAGATAAAGTGAAATCTTGCCGAAACGCAAGATATCTCTTTTATTGAGATGAAATACTACGTTGCAACTGCTGTTGCGTAGTTATGAGATTACTCGCTGATTATTTCCGTACATGCATTTGTCGTTGACCGTATTTATCCGTGTGTATGTATATATATATTGTGTGAGAAGCACACACCAACGGTTTTCTTCTCTTGTTCTGTTAGGAAGATCCTATGATATGTTTATCATTATGATCAAGAATTGCTCCCGTAGCTTGTGTGATACTTTACGAAATCAAAGTTTGCTCACCAAAGAACAAGGGCAATACTAGAAAACAGAGATTGCTCACCGTTAATGTGCGATGGGAATCGATGCGCCGTGGGAATCAATATGCCGTGGGAATTGATTACTTTGGTTGATACGGGACTCATTGATTCGTACGAAAAGAATAACTGCCGTTGTGTAGCTTTGGTACTTCTGGACACAAAAGGAATTTAATAGGGGGACAAGGCTAAACCAGTACCGTACCAATTAGTGGTACCAAAGAGTACTCATAGGAACAAGTACAATTGGTACAGTACCAATCAGCGGTACCGGAGTACCACTCACTTGTTAAGTAATAATTTTTTCAACGCATTGCACGTGTTTTTAGGTATACTCAAGCATAAAGAGGGAGCTAACGCGCAGGATTAGCAGCAGCAACAGCAGCAGCGATTTGGTTGATTCCTTGACACCATCTGTGTAGAATCTAGTAGAATCCCTACTGCAACCTGGATTTTTGCTGTTTTTCCCCGGTTGTGATTCATAATTTCAAAAATCAACCACTTTCAAAAGCAAACTGTTCCCCCAACCATGGGAATAGAACCTTTTCACTGCTTCCTTTTCTATTACAATGACAAGAAACCCGTCCTATCACATTGTAAGTCATTGCCGGTCCCTTGTTTGCTGCAGGGAGACGTTCAGGCTGTTTTGGTTTGATTTGGAGCTGTCGGCGCGTCGTCGTCATTTGTTGATTCCTATCTCACGACACTCTTCTTCTTTTTTGCTTTTGACCATGGGAATACTTCCTATCCTATTACAACAACAATAAACCCATTCGATCACACTGTAAGTCACTGTTGCTCCTTTGGTTGCTGGGGGGAGATGATCAGGCTGTTCTGTTTGATTTGCCATCGTTGTTGTTATTTCTTCATTCATATCACTCACGACGATGCTTTTTTTGGCTTTTGACCATGGGAATAGCCCCTTCCAGCAACCATGGCTCAAACTATTCCACCCTGAAAGAGGAAGGCTGCTCCAGCGCCAGCTCCTTGGACTTGGTCTAATGCTCCAGCTCAAGATATTTGGTCTCGGACTCGGTCATCTACGGACGCAACAACAACAAACCAACGTCGGTCTGTAGCAGCCAGGAATTCCTCATTGAGCAAGAACCCCTATAAGCAGAAGACCCCCTTCCTTCTGGGCCTCCAACCACCACTGCTGGCAAGAGGGAGAAGAATCGTGCCTGTTGGACCCTTCCTCTTTCTGCCCCGGTTGCTTCTTCGGCGCCGTTGGTTCCGTCTACTCGTCAATCTATAAGCGCTGCTCTGTTTTGCCGTGGGATTGGCGCATTCGCTGCATATGAACTACAAGCACTGCGCTGCTCCAATCTAGGGGACTGGTATATCCACGGCGTCAATCAGTCTAGGGGACTGGTGTATCCACGGCATCCAAACTACAAGCACTACTCCGTTTATTACAGGACGTTCCAGCGTCCGAACTACAACAAGCTCTCATGTTGGACCCAACAGCCTCGATATTCATCATGATGTGCTCTCTAGCAAGAAATAGTAGGTCTACAGACTAATTCTAGCTCTTTTTTGGCATATACAAGAACAGCAAGAATAATTCAACGTTTGGAAACGAGCCAACGTGGCCAATTGGCAACACTTGAAAGGGCTCGCGCTCAACTTGGTGCTGAAGAAGACCAACAAGAAGACCAACAAGAACCCCTTGAATCTGATGATGAAGCAACAGCAGCATCAAACAAGGGCGCGGATGTGGATGTGGAGGATGACAACGACGGTACGACAGCCACACCTCGTCAACAAGGAGGCCGAGTTGTAGGACCAACACCTGTCCTACCAAACAATGTGAATGCTCCCGCCCAAGTATTAGTAAGATATCACAAGACATTGCTGATGGTGATGGATTTCTTGCACGAATGCAAATACCCCACAGACAAGATGTTCACTACTGAGGAGCTTGCTGTCATTACGCCTGAGGATATCTACAGATGAATGTGTTTCAAGGTGTATGGAAAAGCCGATCCTGGACCAGACGATAATCCAAGACTAGGCCAATCAAGTACTCTCATGTATTGGAAGAAGGCTATCTCATACTTCATGCCAAGCCATGCCACCTGGAATGAAGCCACATGCGTAGGAAACCCCACAAAGTTGCGTCGCATTAACAACCTGATTAAAGCAGTGAAAAAGAAAGAGACTCACCACCTAGGAAAGGAAAGCTAAGCTGATTGGTGCTTCACAAATGAAGAGTTCCTGCAAGTGCTTGATCTAGCAAAGGGACACAGCATTGTTCAGCTTCAACACCAAGCAATGTTGAAGTTCCAGCTTCATATGATTGGTAGGGGGAATGATACATCCCATATGAAGAAGGTTAACTTAGAAGCAAGCCTGAACTATACCGGTTACATTGCAGCACAGATGAGATGGTCAAAGAATGTACAGGATGAAGGCAACTGCCCAGTGCAGCTGCTAATGGGGGCTATGGATCATTGATACTGTGTTCTCGTTGGGCTTGCAATCTATCTGGAGGTATGGCTAAGCACTGGTGCGGGGAGGTTGAGTCAGTGGCTGTTTGCAGAAGGAAATACTGTGTTCAATTCATCTGCAAAGGTGCAAGACAAGGAAGCAAATGCTTGCAAGAGCAGCTATCAGAATGCCCTCAGGCAAACCATTGAGGACCCAGAGTTTGAACCTGTTACTGATAGGAAGCTTGGCACTCACTCTGTTAAGAAGTGGGGTACAACTATGGCGCGCAGAGCAGGAGCTACTAGGGTTGATGTCAACTACAGAGCTAGATGGAAGACTAGATGCATGCAAGACAGCTATCTGGATGTGCAGTTAGATTGGCCAGATATTAATGCAGCTAGTAAGCTGTATTATAAGGGCATCTGCAGCATGTACAAGGAGAAAGATGCTAGTGGTATTACAAAGGAGTGGCTGTACAGTGCAGTTGCACCAGCGATTAAAGCCAAGTTGGGCCTGCAGTTGGCGCCACTCTTGCAAAGGCCTTGCTTTGGGCTTGCTTTGATGGAGCAGCAGTTGATTTGGTTCCACCTGGACTGAAGGGGCAGTTACTTAATTGGTACAGCCTTTTAGAAGAAAGATTGGAGGATGAAGTGAATCCTATTCAAAAGGTTTGAGTGATTGCTTCAAATCATGATGGGGTTGTGCACTTGGATGAAATCCCTACGACAGAAGATGAGATTGCTCGGGGAGCAGGAGGGTACAGAGAGCAATGGAAGAATGCTATATATGCAAAGATATGCACCACACAGAACCATGTTGCAGAGCTCAGGAACCATAACATTGCAGAGATAGCAGAGATGAAGAGACAGGTGAAGCAGTTGCAACAGATCTGTAGAGGGATTGCAATGGCGTTGGCGCGCCGTCTTGGTGGAGGCAGAGGGAGAGGACCGGCTGTAGTGGACGCGGCTCTGGGTCTTCCAGAGGGGCAGGGGCCTGCAACCTTGTATGTCACTCCAAGAACCATCCACCAAGCCTTGTGAGATGAGTACCAGAACGGAATAGGAGGGAGGAAGCCAGCAAGGGAGTTCACTGCAGCTGAGCGCGGGCGGGTGAAGTTCAAGTATTCCAACAGGAAGGTGGTATGTGGATGTATGGAGAGGCTCTTGAATTGTGGCAGCAATGTGAATACTGCCATCAGCAAGATCAAGTGTGCTTATGGGGACTTGTCCATCACGAAGCTAATCAAGGCAATGCGGCGGGACGAGAGGGATGGAGGGAATCCGGCTCTCCATTCATCTGCAATTAATAGTTCGGTTCGATTGCTTCGATTTGATCATTCTTGTTGGTTTGATTGATCGATCCATTTGATCGAACGGGGATCGTTCGATCGATTTGTTTGATCGATTTGTTGGCGGTTCGATCGTTGGTTCAATGGATGGTCTGCTGATCGATTCAATCGATGATCAATCAATGGAGAGGTGGTGTTGGTGCTTGTTGGATAGGGGATCCCCCTCTGTTGTTGCTGATAAGCTCTGTTTTTTGGTTCAAGTTTTTTCATGTTCTTTGTTCTTGTATGCGTCTTGTGTGCTGTAATCACGGGCGGGTTCGATCGATCACCTGTCTAAGTCGATGTTAGGGTCGTGTAACATGCTGTCAGTAATAGATAACAATATTATTTCTACACATTTACTTCCGTCTTCTTGTACCGGTACCTTGACTCGGAAAGAGAATGGTTGATTTTCGATCTGTCTTGTGAGCACTCTTGTCTTAGTGAGTTTTCAACGTTCTGACAATTTTTTTTGATACTGAGAGTGTTACACAAAAAGGTGCGGAGTGCTCACCAAACGTTACCTCTGTAGACTTCTACACGATTTTTGTACTGTTGTATTTCAAGGTGCGTTTTTTTTGTGTACCTACTCTCACGGTACGTACGTACTGGCAAATTCAAAATCCACGCCGAATCCGTCACAATGATGGATCTCGTTGACTGTCGTACGGTACGTGTAAGTACGAGTAATTGTACCTATCGGTAACACCGAGGGTGAAAGGTGAAAGTCGAGGGCACTCACTTCACGCAAGATACGCGTACGGTAGAACATTATTGTAATATAATTACTAGCTGATTGGTTTGTTCCTATTCCACGCAAGAATGAATCTGACGGTACGAAACGCGAAAGGATCCGGTGCCGCAACAGCAACAGCAACAGCAACAGCAGCAGCAACCCTGCTCGTAACGGGAGGAGCGGCGTTATTGAAACGAACCATTCGCAGCAGCATCGGTACCTCCGTCCTTCCCGGTCTGTGGTCGGGGACCGCCGATGCGTCCGATCACGGATTTCGATCTCGCGTCGAACGTGGGTACGGCACCACCCGTTCGGATTCGAATTCGAATTTGAATTCGAATTCGAATTTGAAAACGAAAACGAAAACGAAAACGAACCATGCAGGCTTGTTCGCGACAGAGACCACCAAGAGAAGAACCATGGCGACGACGACGTCAAAAATCACACAAGCGAGTCCACAACACAAACGAAAACGCTATCGGGTCTTTCTTGCCGTGGGATCCAACGAAGGAGATTCCTTTCGCAACATTGCCACCGGAATCCATCTGTTGTGCGACCCGACCTTTTTGGCCGATTCATATCTTCCCACCGGATTGGTTCGGTCGTCGTTTTTGTACTACACCAAACCGATGTACGTGACGGACCAACCCTCCTTTTGGAACGGAGCCGTGGAATTGGATACCGACTGCGATCCACAAACGCTGCTGCGGCGTTTGAAACTCGTGGAGGAGCACATGGGGCGCAACTTTGTGCAGATTCGCAACGGACCCCGCCCCCTGGATTTGGACATTCTGCTGTATTACGACCGGGACCGTTCGGAGGGGGAACCAACGTCATTGTCGGCGTTAGCATCGGCATCGGCGTTAGCATCGGCATCGACATCGACATCGACATCGGCATCGACTCCGGTGATTGTGGAAACACCCAACCTGGTCATTCCGCATTGCCGCTTGATGGAACGAGAGTTTGTCCTGGCTCCCCTGATCGACGTGGCGGGCCGAGATTTGATCCATCCGGCGACGTCGAGTCCCATCTCTGCGGAGGAGCACACGCGGGAGCAGTCCCTGGGCGACCTCCTGGACGGCCTCAAGAACAACAAGAACGGCGAAACGGCGGAAGAACCCGGTGCGATGCGCATGGTACCGCTCCCCCGAAAACGGTTCCTGTTGTTCGATCGAACGCTGATCATGGGCATACTAAACGTCACCCCCGATTCCTTCAGTGATGGTGGAAGGTGGACGGGAGGCGTCGATCGAGCGGTCGCGCGAGCACTGGAAATGGTGGACGAGGGGGCTGACATCATCGACATCGGAGGGGAATCGACCCGACCGGGGGCAACCGAGATCGAGGTCGAGGAGCAAATACAGCGGACGGTTCCGGTCATCGAAGCCATTCGGGAGCGATCAGGTGGTGAAGACGTGGCTGTATCGATCGACACGAGGCACGCCGCGGTTGCCCGAGCCGCCGTGGAGGCCGGCGCGGACATTGTGAACGACGTTTCGGGTGGGACCCACGATCCAAACATGCTGTCGACCGTGGCAGATTTGCAGGTCCCAATAATATTGATGCACATGAGAGGCACTCCCGAGTCGATGCAAAGCCTGACGGACTACGACGAAGAGGGGGGCGTCATCGATGGTGTCATCGGGGCTTTGTTGGAACGATCCCGAGCAGCCGAAGAGGCCGGAATTCCGCGCTGGATGCAAATACTCGATCCGGGCATTGGCTTTGCGAAGGATCTCGATGGCAATCTAAGTTTGCTAAAGCACTATTCGGAGTTGCGGACCAAACTTGGTGATTTTCCACTGTTATTGGGCACAAGTCGCAAGGGATTCATCGGAAAGCTGAGTGGGGAGACCGTGGCGGAAAAACGTGATTTTGGAACGGTTGGATCTTGTGTCGCAGCACTTTGTCTGGGAAGGGGCGGAGACGAGAAGTCCCTCGGATGCAATATTCTGCGGGTACACAACGTGAAGGGTGCTAAGCAAGCAGCTGCGGTCGTGGATGCTATCGTTGAAGCACGATGATAACAACGTGATTTCATGTTCAGCGATACCTGTTGAGACTATGTAGTAAAGTCTAATTGGTTCTGTAACCAAAGGTAAAACGAATCTAAAAACCATTCAAAACAATATAACTTGCCGTATCATGAATGGTGTCCCATATGAATGTTTCAACCTATCATTTTGGGATTACTATGACTGCCTATTATATTCCTTGATCGCAGTATCTGTTCTTGGTATCACTGTACCGGTATTTCAACGCATTTCACGACAAAGTTCGCAATGAAGCAAACACTGCGAGTCTGATTACCCAAGGAATCTTCCAAATCGAATCTCCGACTTTACTGATACTTTAGTTATCAAGTTTTGTTCCCTGTCCACCACCAAAGGAGTGGCTAGCATTCAGCGCATCTTCTGATGCTTTTTCGTCACCCAGTAGTCCAAGTACGATGCTATATCTCCACCATTCTTCGGGCGAATTGGGACGTAAAGTCACTCCTCGACTGCAGATGGACCGAGCTATGGAAAGGCTTTCGTAATCTCCGCATTTGCAAGCTGCATAAACCACAGCATGTTCTAAGAATGGACGAACATCGAATTCCCAGCCTTGAAAGCCCGACGACAGCGTGGCTTTCATTATATCATGATCATTTTCACCGGTTGGATCATAAATTCCGTCGATGGCGGAAGAAAGAAGCTTTAATACGGTTTTCCATTCTTCCCTTTTGGCTTCTTCCAACACCGGCAACCAGAAGTCGGGTTCCTTGTCCGCAACGATTTCTTTGAATAATATGGTGCTCAGGTAATTTTTACTGCCGCCACTGTCGCCGTCATCGTCGGCGTTGCCATCATCATCGTTCGCTGGAGCTGCAACGTTGCCGAGATTCAAGAGTTCGCCCATTTTGTGCAAGCCTGCTTGAAGTCGACCACCGGCACCCGAGAGTTCGCCAACAGTGTGGGGTTCCGCGACGAGTGATGCCGCGGCACAAGCGAGCGGATAAAATTTCAAATCTGCGTCCGTGCCGAGGCTCATCTGTTCCTTGTTGTATCTGCTTTGAATTTCCAAGTAGACCGACCATGCGTTCCGTAGGTTTTCCCATCGATAATTCGAGCACGAAAGTGTGCCATTCAGGGTGAAGCGTAGCATGAGCAATGTTGCGTCGGATAGGAACTGTGGTGTTGGGGGCAACCATGTCAAAACATCTTCCATCGAATGGTTCCAATCTCCTGTTGGCAAGGAGGACGAAATGTTCATGATATCGCTTGCTTCCAATACGGTGTCATCGATGGTACTTTCTTGCGAAACGATCTCGCTAGTGGTGGAATTCGATTGAGCCTCTTCCTTGAACCGAGCTTCTTCCTCGGCGGCTTTCTGTCGTTGCTCCTTGCCGAAGACCTCGGCCATAAATGCCTGGGCTTGGTTGGACTTTTCGAATTTCGATCGGCGCCACCCGATGGGAGCTCTCCGGTGGGGCTCGTCGTGTAAGATTCCCCGGGAGAAACCGGAGCCCTCCAGAATCCCTTCGTAATTGGTGTCATACAACCGCAGGGCGGGGCTTCGACCGCGTCCCCGTTCTTCTCGATCCAAAGCAAAGCGAACGCCGTACCCGGCCAAAACAGCGTCGAACATTAAAAATCCACAGGCTTCGTAGTTAACGGATCCATCGTTGTTGGCACAGGCGCTGATACCCTCTGCCGTGCGTCCTTCTGCGTCAAAAACGTGTGCCAGAGCCCACGTTGCCATTCCCCCGGCCAATTTCTCTCCCTTCTCACGAACAGCTTCGGCTAGAGGCTCTGCCTCGGATCGACGCCCTCCGACGGCCAATCCCACTGCGATCGCCGCCGATACGGTATAGTACCCGGGAATCGACGGTCGGATCATTCCTCCTTTTCGCTCGTTCCAATATGCCGCAACCGCCGATGCACCCCGAAGGGCTACCTCAGAATCTCCCAGCGTGTGACAGACGTCTAGCAATAGACTGAGTGCCAAGGCATCACCGGGACACACCACGACGTGCCGGTACAACACCATCATGGCCCGTCGATGGTCGTTTTGGAGCAAACACTTCAGTGCAGTCAGGTGGGTAATTTCTCGAGATGTCAGCGTCCGCGGGGCTCTAAACGCTTTGTCGTCGCGGTCGTTCTTGTTGTTGTTTTCCAGAGTGGCCACCGCTGTTTCGGCCAGGTCCATCAATGATATCGGCTCGTCCAAGCCCTCGACACCCGAATCGACGTGTTGCAGTATCCGATCAAGGTGGTGGACGTATGCCGCTCCCGACTGCGCCAACACGGGAGCAACCGCCGCGTGGATCAGCATCGGACAACAACACGCACCGGGCTTGTTCCAGATCGCGGCGTGGCGGATCAACTCGGACCACGCCAGAGCGGCCGCGTGATAGGCCTGAGCATTGATTCCCATTTCTTCTCCTCCTCCCGTAAAGGCCTTGCCTTTCGAAACAATGCCGATCAAAAACCCGTCCAGCGACGCTACGGCGGGGGCTACATCGTCAATATGATCATTCCCGCCGCGTGCGAGAAACGTGACGGGCTCTCCGAAAAAATCCAGATGGATCTGGGCTCCCTTGGGGAGTTCTGCCAGAGCTTGCTCCAACGGATTTTGGACCGGTGGCAGTTGTTGCTGCCGTCGTTGTTGGCGGTTTCGATTCTCCTCGTTTTGTCGCAGGTTTTCTTCTTCGGAAGATCCGGAAGTGAACGATGATAGGAGCCTTCGATGTCGACGATCATCGTGGTTGCGAGATCGAAAGAACGACGAAGCGTCTCTGCCCGCCGCCGTCGAAATAATACGGCTCGGCCCGTGACCGTGACATCGATTGTACCGGTACGGAGAACGGAAATTACTTGCAGGGTGACGCCGCCAAAAGCAATCGTACAGACGTCGTGAAATCAGTGCGTTCTTGCTAGACGGTGTAGTCATTGTTGGATACTCAGATTCGAATGAATCGACACAATTTCAGATTTTATTTTATTTTATTCGATTCGATTTTATTCGATTCGATTCGATTCGACTGTCGATTTTAGCTCTGTTGGTTGTTGGTTGTTGGTTGTTGGTTGTTGCTTATTGCTTTTTGTTGATGAAGGGTTCGAATGGCAATCCTACGTAACTCTCTCTCTCTCTCTCTCTCTCTGCGGATTGGTGCTGTAGAAAATATTATGAAAACGCGGATTGCGAGCGCTGGACTTTGCCGAGATTGCTCCAACGAAGGCCGGTTTTGGGTAAGAAGATGAAAGATGAAGATTGGGAAGAAACCGATGATTGCAGTGTCAATTATCCATCTCACATCATCCCGGTTCGTTCGTTGTACGGTACGGTCTGTAAGTAGTAAGATACGAGCAATCGTATCAGCTTCCAACAGCCAAGGCTTTAGAACCCATGAATCTCACCAATGTGAAATCGGCCTTCACGGCATTGGCCGGGCAACTAAAAGAGTTTCAAACCCATCTCATCCAAAGTGAAATGAAGGTGGAAGAATCAGACCTCTCCTCTGTTGACCTGCAGTTAGCCGCCATCAAACTCATCATCGGTCGACGAAACGGCAATCACGCGGATACACTGATGAATGCCAACGCCAGGCTTACTGAGGACCTTGGCAAGCTCAAATCTCAAACTTGCTCGTATCCTACATATGGCTCTGGATGTTCCCCAGGAAGATCATAACCACCTCTGTGAAGCCCTCATTGTGGCAAGAGCAACCAAATTGGATTGGTTCATTAATGATATTCATGACTAGTATGGTTATGTTGCTGACCTAGAATACAAAGTTCAGGTTGGCTACCATCCTATCAGTCTGGAAGACCAACACAAATTAACTACATTTGTTGATCTTCTATATCTCATTAATTTGCAAGCTGGCCGCAACTGGTACGACCCCCATCAATATACCCGGGATGTTTTCCTTGCATTTTGTAATGCACGAGACCGATCACCTGGATTGGTGGCTGCTATTCAAAATAAGGCTACTGTCAAAATTCCTCTGGCACCATTCCCAAGGGTTACTACTAAAGTTCCTCTCGCATCACCACCAAGCATACAAGCTAAACCAGCCCCAACACACATGTCATCTACGGCACCTGTTTTGGTACAGCCTGCCAATGGCTCACCCACGCTCGTTCCTTCCACCAGTAACAATTACACTATCTCTGACAGCCCTTCTACTACTGCCTGCAAGACGCCTGTCCTTTCTACTATTGCCAACGCAGCAAAACATCTTGGATCACCTGAAACCTGCAATTTGGTTCCCTCTACTGATTCTACTACTGCCTGATCTCCCTGCTTCCACCAGTACTCCATCCTACAATTGGACTTACTTCCCCAGCACTGATTCAGTTCAATTCAAAAGAGTTGCCTCTTCCTCCACTCCTATTGTTCACATAGAAATTCCACCTGGTGATTGTTACTATACTACGGACCGTTACTCCTCACGTCCACCCTCTAAGCCTTCAGCTAACTCAAGATGGACATTGAATCCTCAATCTGAAACCGTGGTATTCCATCGAACACCCAAGCCAGTTTCTTTCAAGCCTACTTGCAATCCTTCATTGAAACTTCCACCATCTGGGGCACTTTCTAAGGATAGTGTTGTTCCAAGCTCAGTTCATCATGCCTATTCCCATCATGGGG
>CM074783.1:13788179-13850906 GCA_037355745.1 Pseudo-nitzschia multiseries
CATCTTCTTGCCCAGTTCAGAAGCCTTTTTATGGGGCACATTCTTTGACCCACGACTCGCCTGCTGTGTGCATCACCAAACAACATTGTGATGCTATCAAGCTCAAGCTGTATCACCTACATGCTACTCTCTTGTTTTTTAATTGGATGTACGACAAAGTCACTTGCCCTGTCATCCTTCGTCCGGCTCTCTTGCAGGGGCATTTTCTTCTGTACAAGACAGCCATCACAACTACCTGATAGTCTTCTTTTCCAAACATGGGGCACGATTTGATCTACTATCAATCTCCGATCCATCAATCGTCTTCTTCTAGGATCTACATTATTTGATACAATACTACAATTCGATTCAAGATCAAGCAAATTCTACGATTCAATCTACGATCAAACGATTGATCCAATTCTACGATTGATCCAATTCTCCAAATATATCAATATCTACAATCAATCAATTCTATCCTATGATTTGCTTGTGTTGTGTGTTTAGAAGCAATGGATACTCAAGGATTCGTTCTACAATCAATCAATCCACAATCAAACAATTTCTACAATTGATTCAAGATCTTTCCTCCCATCAATTTCTATGATGTATTGATTTGGATACTAATCACTTACAATGACCGGCAATTATGAGTGGGTCACCATAACTCCAAATACACTCAGCTGGCAAAGGGACCTTACTGTAAGTTGAGGTCGAGGGTTCCACCCCTCATGCGGGGTACTGTTTTGTGTATAATAACTGTCGAGGTACTCGCGCAGCGAGTGACCCCCTTTTGCAATCTGGATGTGAGCCGTGCAATTCAGTACTAAGTAATTTCGTAATTAATTGTGCGCACACGAGAGCAAGTGCAACGAGCCCGAGTGTGCGCACAATTAATTAAGAAATTACTTAGTACTGAATTGCACGGCTCACATCCAGATTGCAAAAGGGTTTCACACTGCAATCCACCTGAGGTCGAAGTTGAGTGCAACGACACTGAGACCGAAGGGGGATGTGCAGCAGTAACACTCCTGAGGCCGACACTGAGGGCTTGCCCGAAGTGGAGATCGAAGGAGGGTTACTGTTTCATGTGTTGGAGCGAGTATCCTCGACAGTTATATATGTAACTAGTTGAAGTAGCACCTGTTTTCCTTGCATTCATGCGCGTCAGATTGCAAAGTGGTTCTCAAAAACAAACTACAAGCACTGCCTCCCCCACTCTAGGGGAACAGTGTCTTCTCGCTCCGGCGTCCGAACTACAAGCACTGCCAGCTCCGATCTAGGGGATGGTGTATTCTTGCTCCAGCGTCCGATCAATTGTTTGTTGTAGATTTTTTGCTAACAAGCTTACATCTGTGGCTTGTTGTTGCTGCTGTCTGCTTGATTTTGTGAGGGCATGAATAATGTTTATTTTTTATTATTTCTTATTTCTAGGCACTACTATGTTTATTTTTTCCGAGAGTTTTTTATTTCTTTTACTTAGTGCACCTAGGCTTTTTCTACTTCCTTACTTAGTGTACTTTTATGTGGCGAATATCATTCATTTTCAACACTTACAGATTCGAATTTTTCTTGTTTCTTGAGCAGGCTTGTATATGCCAATTTGTCTTGACAGCAGATTCAATTCAGGTTTTTTTTCGTGAAAGAGTAATTTGCAATTTCCGATTGCTTGTAATTACAGCAACAACAACAACAACAACAACAACAGCAACAACCTACATGATGGCACACTGATTCTGATTCATATGTTGGTGGAGCTGGTCAATTTCATTTTGTTTCCCTTTAAGCTCAATGTCCCTCAATCGCTGTTCGTTTTCAATCTTGGTTTCAGCTAGAGCAACTTGGTTTCTGTGGTCTGATTCCATCCTCCCTTTTTCATTCCTCCATTCCATTTTGGACAGTTTGAAATTGTCTTTTGCTTCTTTTGTTGCTATCTTCTTTGCCTCCTCCAAATCTTTAGCATATCGATCTTTTAGTTTGGCTAGCTTTGTATCGGCTTCGGCTTGTTGGTGTAGAAGTTCTTTTTCATGTAGATCCTTCTGTTTTTCAAGCTGCTGTTCAAGATTGGTTTTTTCTTTTCGTAGTTGCTTTCCAATCTGATGAAGCCGGTCGACTTCATTGCTAAGGGTCTTGTTGATATTATTAGATTCTTTCAAATTGATTGTGAACTGGACAACATTGTCTTCGGCATCTTGGAGCTTGGTCCTTTGCTTCTTGTTTTCCTTCTTCAGTTCCTTGCTGTCTTTTTTTCGTTTTTGCAGCTCTTTCTTTAGTGTGTCTTTAGAGGGGGATGGTTCCTTGGTTCCCAGAACGACTGCCGGCGCTCGATCTTGTGGGACTGGGGCGTTCTCTTTGTCGTGTTGATCCACATCGATGACGACTTTTTTAGTGCTTGGAGCAATTGGGGGCTTGTTGTTGCTGCTGTTCTTGTTATAATCGACCGCCGGTTTTTTTCTGGTTACTGTTCTTTATGGAGGCCCAAACAAAGGACCCCTTGGACTGTCTTCTGAGTCTTTGAGTTCTGATGGATATATGGATGGGATGACTTAGCATGCTTGTGTCAAAGATGATCCATACGAACCTTCTCTGGAACATTCACATCAGAAGCAAGGATAGTACAGCATCGATGTCGATTATCATGTAGGGTGTACTTCTCCCAATCCTTGAAGTCAGCAACCTCCGCAAAATCCCTTACCCATTTACGAATGGTGTCTGCTCCAACAGGGCTCTTTGCTTTGAAGACATACTTTGCTGTCTTGTGTCTCAAATGGTTTACATGACAAAAAAAAACAGACTTGATCTGGAGAACAAACATCTTGATAATAGAATATCAACTTGACAATGCAATTAGGATTGTCAGTATCTTCCACAACCATTGGGTAGTTCGTTGAAACTTCTGCATTGTTGAGGGATAGCTGGTGTGACTTATCGAATCCCCCTCCAGGAGCAACAATAACATATCTAAGATCTTCCATCGATCCATATTTGAATGTTCCCATCCTCAAGTACTTCCATTGGAGGAATACGAGTTCATCTTTTCCTCTCACACCAAACTGTCGACCGAGCTCCATTGCCATTAGCTTGAGCAAATCCAACATGTCTTCATAGGGCTTGTAGATTCCATCATTGATTACTTTCTTGAACTTCTCATCAACGAATTCATCGAACTTGGCCTTGGTTCTTTTTGTTCCAAGAGTTGGATCCTTGGCTCTCTTTTCAGCCCAATCTTTCTTTACGACTGCTTTGTATCCCCCTCTATGCTTAAACTCACCTTCATTGTAAGGGACCCCTCGCAAATGGAAAGCAGAGAAGAGCTGACGACTGTACGTGTGGTGTGATTTGAAATTCAAAGGGTCTCCACTTACCAAGTTTTTTATGTTTGTAGTCCATATCTTCATGGCTTGGTCGACGAGTGTCTTTGACTGTAGGCTTTTTGCTCCACTAACGTGATAGTAAAATAGATAATCTTCTCGAATTCCATCCTTCATAGTTACTTTCTTAGTGAACATTTCATGGAGGACTGCATCACCAGGATCATTTTTGGCTGGATCTGTTGCATCAGCAACAATTAGGATAAATTGATCATGGGTTCTTACGACCTTTTTTGTGTAAGCCTCTGTGTTTGACTCGGCATTGGTGAATCAATCCCCATCTTCCCCAAATGTGTTGAAGCGATTTGGATTATGGTAAATCATTTTACAATACTTGTCAGCGGCTACATTTGCGTCGATTTCTTCAGCATCTTCCACCTCTTTGTCTTTGTCTTGTTCTTCTGGTTCAGCTGCTTGTTTTTGTTCTGCTGCTTCTTCTCTTTCTCTTTCTTTTTCTTCTTCATCTTTTTGTTTCTGTTTTTGTTTTTTTGTTTGGCGTCGGCTGCTTTTGCTGTTGTTGTTATATTGCTTTGCATATGGATTTCGAATTTGATTACTACTAGTGGGTGTTGGTTCCAAAGAAACTCTTGCTGGACGATTGGATCTGGTGGATCGTGTTGTCGGCTCAGCTTCTAGTTCTATTGTTTGGTTGTTGTTATTGTTGTTGCTGCTGTTATTGTTGGCGCCGGCATCGTCGTCCCCATGGCTGCCATCCTGATCAATCTGAAGAGGCTGCAATTCATCTCCCTCTCCAAAGGATAGAAGACATCCTACATTCCTGAATGGATCGGCGCTACGGGGGGTAGGTTGTTTCATAATACCGAGAAGGCTATTTGCAGCATCCTGAGTCATAGGGCCAGGTGTGTAAGGCGCTGGTGGATTGTTTGCTTCCCAAAGGTCTTGGAAAGATAAATTTGTTCTATTATTCATGTTAGTTATTTAATTTTGTTATTTCTTGCTAGAGACAATGTTGCTGCTGTTGTTGAGGATAAGACAAGAAGTTGCTAAAAATTGGATTTCAAGTTTCCTCTGTGAAGCACTGAAGGTACGAACAGAATCTGCTGTTTCTTTACAATCAAAGCTGCTGCTGTAAACAGACTGTAAAGGCTAATGTTCAATTGCGATTGGTAGTCAAAAAGTACGGTATGGTAGTAGTATTAAGAAAATTAAATAACAAGGAGTAGTAATCGTGGTTTCATACTCGTTAAGAGAGGGATTGCAAGAATCCAATGGGTTGCACGTAATCCAATCGAGGTGCTAAATTAATATTAAGAAAATTATATAAGGAGAACTGGAGGTTTCATAATCAGGTTCTTTTTTCAGCTAAGATTGATCTGAAACCTGTCGAGGTGCACAAATTAGGGTTAAAATTAACTAGTGTTTCTTAGTGCGATGCTCAAAATTTTTGAGAACCACTTTGCAATCTGATGCGCATGATTGCAAGGAAAATAGGTGCTACCTACTCGACGGTTAGTAACGGTCACCCGCCATCTCGCGAACCCATCCCAAGAACGGACGTCGACCCCCAACAATAAATACACCGTGACACTTTCAACTTCCATCAAAAGATTCTTTTTGACAACGTTCCTCCTTCCGTTTTCCATCTCGCCCCGAGACGCAGTTTTTCTTATTTTTTCTGTCTCATCTTCTTTGGTGCGTTGGATTGTTGAAGCATTGAGTGAAAGACGTCGGCACTCGGTGTTGGTCCATTCGGACATCGTATTGTATTGTATTGCATTTTATTGCACCATACTGTATCGAGAGCGTTGGCAATCAGCGCGTTCCGCTATCCAAACAGAAACAGAAACGCAATCGATAGATCGATAGATCGATAGATCACAATCCTGGACAAGCAATGGTAACAGTTTCCGATTGGCAGCAGCGCATTCGGCGCATTCTGGCGAATGTGTTGTTCGCCATCGCCGTTCTCTCCCTCGCCGGGTTCGGGATGGTCGATGCGTGGGTGCAATGCTCGGAGCAAGATGGCGGGGGCATCTGCCCGGACTACGCGACGTGCTGTCCGACGGGCATCCAGGGTGTTTCGTCGTGCGTATCGGGGAACCGCAAGAATCCAACCGGTGCCGAGGGTCAGTGTTGCGATGCGACGGGCACCCACGGATGCACCTTCGGATACGATTGCGCCGTTGCATCCATCGACAATCCTAGCCGGGAAGAAGACAAACACAACAAACACAGCCACAAACTCCAGCAAGAAGAAGTCTGCTTGCTTCGGGATCCCCATCCCGACTACCTGATCGCAAAAAAGACCCCGCGATACAAACTCTGCCGGCTTCCGCCGTCGCTGGAAACGCTGGAATTACAGGCGTTTCCCATCGGAGGCTTCAACGCGACCTATTATTCGACTATGGGGTCGATCGTGCCCCCTCCGCTGTCGCTGTTGTCCGGCGACGACAACGGTCACAACAACAACGACGAGTCGTTGTCGTCGTCGTCGTTGTTGGAGCACGAGCACTATCTGCAAAAGTTTTCTTCCATCGAAACGGTCCTGGTCATTGTGCACGGTTCGGGTCGCAATGCCGATGACTACCTGTGCGCGGGCAGTTCCGTGGTAGAGGAAGCTGGGGAGGTGTGGAACAATGGGGACACAACTAAAACAAAAACAACAACGTCGTTTACCGACTCTGATTCCGAGAAAGTACTGGTGATTGCACCGAAATTCAACGCGAACATCGACCACAACGATCGAAATCGCCATCCAAATACACTGTATTGGTTGGAACAAGGCGCAAACGTGCCTCTCTGGTGCGTGCCTACCATTTTTTATGTGTGCGTGGGTGTTTGCGTGGGTGTTTGCGTGGGTGTTTGCGTGGGTGTTTGCGTGGGTGTTTGCGTTTGTCTTAGAGCCAAGCACAATCAGTTGCTACTATATTCAGTTCTCTAGAGCTTGTCTGGCAAGGGTGCAAACCGTGGCGTGGCGATTGTGTGTTTTTCTCGTCGCGTTCGGATTCCTGCGTGCGTCGTGCACGTGTGTCCATTCAAATCTCACAACCAACCTCTTGTCTTCAAAAACAAAATGCTACAATACATTGCTACAACAATCTATCCTTCGGTGCTACAGCCACACCTGGAGGTACGGAGCCGATGCCGCAAACACCCGGGACGCAGGTGGCAGTGGCAGTGGCATCAGCAGCTACGCGGTCATGGATCACTTGCTGGAATTTCTGATTGCTTCCAAACACAAACACAAACCGCCAATGGCAATGGCAATGGCAAACGACGAGGGTCGAAAATGGTCGGTTCGGGGATCGCCACGGCAAGAGGAGGCAGCAGGGTCGTTCTACAACTTTCACAAACTCAAGCGAATCGTGGTTGCGGGACACTCGGCGGGTGGTCAATTCGTTCACAGGTGGACTCTTCTGTCGTCAAGCAGCGTCATCTGGGGAGACAACGACAGCAATAGCGGCAGTGACAGTGGCACCGACTGCGGCAATCCGAATGGCAATCGCAAAGGCCACGAAACTGCAGAAGAGAACGAGAACCGAAACGTGGAGGTGCGAACCATTGTGGCAAACCCCCGGAGTTACTGTTATCTCGACAATCGCCGAATGATTCGCACGAATGGGAATGGAAATAGTAGTAGCAACAGCAGCATCGATGCGGATCCTCGTGGCGAAAGGTCCGTCGCTGCGGACGCGGACGCGCACGCGCACGCCAGTGCGAGCTCAGAAAACAATAGTGTTGACGCGGAGGTGGAGGTGGAAATCAACCCTACGAACGGGAACGTCAACGAGCAGTATAGCTACGCATTTGCGGTTCCCGATCGCATGGACATCGAGGCCTGCCCTGGTTACGACCAGTGGCAATGGGGTTTGCAACCGGGGGGAGACATTCTTGCGCCCTACAAAGACGCCGCTCTCAACCGTGTGAAGAACGACACGAGGGCGATAGGGCTGCGGTATGCGAAGCGCAGAGTATTTTACCTGGCGGGTGAACAGGATACGGAGGTGCTGAAAAGTCGTTGCGAGGACTACACCTTTCAAGGTGACACAAGAAACGAACGAGCGAGGCGATACTTTCGGGCTCTGACCGAATACTTTGCGACTACCTCTCCAAACGACGGTGGTCGCCTGCGACATCACAACGAACGTTTCACTAGTTCCGAGAGTACTATCCGTGACAGTGCCACCACGCCTTTGATTCACGAACTTTCCATAGTGCCGGGTAGCCCACACGATCACACACTCATGTTTCAAAGTGTACCTGCACGGGAGGCTTTCTTTGGAAATGATCGTAACAACAACAACAACAACAACGAGAGACTGGATTAAGCATCGATTAACGGGACAAATGGGACAGTAATCAGAAAAATTAGGGGGTTGTCTTCAATGGCGTCTTGAAAGACTGGCAAATTAAGGAACTTTTTCGGAAAGGCTTTGACCGATTTGTTTGTATCTTTGGGAGCTATTGAAAGCATTTACATACATGAAACAATGATAACAATAATAAGAGTATCCATAGTTTAGTACCTCCCCTCCGTCAAAAGGAAACAACACTTCTGTGCGAATTTTTTTTACGCTATTAATGTTATACGAGCGAGTGAATAAATTATGCGAGTAGTAAAGTGAATCGACAAAAAGTTGCAAAAATTCCATTTTTATATTTCTTGTTGTTTTTGGCCAATACTTGACCATCTCATGAATAACTTTCGTACTTTCCAGTTTCGGAATTCTCTTAACTCTGCGAAGTATCAATCATTAGAGTGCATTCGCAATCATCCTGATGGGTACGTCAACCAATAGTATTCTAGTCATAGATTAGCCGTTTCAAACCAGGTGAATCAATGGGACAAAGTGTGCTGCGAAAGAAAAATTCCTCCGCTTCCGAGTCATAGTTTGTATTCTTCGTATATTCAATGTACGACTGCTGAGCGAATTCTCGTAAAGTTTCAAGGGCCACTATTTCTTGGTAGCGTACATACGCTGAGTGCCATCGCTTGCTATTCTCCTCGAACGCATGCATCTCATTTCGCTCGGCCGCAGAGCAAGTCCAATCTTGATAGGCTCCACAGTATCGGTTCAAACCGTAAGACGCTAATCTCCACATCCATACATAAGTACGATATTCAAGTCCATCGCCACCACTTTTCAGAGTGAAAGGCTTATCGGCACTTTCGTCGTCTCTAGACTTCATTTCTTCCATCGCGGCTTTCAATATATTGTACGCGTCACCATCGTAGTCACGATGTGATAGGGCAAGAAGCCTACTTGTGGAAATGATTTGGTTGACACCCGTATCGACTGAAATAGACATTCGGGCATTATTTCCCATATCACGGTCAAGAGCAGGAAAGGAAACGATCCAATTCTCGTATTGATTAACAATAGACAACAGTACCTTTCGTTTTAAACTTTTGAATCCCATTGCTACAACATCATCGTCGTCGACGCATTCCTTTGCATTAATCAATCCGGTGGCACGAAAACAATAATCCGTTTTAGCATGGGTCTCTAAAGGGGTTACGGATTGTGACTGACAAGCCAACACAAACACGAGATATGTTACGTACCTTGTATCCATCATCTTGCTGAAGATAAACAATTATTTCATTCTTTTGGTCTGTGATGTGCGTCGTTTTAGACACCACTCGTTCATCGATAACCTGGTGGCCTCCCAAGAGCATAGATGTACGTTCCGAAAAATCGCCATAGACGAAGCCATACGTTGCAAAAAGGCTTGCCGGGTAACAAAAGATGTTTGGAGAAGAAGTGAGTACAAGAACTATTTTCCGCAGATTTGCTTCGTTGAATTATCCAGTATTCTCCCTTTTTAGTTACTCACTCTGCCCTATCACCGCGAGTAGTCACAAGTTCAGCTCCTTTTCTCATGTTCTTATTCGCATAAGCAACAAACTTTTTAGATTCTGGATCATAATGACATCGCACGTTGTGTTTTTTGTCGTGCGATGTGAATGAATCTAAAATGGGAACCATCACGATGACATTTTTCTTGATGTCAACCCCAAAGTTGTTTATGTACCAATCCAGTTCTTTGAGTGGAACGTCTTGGTCACTCAATGGCCCACCTTCGAAAGCTCTAGTTTGTACATTTAGACGTGCTGCAATGTACTCTTGATAACTGATAAAGTTTCCGAACTCACTAGAAGCACGAGTGAAGGCTTTGTACTCTGAATCGATTTCTTCTTTTTTGTTCGAAATCAAGAAGTAAAGATGTGTGTGAGTGCCATACAATGATTCCAACTCCGTCAGATCAAATGTGACTGGGTGATAGGATCTGTAGTAGTCGTAGGTTGGCAGACTTTCTAAATATGTAGAAGAAATTGCATGGTTCCGATCATTCTCCAAAGGATCTTGTGTGGCGGCATTTCTCTTTTTCAGCATCGCGATGTGGGCAGCAAGGAAGGCATCTTCCACCAAGAATGCGTTTGTTTGCGAATGCCGTGCTCCGATTAGATTAGTTCTTACGAAGTTATCACGGAGAGCATCCAGGGATCCAATTTGCATATCTATGGGAATTTCGAATAGTTTCGATTTTTTTTCTATTCTCCGTCCTGAATGTAGACTTCCATCTTGGACTTGTAAATCATCTACCCAGCAGTTGCCATTCTGGCACGTCAAATGAAGAAGGCTATCAATCAACGACTCCGGTTTAAAATACTGCTGGTTTCTAGTCCCGATGGTGTTGTCATATTTATGATTCGGCATGTTTTTCCACACAATAGAAGCCATAACTGCAACGAGGCTGGTAAAGAAATAGACCTTTCCATTCAGATCGAAACCATTTGAACTAGACATCGGTGTTGATACAGCTTTCAAAGTGTTCTTTCGTTGGCCAGCATGAGTGTTCTTGTTTTTTCTTTTTGACGTGCTGTCATTGTTGTCACTTGACTTCTTCCTAGCCATGTTTCAAGTTTTTCTATTGGGATTGAGTTCGATTGTTCGACCCAACGAGATCAGATTTGTTCCTATTTTCTTAGAAAGTTCAATCTTGGAAGGTGCATGGGTGTGAATACCTGGTATCCATTAAGAGACTTGTACGAGAACCGTGTATGAATACGACAACTGAACCATGCAACGTAAAAACACAACATCACTTATGGAACAAGCGTGACACAATCATCTTGGCGGTATTTTTTACGAAGTGAAGTATCAAGCATCATTAACGTGCGGTGTCGGCAGAAACGTGATTAAAAAATAGTTTGAATTTGTGAGAATGAAGGGACATCCTCGTCCGCACGCGCGATGACCTGGCGAGTAAAGCCTCGACAAGCAAGCCGACCTCAAAAATACCGTTTCATACCGTTTCTATATAAATCATAAACGAACATGATTATTTTCATTATTGTGTCACTTTTTTAACGTTTCAGTGAAAGATGTCAAAATCGCCAAATATTTCAGATATCTTTTAGTTTAAAGCATCTAACGTCACTTCACCGTTGATTATTACAAAAAAGGCAAACAAAACCGAACAATCACACTATTTTTCCAAACCGAACGTCAACGTAACGACTTCATAGAAATCGATAATACCAATTAGACTTTCAAAAAAATATAACAATGGCATCTGTTGACAACGGACTGTGGGCTCCCGAGACAAGGAGTGCCAAGACAGGAAAGGAGTCGAAAATCGAACAATGGTGGGAGGTCAGAAGAGCAGGACCAGCTGAGCCGGCACCCACCAGAGGCGCTACTCCTCTTGTCGAACGATGCATGCGTGTTCACAGCTTCAGTGAAGACTTCGCTAGACGCGTTCTCAAGGGTTACCGCCAGTTCATGGAGCTCAAGTCTGTCATGAATGACTGGCAAGAAATGAAGTTGGCTCCTTCGAATCCTATCAACCAGATGTGGGAGCTGCATTTGCTCGATAACCTCAACTACACTGAAGATTGCCTTCTTTTGTTCGGGCGTGTCATTGGTCACAACCCCGATGCTATCCTCGATGGAGCCGCACTTCGTGAACGCATCATGACCACCCAAATTGCATTCCAGGCGCGATACGGTGATGACCTTGACCAAGACGTCTGGGACTTCGGGGACGACTGGAATAAGGATTCCATGGCTCAGCCAGCTCTGATCAAGAAATTCGATTCTCTCGAGGTCTCCTCTCGCGGTCGGCTTCCACTAGCTGGCCGAGTTGACGATGTGAGTGCCAGTCGTGGGCGCGCTCCTCCGGTTGTTCCTGTCTCTCCTCGTCGAGTAAACCCAACGAAGGCTCCTTCTTCTGCGTCTCCAGGAGGAAACGAACCCATTACTATCTTCCTCCGAGACCAAAACACAGGCGAAGAAACCTACTTTTCCTTGCGATACAAGAGTACACTGCGAATCGTCTTCACCGTCTTTGCCGAACGACGTGGATTGAACCAGGATTCGCTCAAGTTCAACTACAACGGACAGAAGCTGACGGGATACGAAACTCCTCACAGCCTCGCTCTTGAAGACAGAGCACGAATTGATGTTAACATTGAACAACGACGATAAATATTGAAGTGAGGTGTGGTTGGAGACTGAGTGACGTCAAAAACGAAACAGTAGCCACGAAACCGGTGAGAGAGAAGGTCTCCCACATTGAGGATCGACCCATAAAGCATCTATCTCCTCCGTGTATTTATGATGACTAATTTGTAATATATATTGAAATAGGTTTAAAAGAAATAAAAAAGAAAGGTAACAACAATGGAAAACTCGCTCTTGTTTCTATTCAAAACTTCAAGCACCGAGCTTGCAGATTTACACTATTTCCCAAGTTTCTTTTTGTCTTGGAAAAGGTCGTCTTCCATAAAAATCGAGAAACACGTCAAAAACAAAACGAATTGCACCGTGACACTAAACGGAGGGGGGAAACTACTTCTATTCAATTCGATTTATTTGCACAGAGTATTTTTAAATTATTAATAACTTAAACGATGTGTCACGTAACGGCCATCTCTCGTCCGAGTACCGGTACAGTGACAAAAGTAGGAGTGAAGAAACTGATAATAATGATGTACGGTATCACCGCAATTGGATATGTGGCAATACTAGACCGAAGAGGAGATGGTCATTTCGGAAGCTTTGTGGAGAATGTTTTGACGAGGAGGGGAAATTGGGATAGCAGACGCTATTTACGGAGGTTTTGTCAACGGTGTCCGGAAAAGAAATGTTTCGTTACACATACGTAGTAGTCGTCTTTGAGAGAAAGTGAGTGAACATGGTTGTCATTTCGTGCACTCGAAAGTCGTTTTCGTCTAAATTAAAATTTTGAACATCTACAAAAATTCGTCGCGTAAACGCCATGACCGCAATTTCAAGTTTCTTCAGTGTGTAGTCAACCTTCTACATCAATATCATCACGTTCTTGGAAGCATCCGAAGCTTCCTCCTCGCACCTCTGACAGGCAGATACAAAAAGACGGAAACAACCCCATTCTACACAATAATAATAGTAGTGCACAGAGTCAAAATAGTGTGACAATCAAATTACAAAGTGTTCTGGTACGGTACAAAAGAGGGGAAAAGTGGTTCTGGCACAGTAGCTGTTTGTTCTAGGCATTTTCTTCCTGGCTATCAGCTGGTGATTCAACGTCCTGCTCGACGGTTTCAGCATCCGCGAGAAGTCCAGTGTGTTCTTCGAGTTGTCGGATCTTGGCCTTGAGGGCATCCATGTCAGTGGGGAGGTCATTGATTGCCTCGCGGCGAGATTGACGGTTAACCATGCAGTCGTTGATGCGGCTGCGGCCTCCGGTGAACTGGAACCAGTAGACAAAGTAGATGAGACCTCCGAACAAGGAAACAGTGATAAGGGATCCCAGAACAGTAAGTCCGGTCGATCCTTGGGTGAAAAGGAGGGAAAGACCCAACAAGATCACAGGGATCAACAAGAAAGCGACAAGAATGTAGGCAATAGGGACTCCACGCCAGACGCGAGTTGCTTTACCCAAGTTGCGGGCAGCGTTGAGAGGAATTTGTCGCAAGAATGGAATGGGATACCACACAATGATACCAGAGATGTTGAAGAACAAGTGGGCTAGGGCGACTTGCATGGCTTCCGTCGTGGAAAGAAGGGCGGCAAGGAGTGCAGTAATGGTTGTTCCGATGTTGGCTCCGAGAGTGATAGGGTACATCTGTTCCAGACGAATGACTCCGAGACCGACGATTGGTGTGAAAGTGGATGTGGTGATGGAGGAAGATTGGACGAGAATGGTAACACCGACACCGATTAGCATGGCAAGGTATCCGTTGATGTTGGTTGCTTTGTAAATGATGCGGGTAGAAGTTCCAAGAAGCATTTTTTGGAGCATGGTAACCATGGCAAAAAGGCAGATGAAAAGAATGATCAGTCCAAGAATGAAGGCAGCCATACCAGAGACTTGGTCGTCCTTAAGTGTGGCTTCGGGATCAAAGAAGGCAGGGCAAGCGTCAGTTCCCTTGTCACAGCCGATGATACCAACTTGTGAGCAGGTGGATTTGGTTGGGGCTGCCATGTCTTCACAGACAATAGGGTAGAAGTTATCGCAGGTCTCTCCTTTCGCGACATCCTTGATGACGTTTTTGTTTGCGATGATAACCTTCTTGGTAAGAGGGCCTACAAATTGCTTGATGGGTCCGACCCACTTCTCTCCGTCGCGGGTAGAGAAGTTCTTAACACAGAGAGAGGTCAATCTGTTGAGGTATCCAGTGATAAGTTCGATAGGGAAGAAGATGGCTACGGTCAAGAAGTTGAACATGTCGTGCACGGTGGCTCCGGCAAAGGCGCGTTCGAGTTGGTCACCATCTCCCATTTGTCCCATGGCGACGATGGTGTTGGTCACTGTTGCATGTGAAATAAAGTTTGGTGTGGAAATCAGAGTGAGAATATTGTTTGACGAGTCAACAACAAAACAATGCTATATGGGTATAGTACCCCCTAGAGTCCACTAGACCTCGACAAACTTACCGGAAGTACCGATGTTGGCTCCCATGATCATGTAAATACCCTGGTTAACGGAAACAGAATTGGCTCCGACAAGAGAGACGACGATGGAAGTGGTTGTGGAAGAGGATTGGAGGAAGACGGTAGCCAAGATACCAACCATGAGGCCGGCAACGGGGTTGGTGTCGTCGCCGAAGAGCTGTCCGGCGGCACAACCTCCCATAACCTTGGCACCGGATCCGAGAAGATCAAGACCAAAGAGGAAGAAGTAGAGGAAGAACAAGACAATGCAAACTCCAACGAGGATCATTCCCCATTCGGAGATGCTGTGGTGGCAGCACGATTGGAACACCTCGTTCCAGGTTGCATCCTCGGGGATGTCGGCCTCGGTGAAGGCGGCTTCCTTCTTTTCGACCTTGTCGGGCTTCACGGCTTCAACGTCGATAACTGGCTTAGTTTCAGACATGATGAGAGTCAATACAATGGATTTGTTTGTGTCTGTATTATTTTCCTGATGAGGATGTGAAATCCGAAATTATGAGAACATGGGGTTGATCGAAAATCCGAACTGAGTGAGCACGAAATAATGTTCTACGGTACGGTACTACCGGTACCGGTACCTACTTGTACGGTAATCTTACAGTTTGCTTCGTCTTTTTTTCCTTGTGCAATTATTGGTACACGCACTTTCGAATTTAGGTAGCTACCAGTACAAGCGGAGGTAATAGTCGTCAAAATTGGACCCTCCAAAGCACGCGTAGAGAAGAATGAATCCAAAGATTCATTCATTCGGTTCACGGTGTTACACTGTGATCATTAGTACGAGTACGAGTACTTACCACTGTAGGGTACTCTTACTTCGTTTACACCGACGGAAACTACGTGGGAATGATGAACGTAGTGCCGATAACGAATGGTGGGGAAACAGATACGAAGATTCATCGATATTCAAATGAATTTGTTGTGAATCTACTAGACGATTTTTTATCCCCTCCATACCTTCGTATGGACTGACTATGCCTTAAAAATATAAAACGTTATATGCCCTTGACTCATAAGTCGACAGAAACAACAATTTCGAAAACGGAGTACCAGTAGTACTCGTGTGTACTAGTACGATGCGAGATTTTTCGTCAATGATCATAAATTTACGGGACCAGTAGTAATCTTGTCGCGAAAGCCGGAATAAAGCGATACGATATTACTAGTTGAAGTATGTCTGCCAGATGCCTCTACAGGGGGCTTAACCCATCGCGACGGACCGGGTCGGATGCAAATACAATCCCATCTTGCGTTATGCCGGCAGATGTTCTACCGTATGAGTAGTATTACGTCATTGGTCATTGGGAGAGTAGTATGTGGCAGATCGGTCCAGATATCTTACGTTTCCTGTTGTGTACTGTCTCCATTGTTCTTCTAAAAACAAAACTACCGTACCGGTACGTATGGATACCGAAAACAATGATGGCAACACGTTTGTATCACTCGAGGACCATTCTTTCATCTTTATTCTTTGTTTTCGAGCTCCAGACGTCCTGCTTCCGTTTGGTTGCATTAACGGCAGACAGGATTCTTGTCACAAAATAATAAACTCTTCATTGAGTGATTGAGTGATTCCCACCAGATGAAAGTGAATAGAATCGAAAGTTAATAAAAAGTATATAGAATGAATACTTTTTTATCACACCCAACAGACGAATACTTTTATTAACTGCCAAATTTGGAATTCGGAATCCCTAAAGAAGAAACAGTAACTGTCTGTTTAATCACTACTATCCGCGCCACCTCCCCCCACCTATTTTGGCAAGCAAGAAGGCTGGCCGGTGAGGTTAAGCAATTTATTCAATGGACCTTTTGCTTGATCGCGTGATTTTCATGATTGCAATAAGTAATTTACTCGCGGGCTGTTATATGTACTCTTTTGAATGCACATATGGGTTCCAAGTGTTTACTTATTGACTCGGTCTTTGTTCTGATCATTTAAGCTGATTTGTTTGTAGTATTAAGTGGAATCGTTTTTACCACTTAAGGGTTTCCAAGTAGTGGAGATGCAAAGCGTGCCCGGCAAAAGAGGTGGAAGCATGCAGTTGGGTGACTATTTCAAGATTCCGTTGAAATCTATTCAGTGTTAAAAAAGTGAATAAAAACTGTCAGTCGGACACATGTCAACTGACAAATTTTATTCAGAAATGAATAAATCTATGTAGAAAACACATACTTTTTATGTGTTTTTCTATTAATTTTATTTGTTTTCATCTGGTGGGAATCACTCATTCCCACCACGAATAAAGTAATAAACGACCAGAGTAATAAAAAAATATTCCGGAGTGAATAATTCAACGCACGAATATTTTTTATTCACTATCACTCAGAGCAAATTTGGAATTTGGAATCTCTAAGTAACTGTCTGTTTACGTCTGTTGAATCACTACCCGCGCCACCTACCCGCCTATTTTGGCAAACAATGCTGTTAAGTATTCAAGACTGGTGGAGTTGACATTTTCAGAATTTTCTATGTACCGTATCGATTGGCTTTGCTGATATAAATTACTTGTAGCTATCGATATGAATTACTAGTAGCTATCCTCGCTAAAACACTCACATTGCTCTCCAGCAGCAAGCAACAACAAACACTCTTTCGCGAAACACTCTTTTTCAAAACACTCTTTCGCGAAACACTCTTTCACGAACCTAATCGACAATCACCATGGCCCTGGAGTTAGCACTACTTGGATACTACTATGATAACTACTTAACCCCCGATTACAACAATCCACTGCTTGGGGAGGAAGATAAGAAAAGAAGGGATTGTAGAACTCCTAGGATTGCAATTAGGCGATACAGCCAATCTGCTCTCATGTATCTCTATCAATCTGGCAATGATCAAGCCCTCCTCAATTGCTGTGGAGTCGACCATGGAGTATTCAGGGAGCTTCTAGATTTGTTTGAGCCTTTCTACAATCAATACACTATTGATAAGAACACTGGATCGATTCGCAAGTTTAAACAAGTGAAACATGACTTTGTTCAAAGGAGAGAGTTCAATGCAACCAGGTGTCTTGCTCTTATTTTATTCTGGTTTCGAACCAGAGGATCAGCAGCAAGAGCAGTTGCTATAGCGTTTGAATTAACAGCTTCTCCTATGTCCAGGTGGCTTAAATTCGGACGCAAACTGCTTCTTTGCGCATTGCAAGATCATCCTGGTGCCAAGGTTTGCTTGCCAAACAAAGAAGAGACACAACAATACGTTGATGCTATTGCTGCAAAGTATCCAGCGCTTGGTCCACACAGAGTGTGGGCTGCTTGCAACAGGCTTAGACTGCATATCCAGCAGTCTGGTGACTGGACCAAACAGAACCCATACTACAACGGTTGGACGTCTGCTACATATGTCAACAGCGTCTTTCTTTTCTGCCCGGATGGGAGGATCCGGGCTTGTGTCTTGAACTCTCCTGGATCTTGGCATGATAGTACTCAAGCTGACTATGGGCTCTATGAAAAGATGGAGCTTATGTACGAGCTGTATATGGTAAAGGTTGTTGTCGATTCGGCGTTTAAGTTGTCTACAAACGACTACCTTGTTAGAAGTAGTCAATATGACCCTCTAACAGTTCCTGTAGACATACCTGACGGTACACCTACCGAAGAGGCCGCGGCGATGAAACAACACACCGTTTGCAATGCTATTACAGTGAACAGAGACGCAACTAGTGTTAGACAGATGTCTGAATGGGGGATGAGATAGATCCAAGGTGGGTTCCCTCAACTCAAAGATAACATGTTGCTGGAAGAAACGGGAGACAGGAGGGCCATTCTGAAGCTTGTTGTGTTGTTGTACAACTTCCAGACAGCTAAAGTTGGAATCAACACCATACTCAACACCATACTCAACACCTACATGAGTGAGACTGAAGGCTTCTTCTCCTACGGTTTGGTACCAACTGAAACCGCAAACGATGTATTTTAGAGTTGAATCAATCGATAATCAATAGTAGTTACGAATCAGCGTTACAAATTAGATTGCAGTAGTTAGCCGTGTTTAGAGCAGTTGGCAACACATCCGATCAATTTGATCAATTTGATTGATCGTTGAATCAATCGATTACTCGTATCACATCCTTTAGAGCAGTCGACAACACGCTTGAATAATTTTGCTCCAGCGCACCTCTAGTGGTTTTGGATCCCTCTTTTAAGGGGTTGCAATAGAGTTTTTCCATGGTCTTTGTAGCCCAAGTTTCTGTCTGGAACAACGATGGTGTTGTTGTTGAGTTCTTCTTAACCAACGTCCGATAACTGTCACGCGACCCAACGCAACCCCTCGCGAGCCCTATTTTCAGAAAATCGACCCTGTCTTTGTTATGCGCGAGGGCATTTTTTTTAATTCACAATTTTTGTGGTGAATAGTTTTGACCCCCCTCAGGTTGCGACCGAAATTCTCCCTGATGACTCAAAATGTCCATTGATCTCTCAATTTTGACTAAATTGATTTAAAAAATCTATTTCTTCGCTACCAAACTTTCTAACCTTAACCCAAGATATGGAATAAAATTATTTTCAGAAGTGTTTGTTTGCTATATTCCCGCGTTGTTTCTACGGTATGTCACGTCCTGTCTTCTTTCATACCATCATCGTGCCTTTTCATGCTCGCTCCGATAGCATCATGCTTGTTTTAACAAATTTACGTAGAAATCTATAGCACTACCTTCCTACACGATTTCACCTCCATTATCCCTTTTTTCCTTTTTTTGGAACTGCGTTCCAAAAACTGGTCTTTTCGTAGATATGTGTCCGGGTGTATTATGATAGTAGTAGTAGTAATGTAGGTATGATAGTAACGACTTCTGTTGGGGTGGTGAAACGTTTTTTTGTACAATTCATGTCAACAATCATGGAACGGCGTTTCAGAATTCTCTAACTAGAACGGCGTTTCAGGCTTTTGTGTTCGAATCACGTTTCAATTTGAAATCTCGGTGCCAAACTTCCTAACCTTAACCCAAGATATGAAATAAAATTATTTTCAGAAGTGTTTGTTTGCTATGTTTCCGCGTTGTTTCTATGTCACGTAGTGTCTTTTTTCATACCATCATGCCTTTTCATGCTCGATCTGATAGCATCATGCTCATTTTCATCATGTTCATTGAACACCCCCATCAAAACCATTTCTCCCCCTCCCTTCTTCCAATAGAAGAACATGTCACAACCTAGTAAAAATCGCCATCACTTCAAGAGTGGTTGTTATACCGAAATTCCCAAATCATTTATTTGTCGTAGCTGCATGTCCTATAAGGGCAAGTCGAAGACATTCATCGGAAGCAGATAAGATTCCTCTTCACACAAATCATACCGATATGTATCACGAGGCCTGTCACGCCACCTTGATTCAATAGCTTTTTGCCGTGATTTCTATTTAAACCATAATCTAATGGAATTTTTGCCATCTGCCAAAGAAGAATCCACTACAGTTTGCCATTCCCCTTCACAATATGGCCTGACATTGACCAAAAATGGTCCAATTGTTCCCTCCGCCGCTGTTGCTGCCGCTCACACTACTAACAAGGCATCCTCTAACAAAACGTTCAACTCAGTTCTAAACAGTCAGGTAGTACACAACTTATTTGTTCCACCAATTGATAGAAATGTAATGGAATCACAGTTGTTTCCTTCAGAAGACAACAGCAACGCCGTTGGAGGACGACGACAAATTGATTTGCCAGTGGAGTGCGTTTGAGGGTCAAGTTTCTGGAACGGCGTTTCAGATTCAGTTGTCGGGAACGGCAATTCTGACTTTTGCGGCCGCTTTGATCGTTCCCGCTTGCCGCTGTTGCTATTGCTGCTGCTGTTGCTATCGCTGCCGCTTGCCGCTGTTGCTGTTGGTTAGATTGTTCCCGGTTCCAGCCGCTTGAAAATCCGCAGAACATCTGTATTGGCGTTTCAGTGTCAAGTTTCTGGAACAGCGTTTCAGATTGAGTTGTCTGGAACGGCAATTCTGACTTTTGCGGCAGAGCTTCAATCATTCCCGCTTGCCGCTGTTGCTATTGCTGCCGCTGTTGCTATCGCTTCCGCTGTTGGTTTGATTGTTCCCGGTTCTGGCTGCTTGAAAATCTGCAGAACGTCTGTATTGGCGTTTCAGGGTCAAATTTCTGGAACGGCGTTTCAGATTGAGTGGTCTGGAACGGCAATTCTTGTTGCTGTTGGATCTATTGGTGTTGCGGACCGATTGGTGTTGCGGATTGATTGTTTTTGCTGTTGCAGACAATTGGTGTTGCAGATGGATTGGTGTTGCCGACAATTGCTGTTGCGGATTGATTGCTGTTGCCGACAATTGCTGTTGCGGATCGATTGCTGTTGCGGATCTCTTGCTGCTGTTGCTCTCCCTGATTCGTTGATTAGTTGCCGGATGAATCCCACTGATTGATTCGTTACCGTTGTTGCTGTTGCCAATCTATAACAATCTACAATAATTGGAAAAATTGAGGTGAGTATCTATTGATGTAGAGTAAATGATAACAACAGAATAATATAATCTACGTGCTACCAACCTACACTGTTGGCATCTGATTGATTTGATGCTGCCGGTTCGTTGTTCCAATATTTGCCACACCTACAGGGAAATTCGCGGCACCTACAGGGAAGAATATGATGATTTGCCACACCATTCACCAAACCTTGATCCAATGTATCCGGTCCGTTCTTTCCGCTCCGTTCTTTCCGATCCGCCGCACCTAGACCCGTTGTTCCGATCCGTTATTTCCAATCCGCACCTATGAAAATAATAAGGAAAACAGAAGTGAGGAATACATCATCAGCAATGTAGGATATAGGCATCATTGTCTATGTATCTCACCTTGTTCACCGTTTCCTATCCTTTTCGTATCCGATCCACCGTTGCTGACCTTTCGCTGTCGTTCCGACGATTGCCGTTGTTGCTGTTGCTGCCGTAGATTTGCAGCCTTCTTACTCCTTTGTCACGAAAAACTGGATCTTGATCCTGTTGATATATATACGCAATGGATGCAGATTTGTTGCTTTCAAGACGTATATGTTTGTGTGCACCCAAACAACAATATCTATCCAGCAATTCCTCTACCGTCCAATGCCGTCCAATTCTTTTTCCAGCCAAGGCAGTTATTTCGGTTTTAAATATCTCGAGCCTGAATTCCCTGCCTACTAGTGATCATTGCTGATCAGTTCAGTGGGATCCCGCGTTCTCGGACGGAGTGCTTTATCGTACAAGTACGGTAAACCAACTCTGTTCAAGATAAGTTCGGTAAGATTATGAAGGGAAAGAGTATTTTTTGCATCACGAAAAGAAAAAAATTACACTGTAAAACCACACTGTAAACCACACTGTAAAATTACTGCAAAATCACACTGTAAAATCACTTTTTGCTGTGTTGTTTTTTTGTTGTCGTATGAAAGTACTTTTCGCTGTGATTACTTTTCGCTGTGTGTGTGTGTTCGAAGAAAAAAAAATCGATACTTAACCTGTGAGATCTAATGCAGTAAATATAGAACAATGAAGAATAATTTGATTTTCTTAATTAAGTTGAGAACGTTAAGTAAATAAATCGCGCGTCGCACGCGTTTTGAATATAGAACAATAAAGAATAGTGCCCTGATTTTTTTAGTTAACGTTCTCAACTTGTGATACAGTGAGATCTTTCATGTACCGGTGATAGTTACAGCCGTAGCTTTCTACACGATTTTCGTACTACATAATTTCTGGTATTGAACTTGCGTAGCTTTCTACGAGAGTAGCTTTCTACACCATTTTCATACTAGATAATTTCTGGTAACGCATTTGTGTAGCATTCTACGCCAGTAGGATTCTACACAATTTTCATACTAGATAATTTCTGGTATTGAATTTCTGTACATTTCTACAACAGTAGCTTTATACACCGTTTTCATACTAGATAATTTCTGGTAACGAATTTGTTTAGCATTCTACGCCAGTAGGTTTCTACACCATTTTTGTACTAGATAATTTCTGGTATTGAATTTGCGTAGCTTTCTACTACAGTAGCTTTCTACATGATTTTTGTACTAGATAATTTCTGGTAACGCATTTGTGTAGCATTCTACGTCAGTAGCTTTCTACACCATTTTTGTACTAGATAATTTCTGGTATTGAATTTGCGTAGCTTTCTACTACAGTAGCTTTCTACACACTTTTTGTACTAGATAATTTCTGGTAACGCATTTGTGTAGCATTCTACGCCAGTAGGTTTCTACACAATTTTTGTAGTAGATAATTTCTGGTATTTAATTTGCGTACATTTCTACTACAGTAGCTTTCTACACACTTTTCGTACTAGATAATTTCTGGTAACGCATTTGTGTAGCATTCTACGCCAGTAGCTTTCTGCACCGTTTTTGTACTACTAGATAATTTCTGGTATTGAATTTGCGTACATTTCTACTACAGTAGCTTTCTACACGCTTTTCATACTAGATAATTTCTGGTAACGAATTTGCGTACATATCTACAGCAGTAGATTCCTACACAATTTTTGTAGTAGATAATTTCTGGTAACAAATTTGAGTAGATATCTACAGGAGTAGCTTTCTACATCATTTTTGTACTAGATAATTTCTGGCAACAAATTTGAGTAGATATCTACAACAGTTACACCATTTTCGTACTAGATAATTTCTGGTAACAAATTTGAGTAGATATCTACAGCAGTAGCTTTCTACATCGTTTTCGTACTAGATAATTTCTGGCAACAAATTTGAGTAGATATATACGGCAGTTACACCGTTTTCTTACTAGATAATTTCTGGTAACGGATTTACGTAGAAATCTACAGCAGTACCTTCCTACAGAATTTTGTGTACTAGATAATTTCTGGTAACGGCTTTGCGTAGATATCTACAGTAGTAGCTTTCTACACCGTTTTCGTACTAGATAACTTCTGGTAACAAATTTGAGTAGATATCTACAGCAGTACCTTCCTACACAATTTCACCACCGTTATCCCTTTTTTCCTTTTTTTGGAACGGCGTTCCAAAAACTGCTCTTTTCATAGATATGTGTCCGGGTGTATTATGATGGTAGTAGTAGTAATGTAGGTATGATAGTAATGACTTCTGTTGTTGGGGTGGTGAAACGTTTTTTTGTACAATTCATGTCAACAATCATGGAACGGTGTTTCAGAATTCTCTAACCAGAACGGCATTTCAGGCTCTAATCTGCGATTAGAAAATAAAAAATCAGATACTTTTGGTGATTAGTTCATGAATATTGTTCCTGTTATGGGTATGATGAATCATGAAAGAAACAGAAGTGACTTATCTGTCATAGTTTGTGCGTCACCACCTAATAAGTGCATTTGGGTCCTGGATTTGGAGGAAGAATACACACTGATTTGCAATTAAAAATTAGAAAATCTGATATTTTGGGTGATAGGTCGATGAATATTGTTCCTGTAATGGATAAGATGAATCATGAAAGAAACAGAAGTGAGTTATAGGTGATAGTTTGTGCATCACCACCTAATGCGTGCATTTGGGTACTGGATTTGGAGAAAAAATACACACTAATTTGCAATTAAAAATTGGAAAATCAGATATTTTTTGTGATTAGTCCATGCATATTGTTCCTGTAATGGATAAGTTGAATCATGAAAGAAACAGAAGTGAGTTTTGTGTGATAGTTTGTGTGTCACCACCTAATGAATGCATTTGGGTACTGGAATGGAAGGGAAAATACGCACTAATTTGCAATGAAAAATCAGAAAATCAGATATTTTGGGTGATTAATCCATGCATATTGTTCCTGTTATGGATATGATGAATCATGAAAGAAACAGAAGTGAGTTATCTGTAATAGTTAGTGTGTCACCACCTAATGAGTGCATTTGGGTACTGGATTTGGAGGAAGAATACACACTAATTTGCAATTAGAAATTAGAAAATCAGATATTTTGGGTGATTAGTCAATGAATATTGTTCCTGGAATGGATAAGATGAATCATGAAAGAAACAGAAGTGACTTATCTTTGATAGTTTGTGTGTCACCACCTAATGAGTGCATTTGGGTCCTGGATTTGGAGGAAGAATACACACTGATTTGCAATTAAAAATTAGAAAATCTGATATTTTGGGTGATTAATCCATGAATATTGTTCCTGTTATGGATAAGATGAATCATGAAAGAAACAGAAGTGAGTTTTGTGTGAAAGTTTGTGTGTCACCACCTAATGAGTGCATTGGGGTACTGGAATGGGAGGAAAAATACACACTAATTTGCAATGAAAAATTGGAAAATCAGATATTTTGGGTGATTAGTCAATGAATATTGTTCCTGTTATGGATAAGTTGAATCATGAAAGAAACAGAAGTGAGTTATCTGTGATAGTTTGTGTGTCACAAACTAATGAGTGCATTTGGGTACTGGAATGGAAGGGAAAATACGCACTAATTTGCAATGAAAAATCAGAAAATCAGATATTTTGGGTGATTAATCCATGCATATTGTTCCTGTTATGGATATGATGAATCATGAAAGAAACAGAAGTGAGTTATCTGTAATAGTTAGTGTGTCACCACCTAATAAGTGCATTTGGGTACTGGATTTGGAGGAAGAATACACACTAATTTGCAATTAGAAATTAGAAAATCAGATATTTTGGGTGATCAGTCAATGAATATTGTTCCTGGAATGGATAAGATGAATCATGAAAGAAACAGAAGTGACTTATCTTTGATAGTTTGTGTGTCACCACCTAATAAGTGCATTTGGGTACTGGAATGGGAGGGAAAATACAGACTAATTTGCAATTAAAAATTAGAAAATCTGATATTTTGGGTGATTAATCCATGAATATTGTTCCTGTTATGGATATGATGAATCATGAAAGAAACAGAAGTGAGTTTTGTGTGAAAGTTTGTGTGTCACAAACTAATGAGTGCATTTGGGTACTGGAATGGGAGGAAAAATACACACTAATTTGCAATTAAAAATTGGAAAATCAGATATTTTGGGTGATTGAACCACGAATATTGTTCCTGTTATGGATAAGATGAATCATGAAAGAAACAGAAGTGAGTTATCTGTGATAGTTTGTGTGTCACAAACTAATGAGTGCATTTGGGTACTGGAATGGAAGGGAAAATACGCACTAATTTGCAATGAAAAATCAGAAAATCAGATATTTTGGGTGATTAATCCATGCATATTGTTCCTGTTATGGATATGATGAATCATGAAAGAAACAGAAGTGAGTTATCTGTAATAGTTAGTGTGTCACCACCTAATAAGTGCATTTGGGTACTGGATTTGGAGGAAGAATACACACTAATTTGCAATTAGAAATTAGAAAATCAGATATTTTGGGTGATCAGTCAATGAATATTGTTCCTGGAATGGATAAGATGAATCATGAAAGAAACAGAAGTGACTTATCTTTGATAGTTTGTGTGTCACCACCTAATAAGTGCATTTGGGTACTGGAATGGGAGGGAAAATACAGACTAATTTGCAATTAAAAATTAGAAAATCTGATATTTTGGGTGATTAATCCATGAATATTGTTCCTGTTATGGATATGATGAATCATGAAAGAAACAGAAGTGAGTTTTGTGTGAAAGTTTGTGTGTCACAAACTAATGAGTGCATTTGGGTACTGGAATGGGAGGAAAAATACACACTAATTTGCAATTAAAAATTGGAAAATCAGATATTTTGGGTGATTGAACCACGAATATTGTTCCTGTTATGGATAAGATGAATCATGAAAGAAACAGAAGTGAGTTATCTGTGATAGTTTGTGTGTCACAAACTAATGAGTGCATTTGGGTACTGGAATGGAAGGGAAAATACGCACTAATTTGCAATGAAAAATCAGAAAATCAGATATTTTGGGTGATTAATCCATGCATATTGTTCCTGTTATGGATATGATGAATCATGAAAGAAACAGAAGTGAGTTATCTGTAATAGTTAGTGTGTCACCACCTAATAAGTGCATTTGGGTACTGGATTTGGAGGAAGAATACACACTAATTTGCAATTAGAAATTAGAAAATCAGATATTTTGGGTGATCAGTCAATGAATATTGTTCCTGGAATGGATAAGATGAATCATGAAAGAAACAGAAGTGACTTATCTTTGATAGTTTGTGTGTCACCACCTAATAAGTGCATTTGGGTACTGGAATGGGAGGGAAAATACAGACTAATTTGCAATTAAAAATTAGAAAATCTGATATTTTGGGTGATTAATCCATGAATATTGTTCCTGTTATGGATATGATGAATCATGAAAGAAACAGAAGTGAGTTTTGTGTGAAAGTTTGTGTGTCACAAACTAATGAGTGCATTTGGGTACTGGAATGGGAGGAAAAATACACACTAATTTGCAATTAAAAATTGGAAAATCATATATTTTTGGTGATTGAACCACGAATATTGTTCCTGTTATGGATAAGATGAATCATGAAAGAAACAGAAGTGAGTTATCTGTGATAGTTTGTGTGTCACAAACTAATGAGTGCATTTGGGTACTGGAATGGAAGGGAAAATACGCACTAATTTGCAATGAAAAATCAGAAAATCAGATATTTTGGGTGATTAGTCAATGAATATTGTTCCTGTTATGGATATGATGAATCATGAAAGAAACAGAAGTGAGTTATCTGTAATAGTTAGTGTGTCACCACCTAATAAGTGCATTTGGGTACTGGATTTGGAGGAAGAATACACACTAATTTGCAATTAGAAATTAGAAAATCAGATATTTTGGGTGATTAGTCAATGAATATTGTTCCTGGAATGGATAAGATGAATCATGAAAGAAACAGAAGTGACTTATCTGTCATAGTTTGTGTGTCACCACCTAATGAGTGCATTTGGGTAATGGAATTGGAGGAAGAATACACACTAATTTGCAATTAAAAATTAGAAAATCAGATATTTTTGGTGATCAGTCAATGAATATTGTTCCTGTAGTGGATAAGATGAATCATGAAAGAAACAGAAGTGAGTTTTGTGTGATAGTTTGTGTGTCACCACCTAATGAGTGCATTTGGGTAATGGAATTGGAGGGAAAATACACACTAATTTGCAATTAAAAATTAGAAAATCTGATATTTTTGGTGATCGGTCAATGAATATTGTTCCTGTAGTGGATAAGTTGAATCATGAAAGAAACAGAAGTGCGTTTTGTGTGAAAGTTTGTGTGTCACAAACTAATGAGTGCATTTGGGTACTGGAATGGGAGGGAAAATACACAATAATTTGCAATTAAAAATTAGAAAATCAGATATTTTGGGTGATTGAACCACGAATATTGTTCCTGTTATGGATAAGATGAATCATGATAGAAACAGAAGTGACTTATCTTTGATAGTTTGTGTGTCAGAAACTAATGAGTGCATTTGGGTACTGGAATGGGAGGAAAAATACAGACTAATTTGCAATGAAAAATCAGAAAATCAGATATTTTGGGTGATTAGTCAATGAATATTGTTCCTGTTATGGATAAGATGAATCATGAAAGAAACAGAAGTGAGTTATCTGTGATAGTTTGTGTGTCACCACCTAATGAGTGCATTTGGGTACTGATTTGGAGGAAGAATACACACTAATTTGCAATTTAAAATTAGAAAATCACATATTTTGGGTGATTAGTCCATGAATATTGTTCCTGTTATGGATAAGCTGAATCATGAAAGAAACAGAAGTGAGTTATGTGTGATGTTTGGTGTGTCACCACCTAATGAGTGCATTTGGGTACTGGATTTGGAGGAAAAATATTGGGTAATGACTCTCAAAGTTTTTGGTGCCGTGCATGAATATATTTCTCATGACTCATCTGATGCATATTGGGAACAACATTGCCACACATAATGCTGAAAATCTTGTGGTTGGTGTCTCCAAATGACACACAAAAGGGTATTTTTGTTGCAAATCCAGGGCACAAGCTGACTTATTGGGTAATGACTTACAAAGTATCCGGTCCAGGCCATGAATGATTTTTTCATGACTCCTATGATGCATATTGGTAACAATATTGCCCTACAGATTGCTGAAACTGTTGTGGTTTGTCTCTCCAAATGGCACACAAGAGAATATTATTGGTGCAAATCCAGGGCACAAAATAACTTATTGGGTAATGACAGGCAAAGTATGAGGTCAAGTCCATAATAGGAAGAACATTTACTACTTTGTATAATCCAATCACCAAAAACGTACTTTAATGAGTGTCAAATGAAAATAATTCACAAGTTGTTTAATTGAAATGGAGGTGCTGTTTTTTAATTATTCTCAGACAAAAGAATGGTGCAGATATTACCAGTACTACTAGTTGTAGCTAATATTGCATGCAAAAAGGTGCATAGTTGGGTACTGTGCAAAAAGTGTACATAGATAGGTACCACACTGACCCAAGGGAGTTTCGAACCACTGACTGGCTACCATATTCTACAAATGGGTTGGGAATTTAGATAGATAACCTTTGTGTAATCACAATTTCCTCTTTGAAAAAAATTATGACACGGGAGGGGTGGCGTGCACTCGTACATGCTTTACTTATATAGAAAAGAAAGGCCGTACACAAGCCAGGCACATGGAAGAAGTCAGGGTGCATACCACACACAACACACACAAAACCACACACACATGAAAAACTGTATACACACGGAGCCACCACACAAAACGCAACACATGCTTCTTGGTTGGCACAGTTTTTTTTTGAAGCAGGGAAAATGAATGTTGTCTGACAGTCACGAACAACGGGACAACAAAGAAGAGACACTAGTCAGTGACAATAACAGCAATTCGTTGGAGATTCTATTTGTTTCTGATCTTTCTTTCTTTTATTTTTATTTTTATTTTTATTTTTATTTAAATGGAACAACAATCAAACAAACCAACGAGGGAAAGAACGACACTCAAAATGGAACAACGAATTTAAAAAAAGGATTGACAGAATGGAACAACAGAACAACAGCAGTGAGTGACAATGACGGCAATTTGTTGGAGATACTATTTGTCTCTGATCTTTCTTTCTTTTATTTTTATTTTTATTGAAACAGAACAACAATCAAACGAACCAACAAAGGAAAGGAGGGCACTTAAAACAGAACAACCAATGAAACAGAACGGAACAATGGAACGGAACAATGGGACAGAACGACAGAATGGAACAACAGAAAAGTTCACACACAAAAAACTGTACACATGCGGAAAACTGTACATACCCCAAATCAAAACCACACAAAAAGCAACACATCCTTCTTGGTTGGCACGGTATTTTTAAAAATGAAAAGCACGGAAACAACGGATCGGCAATGAAAGAAAACAACGAGAAACACTACTAGTGAGTGACAATGACAGCAATTTGTTGGAGATTCTATTTGCTTCTGATCTTTCTTTCTCTTATTTTTATTCTTCAGGAACAACAAACCAACAAAAGAACATAAGAAGGACAAAGGGATGAAAGAGAATGACAAAACGGAACAATCAAACGGAACAGAACAGCGGAGCGAGGCAAGTGTTCGCTAGATTGTGCAAGAAGGTACAATCATTAAGAGAAGATCCGGAAACGGGTAAAAATTTGAAGAAAATGATGCTGGAAAGATTCAAGTCAGAAAAAACCCCTACCGGTACTGTATCAAAAGATGGTGGCACTGTTGCCAGTAGTCTTGCTGAAGAGGAAAATGAGGATGACAACTATATTGATCCTGTATTGATGCAATTGCTTGGTGGAATGGAGGAAGTTTAGGCATTGTTTTCAGAATCATTACTGTTCATTGTGTCAGTCCATTCAATAATTTGACGACAACGCGGGTGGGTTCACACCTAGTACGACACAGGTAAATCTTCAGGGAGAGTGATTACTAGGGTAAAAGGTACATATTCTACATACATTGCATACCGTTGCAATACACTGTACATTGTGTGACACAACTGATTAAAATGTAGGGAAAGGAGTACTCATACATATCATACATATTTTGCATATGATAGTACTAGGCAAATTCTTGACCCAATTCAACTGTAGTGGTAGGTAGTCGCAAACGATGATATTAAATTTTAAGGGTTGTGTGTTGCAAGCACAAATATTAAATTATAAGGGTAGTGTGTTGAGAGCACTAATGTTAAATTGTACTGGTTGTGTGTCGCAAGCATAGGAGATACATTTTAAAGGGTAGTGTGTCACGAGCCTAATTATTAAGTTATACGGGTAATGTGTCACGAGCAACGGAGATAAATTTTAAGAATTATGTGCCGCGAGCACTGATGTTAAATTATACTGGTTGTGAGACGTGACCTTCCGTATTTTGCTTTTGTAGGTGTAATTCGCAAACGTACAGGTAGGTGATATTAAAATTTAATAATAATCATTCATGACCCAAGGGAAAAAATTATCGCGAACCAGGTATTGAGAGTTATGAGGGCGGGCTTGATACTGACCCAGTGAATCACAGGGGGGCTTGGGTGTGAGTCATGACCATGCGTATTTAATTTTCAGTACGTGCGATTCACAAACGTACGGGTAGGTGAGATTAAAAATTAATAGTAATTATTCATGACCCGAGGAAAAAAAAATCACGAACCAGGCATTGAGAATTACAAGGGCGGGCTTGATACTGACCTAGTGAATCACAAGGGGGACTTGTATTAAAATTACACACAAAAAGGGGTTGCGACAGTACCTCGCGACAAAAAAAAAAAAGGGTCCCGTGACAGTTATCGGACGTATTGTGAGTACCAAGTGGCCGTTTTGGGCACATAGTGCATCAAATCCAGTTTCAAAATGATATAAAAAAGGGTCGTGTGACAGTTATCGGACGAATAATCGATTCTTTTATTTTAACTAACTAACTAACTAACTAACTAATTGATCGATTCAATTCGATTCGATTCTACAAGTATGAATTCGATTCTACTACTACTAGTAGTATCGATTCAATTCCATTTCTTCTCACTTGTCAAACAAGTCTAAGTCATCGTTGCTGCTGCTGACACTGCTGTTGTCACTGCTGCTGTAATCGCGACGCTGCTGGAGAGTGTTCACTTTCTTTCTTTTGAGGTTCCCTCCCCCTACATTACTAACTTGGGGAGTAGAAACCTGCGGAGTAGTAATACTTGGACGACCAACGCCGGCACCACTAGGAGGGCCACTAGTAGGAGGGTAGCTAGTAGTACGACCAGTAAGTTGAACAAGGAGTGCCTGCAATATCACCTTCCTCTCTTCATCTGCCCTGTCCTGTCTTTGCTGCTGGAGTGGCTGTCTTTGCTGCTGGAGTTGCTGTCTTTGCTGCTGGAGTTGCAATGCCTGCTGCTGAAGCTTTCTATCTTCTCTTCCCTCTTTCAATACAGTAGCAATCACATTCATCATCTTCGATTCATTGTCGGCTTTGCGATTGTAGTGTCTCTTTGTTTTGTTACTAGTAATGGTACTGGTGGTCGTTGGCTCTGTCATTGTTAGCTCTGCTACTTCTGACTGTTGGGTGACTTGTTTGGGTTGTGTTGGTTGAGTTGGTTGACCAAGTAGAAGTGGTACCGGTTGAGTTGTAGCAGCAGCAGGAAGAGGAGGAGGAGTAAACTCATTTCTTTCAACCTCATATCTATCTTGTCCTTGTACAATCCGTGCCTTCTGACCTATCAGATCCTTGATTTCCTTTGCCTCCCTAATGTCCCATTTCATGGTTGGATTGCCAGTTGGCGCCATCTTCCGGTTCAATCAATTGTATTTAATCTGAATGGATTCACCATCCCTTCCAGGGTATTTTTTAGCATGTAGGTCTGCAATATCATCCCAGTTGTCTCCCCCAGTGGGTACGATAGCTCTAATGGAAGCAAACATGTGCTCCAACTTGGCCTTGGTGTAGTTGCTGACACCGGCTTTCCTGCCTCCAGTCGTGGGCATGTTGTTGATTGTTGTGATCAACAGTATTGGTTTTTGTTGTTTTTGTTCTTTCTTATGTGAGCATCCGAATGAAATCGATTTATTGTCGGACGAATTGTCTAGTGATATTGTAGCAATCGCGACAAGCGCAGCAACAGTAGTGTAGAAGGACATCGGTGGTGCCGCCATGTCTAATGTGCTGGAGAGACAAGTTGTACTGTTGTTGCTGTTGCTCTTTCTTTCCGGACTTTCTTTGTTTGCAATTTTTCAGCTCGCCAAATTTAGCGACGATCACCAAAAAAAAGCATGCCGGCAAAGCAGGTGCAAGAGGTGCACCACATGATTCATTCGTGCGTTGGGGACTATTTCTTTTATTTTAGTATGATTCTAAGATTCCGTTGGAGTTTATTCTCTCTTAAAAAATCTGGCAGTCGAGGCTGCCTCGACTGCCAAATTATATTGAATATGGAATAAAAATGGAATAAATCTATTACTTACAGAATAAATGTATTCCTCTGGTCCCGAACTTTTATTACTTCATTCGTGGTGGGAATCACTCATTATCTGCATTTCCATAGCGCCGGTACTCGTTGGCCAAAATTTCCACAGAGTCTGGATTCAGAACTACAGTACCAGGGAATGATGCTGGCACTTTTGCCTTTTCACTATCAGCTGCGGTGATATCATAGTATGGTGGGGTTAGTAGTACGTCGGACGTAGGCACATACGGAAGAATGTCAACAGCACAAGAATCTCCGTCTGATTCAACCATTACACCGACACTAACCAAACCAATTTTTTCTTGCCAATGTTTAATTATTATGCCTCAATTTTTCCAGGGCTTTAGGTACCACATTATCAAAATATCGACAGAATGCCTTAATGGGGATATCTTTCGTAACGGAGATGCAACCCGCATCAATGCCTTGCACCATGACTCTTTCGGACAGTTCTTTTGATATCAGAAATTTCATCCCACCATACCATTTATCCTTTACATACTAGTCTCTCACCTGTCCTTCAATTGTCTTTCTATGTGTTTTCATCAGTTCCATATCATCCGTTGACATATGTATACTACGGTACCATAACTCAATGTACTCACTTTATCCATGATATCGCCGCTCTGCACTGTCTTCAATGATACCGTGTTGGTGGTTTTTGCAGCATCCTCTTTAGAATTCTCTCCCTTCTTACTATCACTCACCATTGTCAGTATCTTCTGGTTTCTCAGTCAAATCCTCTGTTAGCTTTTGCACCGGGAGGGTCACGTCAGTCTTTTTCTGTTGTCAGCCGTCCGCAGTATTTTTTTATCTTTTCCCCTGGATATTTTCACTATTATCTCTATTCTTGTTGAAGCTCCCAACATTGTCTTCACCAACCGGCCTTCAATCACTGTCACTGTCACTGTCACTGTCCATGATGCTGATGTTTTCAGCTTTTCTTTTTTGTGGTGTCTCTCTTTCTGCAGCAGTGGGGCATTCTTGTGTTGTTGCAGCCGTCATGCTCTTCTTGGTGGACATGGGGGTAATAGGTAATGCTTGTATTTTTGGTAGTATCTCTGGTGTCTCCGTCCCTGGCTGCGTTTGCCATAGCTTCTATTTTCTTTTCTTGTAAACGTGTTACTTTTGGCTTGGGGAGCTTTGACCATTTTTGTTTCAGCATCTTGAATTGATATTTTTCCAATCATCGGTATTTTTGGCAATTTTGTGAATTTTATCATGCCTTGTTTTTGCAGCAATTGTATGAATTCAGCAATTTGTATTAGATTTCTCTTCGCAGAAGCGGGCCCGTGAGCGCAGGCCAACCAAAAAGAACTGTCTGCCTAGCCGCGCCAATTTTTTTCACTACATTCACTACTTATTTCAATACTAATAATTTGTATGATAACAACGGCCGAGAACTGTTTCGCAGGGTCTGAATCAACTTATAGCGCACAAATTTTTTGCGTGATTTTAACACGGCAAATTTTGTGCAACACCCTGAAATTCCCACCTCCGCGCAATCCTAGTCAATGCTTTAAAATCATACAAAAAATAATTCTGTGCACGTGATGCACAATACTCTAATCATGATTAAAAATAATTTATTTCAGTCTCTAGCAGAACCCAATTATTATTCCGTACCAACACTACTTACTTCTATTCACGAATAAAAAAGAAATCTTGACTAAGTATTAATTCCAAAATATTAATCTCCCGAATAACAATTTGATTCTGCTCTCCTAATTGTGAATTGTTTTTCTGGACTACGATATTCCCTTTTTTAAATGTAAATTCTATTATGCTTGATTCATTCCTATTGCAACGTATTACAAATCCTCCATTATTTCTAATATTCTCAATATTAAGTTCATACGTCCGAGAACTGTTTCGCGGGGTTCGAATCAACTTATTGACTCAGTATTAATTCCAAAATATTAATCTCCCAAATAACAATTTGATTCTGCTCTCCTAATTGTGAATTCTATTTCTCGACTACAATATTCCCTTTTTAAAATGTAGATTCTATTATGCTTGATTTATTCCTATTGCAACGTATTACGAATCCTCCATGATTTCTAATATTCTCAATATTAAGTTCATAATTAGTAGTAGTTTTGTATTATGTATGTACTGTTATTTTCTACATTAGTTCACCAATAGATAAACTGGCATTCATTGATGCTGTTATTGCCGGATCAATATAGACCTTCCTTTTCTTTTTCTTTTTTGGTCCACTACAACTACTGGAGCTGCTACTAGTAATATTTGCATCGCCATGCTTATTTTTCTTGGTGTAATCTGTCAAACTTTTGTTCCTAAATCTCTCCCTCATCATTTCTTCCAATTCCCTTCCTGTTTCTGGGTGTTTTTGCATCTCGTCAATTTCGCCGCACAAATCACTGAACAACTCTCGTCCTTCCTCCATCCATCCATTTCTGCTTCCACTGTCTGAATCACAGAATTTTTTTTGTCGCGGAATCATGGCATCACCCTTTTGCCGCTGCTGGTTCACCCATACATGATGCTCATCGTAGATCACTATCAATGCAAATGCTTCATCCGCTACAGAAAGTATATCACTCAGCAAGTGCTTCTTCTTCCGTTGTTTGAAATTGGATTTTGTCGGATTGATTGCCGACATGATTCTTGTAACAAAATAATAAAAATCTTCATTTTCCGTGTTGTTGTATTTTCTGTATTGAGGGTTTAAAATACCTGTATCCTCATTTTCTGTGTCTTGAATAACTGCAACAGTACCAGGGAAGGTGATAGGGACTCGACCTTTGCTGTAATCGGCTGTACAGAATTATCATTAGTATCAACGGGCAGCATGTTAGTGTTGTCGGACCAAAAATAGATACCAAAATTCCTAATTTCAACAACCAATTCCCCAACCTGTATTTACCTATCCAGTTTTTTCTTGCTAATGTTTGTGAGTTGTGCCTCAATGCAGTCAGTACTGTCCCTACTTGTTTCCTATAAAAGGAACAGAATGATGCCATGCGAATATTTGGTGGCACCATAACCGCATTTGATTTAACAGCCTTTTGTATTACATGCACCGTTACCTCATCATCGATAGGGAACTTCATGTTATGGTACCAATGTTTTTTGATGTAATCCCTTAGCTGCTTGTCCAGTGTTTCAGTCATATCACTCAAAGCCTTAAGCATATCGTTGTCTGTTATAAGCCCATATTCGTCTGTAATTGTACTTACTGCTTGTTCTCTTGTGTCGCCAGCATTGTAACTCCCCTCTCCCCACATGGTTGCATCCGTTTGTTCATGTACCATTACTACCTTTCCCACCCCTATATGTTGTTCCCTCTGTAGTTGTCGTAAGTGTTTTGCCACTCCCTGTGCCAATATGTCATATGGGATTTGTTTCATGACACGTTTCACAACATCCTCTATATCGCAGCATTCTCTGTTAGATGTTTTCTCTACCACCTTGGTTTTTGTTCCTTCTTTTCTGTTGGTTCATTACTGTAGTGGTGGGTGTGCTGGTAATGCTCAGTGCTGCTTTGTTACTCTGGTTGATGGTGTTGTGTTCTTCCATGTTTGTAGTAGTAGAAATTGTGTTGTCGGTACCATTTTTTTTACTGTTGCCCTTTGTTGCGTTCATAGTTGTGGTATTACTGTTACACACTTTGTTAGTAATTGCCGTGTTTGTTTTAACTCTTCTTTTCTTATTGTTGTTGTCCCCTGTAATTTGATGATCACCGGGGCGGATGGTTTTGTTGTTTCGAAGGGTGTTCCCCTCGGATTTTTTGCTTCATCGTGTCTTTCCGATAGCATTCATATTTTTTATTTTATTTTGTGAATACGGTGTCGAACAAGAATCATGTGTTTCTTTTTGTGTGGTTTTGTGTGTGTACTAATATTTTTTTTTGGTTTCTTGTGCGTGTACAGTGTTCCGTGCGTGTACGGTTTTTAAATGTGTGTGTGTGTGTGTGTGTGTGTGTGTACGGTGTTTTGTATATGTGTACGATGTTTTGTGTGTAGAGTTTTTCCGTGGGTTCTGTACTATGATGTTTGCCCTAACTTCTTCTGTGTTTTGTCTGGCTTGGGCGCGCCCTTATTTATTTGTAGAAGTAGATCACGTACCTGTGCAAGCCACCCCTCCCGCGCCATAACTTTTTCAAAAGGAAAACTTCTGATAACACTAAGGTTATGTATTTCAATCCTCTAGTCACCTGTAGAATCTCATAGACTGCACCTAACATACCGTACCGTCTTGTGTGCCATTTGTATCTACAAACAACAACATTTGCTGTACTGTGTGTGGCAAAGTTGTTCCCAATATGCATTTAAAAGTTGTTCCCAACATGCATTTGATGAGTCATGTGATATGCATTCATGACCCGGTACAGATACTTTGGTGGTCATTACCCAATGAGACAGTTTGTGCCCGGGAATTGCACCAAAAATACACTCATGTATGCCGTTTGGAGAGTCAAACCACAACATTTCTGGCATTCTGTGGGGCAAAGTTGTTGTTCCCAATATGCATTTGATGAGTCATGATAAATGCATTCATGGCTTGGACCGTATAATTTTGGAGTCATTACCCAATAAGTCAGTTTGTGCCCTGCAATTGCACCCAAAATACCCTCATGTTTGCCATTTGGAGAGTCAAACCACAACATCTCCATCATTCTGTGTGGCAAAGTTGTTCGCAATATGCATTTGATGAGTCATGATAAATGTATTCATGGCTTGGACCGGGTACTTTTGGAGTCATTACCCAATAAGTAAGTTTGTGCCCAGGAATTTAACCAAAAATACCCTCATGTTTGCCATTTGGAGAGACAAACCACAACATTTCCAGCATTCTGTGGGGCAAAGTTGTTCCCAATATGCATTTGATGAGTCATGATAAATGTATTCATGGCTTGGACCGGATACTTTTGGAGTCATTACCCAATGAGACAGTTTGTGCCTGTGCATTGCACCCAAAATACCCTCATGTATGCCATTTTGAGAGTCAAACCACAACATTTCGGGCTTTCTGTGGGGCAAAGCTGTTCCCAATATGCATTTGATGAGTCATGATAAATGTATTCATGGCTTGGACTAGATACTTTTGGAGTCATTACCCAATGAGACAATTTGTGTCTTGGGCATTGCACCCAAAATACCCTCATGTTTGCCAATTGGAGAGTCAAACCACAACATTTCTGGCATTCTGTGGGGCAAAGTTGTTCCCAGTATGCATTTGATGAGTCATGATAAATGTATTCATGGCTTGGACCGGATACTTTTGGAGTCATTACATACCCAATGAGACAATTTGTGTCCTGGAATTGCACCCAAAATACCCTCAAGTTTGCCATTTGGATAGTCAAACCACAACATTTCGGGCATTCTGTGGGGCAAAGTTGTTCCCAGTATGCATTTGATGAGTCATGATAAATGTATTCATGGCTTGGACTAGATACTTTTGGAGTCATTACCCAATAAGTAAGTTTGTGCCCAGGAATTTAACCAAAAATACCCTCATGTTTGCAATTTGGAGAGTCAAACCACAACATTTCGGGCATTCTGTGGGGCAAAGTTGTTCCCAATATGCATTTGATGAGTCATGATAAATGTATTCATGGCTTGGACCGGATACTTTTGGAGTCATTACCCAATGAGACAGTTTGTGCCTGGGCATTGCACCCAAAATACCCTCATGTATGCCATTTTGAGAGTCAAACCACAACATTTCGGGCATTCTGTGGAGCAAAGTTGTTCCAAATATGCATTTTATGAGTCATGGTAGATGTATTCATGGCTTGGACCGTAGACTTTGGGAGTCATAACCCAATAAGTCAGTTTTTGTCCTGGAATTTAACCAAAAATACCCTCATGTTTGCCAATTGGAGAGTCAAACCACAACATTCCGTGCATTCTGTGGAACAAAGTTGTTCCCAATATGCATTTGATGAGTCATGATAAATGTATTCATGGCTTGGACCGGATACTTTTGGAGTCATAACCCAATAAGTCAGTTTTTGTCCTGGAATTTTACCAAAAATACCCTCATGTTTGCCAATTGGAGAGTCAAACCACAACATTTCGGGCATTCTGTGGAACAAAGTTGTTCCCAATATGCATTTGATGAGTCATGATAAATGTATTCATGGCTTGGACCAGATACTTTTGGAGTCATTACCCAATGAGACAGTTTGTGCCCCGGAATTGCACCCAAAATACCCTCATGTATGCCATTTTGAGAGTCAAACCACAACATTTGGGGCATTCTATGGGGCAAAGTTGTTCCAAATATGCATTTGATGAGTCATGATAAATGTATTCATGGCTTGAACCGGATACTTTTGGAGTCATTACCCAATGGGAAAATTTGTGTCTTGGGCATTGCACCCAAAATACCCTCATGTTTGCCATTCTTTGGATAGTCAAACCACAACATTTCTGGCATTCTGTGGGGCAAAGTTGTTCCCAATATGCATTCGATGAGTCATGATAAATGCTAGTATTTAGATTTGTGAGTGTTTTCACATAAGATGATTACTTGGATCAAACCTCTATGGGTGCACTAATAGCGCACCCTTATTGTTAGCGATTCGGCGAGCCAGCTCGCTTATTTGTCTGTTAGTCATACGTGTGTTGGAGTATCTCATTCGTGTATATTTCATTCGTGTATCTCCGAGTGTCCGTATTTTCTGTAGGTTTGTTACCGGCGCTTTTCTAGATCATAAGAACGTGCCTTAGGTACCGGTAGAACAGATTTTTTTCACCGAGAACGAAATCGACGATTGACAATGCCAGAATCCAAGTGAAAATTATTGATCAACCCTACCGTACCGTACCTTACCGTAGCGGTACGGTACGTACCGGTAGAGCAACACGCAAGGACCGAAAAAGAAAGAGGGAGAGAAAAGATCAGGAAGCACAACGTATGCAACGATGAAACGCTTGACACTTCATAGAGGAACAACCTCCAGCAGATACTGTCGGAAACCAAAACCTCGTGATCCCTCGAACAGCAGCAAGCAAACAAGTCGATCTTACTCTTTCTCTCTGTCACAAAACATTCCGATTTTACAAACGCTCAGCGGCAAGAGCACAACCGGCAGTTGGAATCTCTACCAAGATTTCTCGTCGGGTTTTCCTTCTCACTCAACGAACAATGCCCCACGTTTTCGCCATTTTGCTTCCAATAACAGGCCGGATCCTTTCGCACGTCGGCCTACGTCGAAGTGCGATCCCTATGGCCAAAGCGGGAAACCATTGACGCTGGTGGAAGCGAAAAAGTTGCTACAGACAGTCGAACCAGAATGGAATGTTCTTCTGCTGGAACATGCCACAATCGATGGGTATGAGCAGAGTTCTGGCGATAAAGGAGAGTGTAACCGTGGCGTTAGTACCGGCAAGGATGACTACGCGTTTGTTCCGTTTGCGATAGCTAGAAATTTCTGGCACGATGATTACATGGCAGGAGCTCAGTTCATCAATCATGTCGCTGCAGTTGCTCAAATCAATGCACAGCACTTTCCCTTTCAGGTCATATTGGATCGCAAACTTCAGTCTCGCACAAAATCGTGGAAGATCTGTACCCGGGTGGTTTGCCGGACTCACGTGTTGCAAGGGTTATCTCATCACGATTTCTACCTGGCAACATTGATTGATATCGAAATACAACGACCCGAGGTGAAGGGATTGGTAGAGTGATGATGGCGTGCCGAAAGCAATCAATGAGGACTTTTTCATCTGAGAGAAATTCTAAATTGTGTCACCGTTCCTTGCCAATATTTCGAAGCAGCGACGTGACGTCGATTATCGTTATCACAATTCAAAATAGTACGGTATGAAAAATCAATCCATGATGGGGAATCGTTGGCACGTTTTCGATAGTTTTTCTCTATTCAATGTAATGGTTTTTCTAAAACTTTCATCGCGTGTCACAACAATAAAATTGCGCTATCTGTCTATTTTCTAAATGGATCGGGTTTGCGTCAAGCATAGTCTCTTGAGATTGTTGGGAATATGGATGAACCGAAGTGTTTACTTTATTCGATTCTACTTCTGCTGATTCTGAAATATGCGACAGGCGCTCTCTTTCCTAATAATCCCAGCTTATCGCGTTCAAGCTGCAACTCACCTGTAATCAATCCGTTTCTTTTTCTTCGATGTTGCTTCACCAGCTCAACCATCCGGGTCCGTTCAACTCTATTCTTCACCCCTAGCTTCGTTACCATATCCAACGACTAGCCCTCCAAATTGTGGTAGGGTCCAACCTCCAGAACTTGGTCCAAAAATGAGCTGGGCCGCCGTTCTGGTTGGTCCGTCTACGTGGTTTGTCCGTTGTATGTGTTGAAACCTATGCGTTCACAAGCTACTGCTTCACTAGATGATGAATTTGCAAGTAGAGGTATGCAGAGATTTGTTCTGATAAATATTTTTAATTTTCTTTCTGAAGAGGTAAAATAATTAAAAGTTAGCTCTGTGTGTGTCTTGCTCTTTTGGTTGTGATTTGGATAAAACTTGGCTTTTTCGTCTCTCGTCCAGGTAAATGTATGTCATATGTATTCCCAATATATGGTGAGATGCACGTGTTCTGAAATCTTTTTGATTCTTACAGAGCCGCTGCAATGTTCTGTTTTCTTGGTTCGCCGTATTCATCTGTCCGTACTTTCAACACACTCCTGTGATCTTGTGATTGTCAGTCTGGTTTGTCCTTACTTGCAAGGTCATACTACTCCTTATTGAGTCAGGGGTATTTTTCCAGTATCTCGGAGTACTTTTCCTTGCATTTGTCGAAATCAGCTTCATCAATGCCTAGGATGGCGTTTCGGAATTTGTGGAACAAGGCTCCTTGTAGGGGTTTAGTGAAGAAATCAGCAATCATTTTTTCTGTGGGGCAATACTCGACCTTTATATGTCGCTTCTCGATTCTGTCTCTAACGAAGAAATACCTTATGTCAATGTGCTTGCTTCCCTTCCCTGCTGAAAAACATCCGCTGTTCTTGAGGAGCATGGCACTTTGGTTGTCTTGCATCAGCATATCCTTTTTTGCGTAACCCCCTTGTGCAATCCGGAAAAGCCTGAACCACATGCATTTGGGAAGCTTTTTCCCACAGCTACTATCTCAGTCTCTGTCAAGCTGATAGTGTTTAGTTTCAATTTGGTGGATGACGTTACCATTCTTCCTTTCCCTTCTGTGACGTTTAAGCGGCCATGTCTTTTCATGTCTATGTGGACTGTGTGAAATCCATCCATATAAATCCTTGTTCCCTGCCCATTGCATTTCAAAATGAGGGGCAAATGTGCCGTGGACTGTAGGTACTTGAGCATGTGAGTCAGTTTCCTCCAATCGTACTCATCCGGGCTTTTCACCTTTGTGCATAGGAATCCTGTGGCGAGTTGCAGATCGGTGCGGGTTCACATTGCCAAGTATAGGGCTGTGGCTGTGAAAGTGTGGAAATCCTCAGACTGGTTCTTTGTCAGCTTGGTTGCTCCCGTTTTGTTGGTCCTAAATAGGTACTCAGGAGCCGCGGTTGCTCTCTCTCCTCTCATCTCCCTGGGTAGTTTGTCGAGGAATTTTTGATGTAGTCATACATGGTTATCATGACCTCTCCACTCTTGCTGAAATCAATTGTCATTCCAAGGTAGTCATGTACTGCCCCCCTACAGATGGTGAGTGAGTCTGTCTGCCCATACACCTCCTTCAGCTGATTGAGAAATCTTGTCACACAGGTCGCATCCTTGTGGCTCACTAGTCCATCGTCCACATGGAAAATCATGGTCAACTGTGATCTGTTGATAGTCTTGTTCCACACACATGGTTCATATTAGTTCATCTCCAGCCCCCATTCCTTAAAATGTCCCGTAAGCTTTCTGTAGGCCAGGATAGCTGCATTCAGTGTCCCACATGTTGCCTTTTTGCACTGGACTTAAATGATTGGTCTTCCACCCTGTTTACAAAGGTGTTTGTTCCATCATCTGGTGTTGTACTCCATCAGTAAGAGTGTCAACGCTCCAGTTATCTTTAGGAATAGTAGGGTGTCCATGTCCATCTGTAGGAACTGTGCGGGGAGATCAAATGATGCCACGCCCCGATCTTCCATTGCGTTGATGGCCAGTATGTATTTCAGTGCCTCCACAGCTGGTGTTGGTAATGAATTGTTTTGCTTGTTGGTCCACAGTCCTTGTGGTCTGCTGTCCGCGCACCCTCTGCTCTTGAGGCGGCCGTCCCACTTCACGAGCATAAACATTAGGATAGGTAATGCTTGTTTCTTTTGTTCAAAGGTCAGGGATTCTTGTGACACTTCTCCAAAGCACCCTCTGCTGACCAGGTTGTGTATCTCCTTCATGATGGATGCTTTGCCCTTCTCCCCATGCACTCGCAAACCCTCTTGGATGTTCATTTGTGTCATGGTGTAGTCATTGATAAAGTTTTCCGTCTGCTTGACCTTGTTTATGTAGTCAAAGGCTTGGATGAAATTCTGTTGTTCATTGGCATGCATCCTCTTGATCTTTTGGGTGGTTGATGCAGATTTCTTTATTCCCACAGCCCTTTCCCCAATTGTTGTGTACACAAACTCTGGTCTCTGCGTGCTCTTTATCTCTTGTCTGCTTGAGGTTCTATAATTGCTGTTTGATTCTTGGTCCTCCGCAGCATCGTCCTTGGAATCCACTCCTACAATCTTGACCTTGTCGCAGGTTTCAGACTCATTGCTGTCTTTGGAATCATCTGGTGTGCCATTGTCATCCGAGTTATCCGGTGAAACGCTCTCACTGTCTCTGCTCTCATCATCCGAGTCGTGGTCTTCTTCATTGTCATGGCCCTCCTCGCTATCACTCAATTCCTCTAACATGATGTCGTGTTCAGACGTTGGTGGAGTGTATTCCTCATCTTCATCCGGCTCTGAAGCCTCTGGTTTGTTGTTGTTTCTATCTCCAAATGTTAGCCCTGCTCTGGATCGGCGCGCCATCCTCTTGACTCGTTTGATCGATTCTGTTGGCATGGGTAATATGGTGTAGTAGTCAGATTTTGATCCATCAAGGTATTCTCCACTTTGTAGGCTGAAGAATTTTACTCCTCCTTGGATATTCCTGGTAGGCCCGAGGGCGATTGCACCAACAGTCCTTGGCCGCATGGTGTTATCTGTTCTTTCGTAAGTTTGGGCATATTCACCAAAAATCACTTGGAAGTCTGTATGGAACGACAGGATTCTCCCCTCGACGATGGTTGTTGGACTCATTTCCTGTGATACGCCTCCTGGCCATGGGAAAGCATTCAGATAGAAGACAATGCTGTCCAGTAGTGATACCACCATTTTTCTGGGTATTTTGTCGAAAGGTAGCATCGCGAAACTGGCTCTTGCTCTTTCTTTGACCACCTGACGAATGAATCATTCAATCTCTGGGATGTGTTCATCTCTTGAGACCATGTTCACTTTGACTCCTGTCTTTGATGTTCCAGAATATGTTGATCGTGGATTGATTGTCCAAGAGAACCCAGAATCTGTCAAGCCTTCCCTTCATGTGCTTCATGTTGAAGCAGTAACGGTTGTTTCCTCTCATGTCTTCAACATAGCATGGGTCCCTCACGGTTTGGAAAAATTGATATGCTGAGCAATAGGAGTCTTGTCCTAGCTCGTTGCTAAAATCAAAATTGTCAGGGTTTATCTCCTATGTATCTTTGGCTCATGTAACGTGTGCTGTTCCTTGAACACTTGAACCATATGGTCGATCATTTGCTTCATGATTGATTCTTTTCCCGTCTATTGAGGTTGATTTTGTGCATTTTGGTGCAATATGGTTTTCTCTTCTGCATTTATAGCAGACGATATTTCGTTTTTGTTTATCGTATGTTTTGTCATCATGCTGCTCTCTCTCTCTCTCTCTCTCTCTCTCTGGTGTGTTGGCAGCTTGCACACCTAAGGGAAATCCGATCCGCTTTGTTGGAAAGAGTGCGCAGCAGGTTTACCTCCTTTAGGTCCACCACTTTGTTCGCTATTCTGTTTCCAACCTGGGCGCTCGTTGTTGTTGTTATTGTCATTGTTATTGTTATTGTTATTGTTATTGTTCGTCCGACGTTGTACCTGTTGCCCATTTTGTAATTCTGCAATAGAGCATACACGTCCGAGAACTGTTTCTCTAAACATATTGTACAAGGAATGTTCCAATCATCACTAAGTAGTAAGGAAATTACTGTATGGACCAATGTTGCAATCAAAGTATGGTAGTAAGGAATTTTCCGTACAAGAAAAAGCATCAGAAAAAGTAACGCAATAATTTTTTTCTTTCGTCAATTCATTCTTTTGACCTCCGTTGTTTTGACCACTGCTACTGATATTTTCCTTGAAACAACTCAGCAACATCATGCCTACTGTTATCGAAACCCCTCTTACATTCTACTGCCGTGGTTGCTGGGAGAAAAAAAATCTAAGGTTTTAGGATATAAATCCATTTTAAATGGTACCTTGAAATATGTCTCCACCAGCCTAAGAAAGCATCTCTGGCATAAAGATCAGTGCCACGCCATTTACCAAAGTCAGGGTCTAATTAAAGGAAAGATCTCTATAAGCTCTCCACCTCTGTCAAAGTGCAGCCTACCTTATTCTTTTCCTTTTGAAACTGGCGGTTAAGCTGACTTGGTCCAAAGGCAAAGAAGATTGAGAATAGGAATGATAGCTGCAGGCCAGTTGAGGTGCCGGTCTGTTGGGTCTAATATTTTGTTGATGTCCCCTACGATCGTGTATTCTAAGTTGCAACACACAATCAGATCTAATCTAACTATCAATATCCGGCGCAGTCAGTTAGATCTTAGGCTTTGGATGTTGTAGTTCTACAGAAGGACGCAGGGTGTCCAAAACAAGGTTTAAGGCTGAATAATGATCAAGTAATCTAAAAGTATAAGTGTGTTGGCTTGCTGGAGAGCAAGTTACCGCTTTAAAGCATGCTGCCGCTAATACAGCACAATATTACAAATATACGGTAAAATACCGCGTTGTGGGTGAAATATCATGTTGCCGCTAATACAACACGTATTTTGTACAGCAGATAAACAAGTTTGTGAGCAACGCTTTGAACCTCCGCTGTTCCTTCTTGAAAACAGAACACTTAATAGAAGATAGCATATGCTAGTTTCTGGCGTGTGTTCTTTCTTTGATCACTAAGTATCAAAACTTTGATCGTACAAGTGACGATCGATTCTCCACAATTTGTTAAGTATCGAATCTCAATTGTAAGAATGAGTCTTCAATCATAAGAATAAGTCTTTGATCGTAAGAATGAATCACTTTGATCACCATAATGAGCCATTCTGATCGCAAAGATGAGCCTCATACCATACATGAGAATAACCCATAAACCGATGGGATCTCATTAATCTGGATTCGTACCTCCGCTATGCCAGGCACAAAAGGAATTTAATACTCCCCATGTGTCCAAGTGATAAGCCATCCTAGCTAAGGAATGCCGATATCATCCTGTAGTAGGTTACCTGTATTTCCACAGTAATGGAAAATGGGCTTGAGTAAAGGATGCACTACTGAGTGTCCCCAATGCTTGGTGAGAATATCAGCACAGTTATCCTTGCCTGCAAGGTGTTGCATAAGAACAAAACCTCTTGCAGCCATGTTTCTGACATAGTGGTAAGAGAGAATGTGGTGTCTCTTATGGAGTCTTGCGTATGGGAATGTGGATGTTTGAATCATCTTCTCATTGTCTCCCCATGTGTAGTAGGACGTGTCGTGTATTCTAGTACCAAGGTATCTGAATGACTGCCTGATGTCAACTATCTGCTCAATACATGTCCTAGCAGACACAAATTCAGCGCTAAAAGTAGCTGTTTCAGTAGTTGCTTGTTTCTTGGAGAACCACATGATGGGGGTCTTGTTTGCAAAATGCAGGATACCAGCTACAGCCTTGCCACTGAGAATGTCGTGCATTAGATTTGCATCATGGAAATGTGACAATACAACAACCTTACCCAGAGGGGTTGGGGCATCGCTTGGTAGATCTTCAGAATGCTCCCCATAGACAGTGTTGGACCAGTCTGTGTGAGTATTCTCAGTCAGTACAAAATCAGGGGCTTCTACACAAAATCGGATTTTGAAGTGCCTAAACTTGGATACGTATCCATAGATGCGCTTGGCCCTGTTGAGATGACCTTCTCTTGGTTGAACGCAAAAACTTGATAAGGTCATAACCGCAGTCTGTACATCAAAGCGTTCAATAGCAATGATCCATTGGAGTGATCCAATCATGCTCTGATACTTTTGAATATCAGTAACATCCAGAAATGACGTTGAATCAAGTTCAGGGTGATCATTTTCTGCAAGTGGGGATTGGAATCTGGTGGTTGGTTTGCAACCAAACATTTGTTCATATGAAGCCTCTATTTTCTCAATGAACTTGATGGGGTTCATGCAGAGTACACCATATTCATCCCTCTCAAAGCCACATCCCAAATGGAAGTTTATAGGGCCGGAAGCCTTCAATTTGAAGTTGTAGGGTTTGGACTGTAGGATAACCAAAAACTGTTTGGGGTTGGCCATGCATAAACACAGATCATCGACATAAGTGCATATGAGCTCATGCACAGGCTCCCCATGTTTGTTCTTGCCAGGCTTGATAAAGATTTCAGGCTCTGCCTTAGATTGTTCAAAACCTAGTTTGATGAGGCAGGCAGCAAGTAGGTCACCAAAGTACTTTCCAGATGACCGAAGTCCATATAGAGCCTTGTAGATGACTAGAAGGTGTCCTTCCAGTGGGCCAAATTCAGCGCCAGCCTTGATGCATACTTTCTCGCAAGTGACAGCTTCAAGATAGGCATTGCCAATGTCAGTTCCCCATGCTTCTAAGCGGTTTAGCTCAGCAAGGAACAAGCACATCCTCAGGCCTCTGAGAGAAACAACTCCAGCATACACACTGTGGACAGGGGTTTCAGTGAGGTTGCCATTTGCAACGAGTCGGGCATTGTCCATCATATTTGACAGCATAAATCATGTGGACCTTAATTTGTTGAAAACCAGGTGGTATGTTGTCAGCCTTGTAGATACCTTTGTCAATGAACGTGCCGTACTCTTGAAGTTGTGTCATTTCAAGGGTGATAGCATCTTGCCACTTGGTATTACCATTGGCTGTGTCAAACTGCATGGCTTCTTCGTGATTGCGAGGAACCTTGAATCCATACTGGTATTGAGGGGCAGTCCGGAATGATCGAAGCTTGGCTTGGTGAATAAGCCTGTCAAGTTTCTTTGTCCTTCGAGCAAGATTAACGATGCGCTTGAGGTGTTTCCATCCTGGCTTATCAATCATGTCATTATCCTTGGCATATTTGGCAACAGTAACAGGGTCATTGGCAGCTACATTGGACACTGGCTCATATGTGCGCTCCATATTTTCCCATTCAATCCATACTAGGTTGTATTTGGAGCCTTTGTATTGAGGATGTTTATTGTCAAGTGGGCCTTGGTGACTGAGGATTCTCCGAAAGGACCAGAGCTTGCCATCTTCTTGAGTGGAGTCCCGGTGTATGTAATTCATGACATTGTTGTATGCAATAATATCTTCCAATTCATCATCTGTATGCTCACATTTGAACTTGATGAAGTCCTTGTTTTTCTCAAGACTGTCTTCAACGTCAACAACGGTCAGTCTTTTCAGAGTGCCATCAGAAAGGGCCTTTAAAAATGAGCGACCTTGCAAGTCAGCAACAGGGATGGCAGGGATGGTGATGGTCTTGCCAGTATCATCGAATTGGGCATTGCCTTCTTCATCAGTAACAACTACCTCAGATGGACCAACAGATGGAGTAGCAGGATTGATTGGTGGAGGTTGGGCTTCACTAATATCAAAATATGCTAGCTTGGGAGGACCAAAATCATCTTCAGTGAGAGGAACGCCGGCAGGGGTTTTGCTGAAGATGTGGTAGGTTGGAGGGCCAGCAAAAATCTCCCCATAGTTGGCAGGGAGTGGAGAAGGTGCGTAGCTTGGACTATTAGGAACCTTGGAATAAAGAAAACTAGGTAAAGATGGCTTGGGAATTGCTTGAGGGATAACATAAGTTGGTGTAGAGCCAGGCTCCGGATCAGGCTGGGCAGCTTGATGGTGCGAGAGGCTGTCACCAAAGGAGCTTGGGATGAGGGCACAATCCTTGGCTTTTCTCCATGCCATGAAACTATCATCAGTGAACAGGCTAGCACGCTTGTTATGATGTGCTGGATTCAAAGCTGTGCGGACACCAGATCGGTCAAGAAGCTTGTTGGTAATAGGGTCCCAAATCTTGAAACAGAGGCCATTGGCAACATGCTCAGCAAGGCCAACAAAATGACCGAGGCATTCAGTGGTCTGGGAGCCGAATTGGGTGTCTGGAGTCTTGTAATTGACAGGTTCAAACCAGAAGAAACTGATATCAGCACTGATATCACCTAAGGCACCAGTAGCAACAAAGATATGCTGCTTGTTGGAGAGGTTAGGATCAGACAAATGGTTGAGTAGACCTGCAATACATGTCATGCAGAGAAGCCACAGGTGTCGTCCGGTGGTGGGGTGCCTGTTTGGTAAATGATGCAATTGACGATGCGTTTGAAGGTTTGATACCTGCGTTCAAATAGGTTTTGGTGTCGATTGTAAGGTCCACTTTGCCATAAACCGATCCAAAGCATTTTGAGATAATCTAGTACACTCTTACTGGATTGATAGGAGCCATGATCACAAAGAAGCTGGAGAGGTCTACCCCATTTGCGGACAAAGTTTTGGAAGCATGAAAGGAAGTCAGCAGGGGTTCTCATTTCTTCAACATGAATGATATGAGACTTCCTACCAAAGAAGACCTGTGCAAGTTTAGAGCCACCATTGACGGCAGGAGTGTCAGAGTAGATAACATCCAAGAGGACATCATCATGAAAGGGTCTGACATTCATGGCTGGTTGTGGTGATTGAAACCGTTTGAAGACGTTGCCATCCGGGCTAAGAGATAAAGAACCATACTGAGTAGAATTGACAAAGGTAGCCTTGATTCGATTGATAGATATCAAGGCAAAGAAAGGCTTCAGGGATAAATAGTCCACTTCAGAAGGTGATTGGATGTGTGGTGCAGCCGTGAGAGAATTGGAGGGGGACTTTACAGAGCACCTGCCAAGTATCTCTTGGTGAATGATATCGGTTGGTGGGCTAAGCCAGAACGATGTATCGCGTTTATCCAGTGCTTGGAGGATGGGACTGGGTGAGCTGCAAGAGATGAATGAGGTACCCTCTGAGGGGTCTTGTGCATTGCCACGTGGTACACCAAATTCATTGTAGTCCGGGTAAGGAAGGTGATTTGTTGTAGGTAGATATCTCTGAACAAAAAGATCATCCTCGGTGGTAAACACACCATCAAGCACGGATGGATTCCAATGCTTGTCACTGGTCATGACAACATGAGGGAGTTGGGCATATTCTTCACTGGTATATTTGCGCATGGCTACTATGTAGGGCAAACCATGGTGTATACTGAGTGGAAACACATGGCCATCAGTAGTGGTGATGACTTGGGTGCCACCAGCCTTGATGGATGTGTCATCAACTTTGGAGAAGTAGGCTTCCATCTGTCCAGAAGATAATATGGAAGGGAATTGACCAGTATAGGCACACTCATGAAATATAACAATGACTGGTCCACGATTGGAAACAGAGTAGGCCCCACATGTTGCAATAGGGATTTTCTGGATTTGATGATTGTTGATGCCTGTGACATTCACATATCGAGGGGGAATATCCTTGGAGATAAGGCATGCATCATTGCCAATGATGCATCCATTGGCACCGCGGTCAACCATAGCGTAACCAGGTGTGGAGACATTGGTTTTGTTGGAGTGATATACAGTGGTGGGGGGTCCGTGAGAAACACAAGGCTCAGAATCAGGTAATGGTGACCAGTGGTGGAATTTTGCAGACAGAGAAGAGTTTCCTACTGGGACATAGATGTTGCCCTCCTTCTTATAGAGGACTTCAGGGTTGTCAGCAAGGAAGCGAGCAGGGTGCGCAGGTGAAACAGAAGACTTGAGAGGCCGACTATCTGATTGCGAGGCTGTCTTATAGACGAGAGATGCATGAAATGTATCTCTAAGGGAAGCTTCATCCTCAGGTGGAAGCTCCTGTTGGACATCGTGTTCATATGCCCGCCTGGTAATGGGCTTGGTGGAATTGGGGTCCAAGAGGGTGTCGTTGAGGAGGTCATATCAGAGGCATGCAACAAGCTTTTTCTTGTCGTCTGCAGCAAAGTTAAGCCAATGCTTCATACCAGGTTTGGAGAGTGTTTGCCAAACTGCAGATGGCAACCTTGTGCTTGGGTCTGGCGTTCTACCAGCCTTGTACACTGCGTAGTCCTGATAATCACCATCAAAGTCAATGGGTAATGAGTAGGGGTCAACATCATCTGTTATGGCCAAATATGTGGTCTGTGTTAAGGAAGAGAGGTCATGGGCGTGTGCCTTAACCGAGGTTTGACTGCTGGGTTGTGGTAGGGTTGCTTGGGAATTCAACCTAGTTGCTTCGAGTAACAGTGTATTTTTCAGCTCACTGATAGCGGTAGCTTCATGTTGTCAAAAACGGATGATATCCTGGGCCTCTGGAGGGTCACTGACCTTGCAGAATTGCTCACTGAGTTGAAAGCTGCTGCTACATGCCTTGCATAGGTGTGTCTTGACAGTGTCATAATCAAGTGGCTCTTGTGGGGGGCGTAGTTTGTTGAGGTGTTCTAACCGGGCAAACCACTGTGTGATGAACTTGACCTTGGTTTCCTTCCATGATTTTAGGTCAATTTCTAGTAGGTGCTGCATCACAATAGAGGTGTCGTATACCTTGGATTTAGACCTGTTGTGTAGCTTGACAAAATCAAAGAATGCTTGCCTGCCATTTCTTGTGCTTGTGTGGCTCAGTACACAGGAAGAAGAAAGGTCGCTCTGAAATACATGAAGAACTAGGGTCCAGACGAAGGCACACTGCTTGGCGTGGAGGGCCTTGGTGTATCCAGTGAGAGGGATGTCTGGTCAGTTCGGGTTGAGGAATTTAGTGGTATTGATGTCAGTGGTTTCAAGCTTAGCCTTGAATTTTAGGAGCCAATGTTCAAATCTTGCATCATGTTGTAACAATGGGAATGTTGTCTCATCTCTCGATTTTCTGACCCATGACTCATACTTGAGTTGGTCAAACGATTTTGTCGGTCGTCCTGTCCCATTTGTGTCTCCACCATTGTTAGCTACTAGTCTGTTGGCTGCGGATTCTCTATTGGCCATAATGACATCCTGACAGTAGGCTCGAAACGCTTCCTTGGTGTACTGGTTGTGATCCTCCCAGTTTAGGCCCTTCCGGGTGAGATGTCGTCCAAAGTCGATGAATCGTTGTAGGTTCAGTTGGACATGCTTGGATAACGGCATCCGTGAGCCCCTGTCTTGATATGTGAGGAGATCAGCAATGTTTTTGATAAGTAGAAAATCTGCCCATGTCCTGTACTGGCTGGTCAGGAGGGCCTCACATAAAGTGCTATTGGATTCTTTTGGGACATCGAAGGTGTCATGTAGGATAGTGCCTAGCGCTTTGTCAAACGATGGGAAGAGCTCTGTGATTGAGTCATCTCCTTCGTTGTCTCGATCGGGGCCATCTTCTTGGTCAGGCGCCATGTTGACTACGTCGGTTGATGCCAAAAGGGACCTGGTTGTGGCACTCCCAGGTTGAAGTGTTTGGAATCCCGACGATTTGCTTTGTGTTCTTCTAGCAATGGGGATATTGAACATATATTTTTCCGTGTAATTGCTTGATATTTCTCAGTTGTAGTATTTCTAGGTCTTTCTGGAGTAGGAGGGGTGTTGGAACAACAAAATTCGCTTCCGTTTTCGTTGCGTCATTAGATGCTGATGTAATCGGATCAGGGAACTGTTGATGTGTCCTTGGACGGAGATAGATTGCTATTGGCGTGTCCAATGCAATGGGCTTATTTAAAGGACGTAGGGCTTGTCCCTCGTTGGTCTTTGTTGTGTAATCAGATCAGAGGACTATCGATCGTCAGCCTTTTGTCGAGTCAATCGATGATCTGCTGCCAGATTGTCTTTTGTCGACAAGTGCTTCTACTGTCGTCTTCTTTTGCAAGCTTCAACAAGCTTGCGACTGTTAATCTATTCTTTTCCTTTTGAAACTGGCGGTTAAGCTGACTTGGTCCAAAGGCAAAGAAGATTGAGAATAGGAATGATAGCTGCAGGCCAGTTGAGGTGCCGGTCTGTTGGGTCTAATATTTTGTTGATGTCCCCTACGATCGTGTATTCTAAGTTGCAACACACAATCAGATCTAATCTAACTATCAATATCCGGCGCAGTCAGTTAGATCTTAGGCTTTGGATGTTGTAGTTCTACAGAAGGACGCAGGGTGTCCAAAACAAGGTTTAAGGCTGAATAATGATCAAGTAATCTAAAAGTATAAGCGTGTTGGCTTGCTGGAGAGCAAGTTACCGCTTTAAAGCATGCTGCCGCTAATACAGCACAATATTACAAATATACGGTAAAATACCGCGTTGTGGGTGAAATATCATGTTGCCGCTAATACAACACGTATTTTGTACAGCAGATAAACAAGTTTGTGAGCAACGCTTTGAACCTCCGCTGTTCCTTCTTGAAAACAGAACACTTAATAGAAGATAGCATATGCTAGTTTCTGGCGTGTGTTCTTTCTTTGATCACTAAGTATCAAAACTTTGATCGTACAAGTGACGATCGATTCTCCACAATTTGTTAAGTATCGAATCTCAATTGTAAGAATGAGTCTTCAATCATAAGAATAAGTCTTTGATCGTAAGAATGAATCACTTTGATCACCATAATGAGCCATTCTGATCGCAAAGATGAGCCTCATACCATACATGAGAATAACCCATAAACCGATGGGATCTCATTAATCCGGATTCATACCTCCGCTATGCCAGGCACGAAAGGAATTCAATACACCTTGCTGTCTGTTCAGCATTCTCTGTCAGATTTTGGGATGACTATGATAGCAAACAGTCCATTTGTTCCCCCTTCCCATCTCTCCCACCACACCGTCACAAGTAAATCAGCCACCAGTATTCATTCTGTTCTAAACAGACAGATTGTACATGATGTCTTTTTACCACCAATGGATAGGAACGCCATTGAATCTTACATGGCTGTTTCTGCTGTTCCAGATGAAGATGCATTCATGCTGAATAATAATATCAACAATGCCGATGACAAGGATGACAATGACGTAAACAAAAACAACGACAACAATTCTACCAACAACAAAGATTGTTAAGACAATGAAGAAGATCACACTAATGGTGCTGATGTTAACTTCAATACTGCTCAACAAGCCCCTCCACCACCATCTTTGCATGAAATCATCAATCTGAATGAAAGAGAGGAGGCATTTCAAAGCCACACAAAACTACCGCCGCCACATCATCTTCTTGCTGAATTGGAACTCATGAATTTAATGGCCAGACATAAATTGCCACTGAACACATTCAAATCAATTTTCCAGTGGGCAAAGAAAAGTCAAATGAGACCTGGTTTTGATTTTTGCGATGCCAAAATTAGATCGCGGAAAGCAACTTTTGACAATCTCCTATCCAATCTGGGTATCTCCGATATGGAATTTCATCCTCCTATACTGAATTGCCTACCTGACAATAAACCCACTCAGGTGTATGCCCATTCTTTTCAGGACGCCATTTATTCTCTACTTTCTGACCATCAGCTAATGAGAGAACAAAACCTCTCTTTTCGGGATTATGCTGCCCCTCTCTCTTCTGACAATAATCCTGAGTTGAATCCTCATTCTGTAATCTCAGAATTGCATCATGGCTCGTGGTGGAAATCATCTTGGAAATTAATTTGCAATCCCAATTCCCTGGAAATTCTTGTTCCTATTATATTTTACATGGATGACATATCTTTGGATGCACATGGAAGACTTACTCTTACGCCATTGAACATGACACTTGGTATCTTTAATGTGGAGACCCGCACTCGACCGGAAGCATGGACAACTATTTACTTTCATCCCAACCCAGAATGGGTGTCAACAAGACACTCTTGCCCTGCCACTTTGAAGGAAAAAATACAGTATCTCCATAATGGTTTGGAAGTTGCGCTTCGTTCCTTTAATGACACATGCAACAAAGACGGTGGTATCGAATGGAATCATCTTCTGTACGCAAACCAACAGTAGAAGGTAAAAATGAGATTTGCCATTGCCTATGTTATTGGCGACACAGAACTTCATGATAAATTGTGTGGAAAATACGGCTCCTTCAATCAGGGTGTCATGCGTATGTGCCGTCATTGCAACTGTTATTCTCCAAACATAAACATTCCTTCTGTTCAACCTGCAACAAAGAAGTGGTTACCTGTCAATTTTCATTGTTTTCCTGGCACTGATCTGAACAACATCAATAAGAACTTCAAAAGTAACTCTCATCACAACATCAGGAATGTATTTCATGATCTATGCTTTGGTACAAATCAGAACAACATTCATTTTGCAACTCCCGGTGAATGTTTGCACATGTACCAGCTTGGTACTGCCAAACGGGCTGTCAAGTCAATTGAATTGTTGCTCCGCGGAAGTGTTCCATGTGTTTATGCCCCCAATTTGAAGCACGGCGTGGCTGTTGCTAACAGTATTGGCCATTTAGCACAATGGTACAGTGGTTTGTTATCACACCAGTCTGATAGAGATTTTCCTCGCACCAAATTTGGGACTCAGCTTCTATCAACCACAAAGAAAGAAGGGCGTGATTTTTCTGGAATGCTTATTTCTCTTCTCATTGCTATGGTTTCCAAACATGGATCTGACATTATTGGAGACCATTGCTTTATAAAGAAACAGATATAGGTAATTTAGCTCATTGTATCGATAGAAGAATTTCTTAAACACGGTTGGATGAAAAATGCTTCCTTAAAGAATCTCCCAAAAACAATCGTGCACTTTATCAATTGTATAAACTCAACATGTCACAGAAAAGGGATGGGAACAAAACTAATCAAGAATCACCTGTACTTTCACCTAACAGATTATATCTCTTTCTGGGGAAGCCCTGCTGGCTGGGATAGCACTCCAAATGAATCTCACCATAAAACTGAGGTTGAAGCTCCTTCCAAGAACACGCAAGGTAATGCTGCATCACTCATTGATCAAATGACCCAGCAAAAGTCCAAGAAAATGATGCTAAGTCATGCAACATATCACTACAACTTGAATCTGCCTGACCCTGCTCCAATCAAACGTCCTGGTGGTGGTGGTTCTCATTTTCAAATAATGAGAACCGAGAATGGGGAATCAACAATGAAGTGGCTTTGTTCTACAAACCAAACCAAACCATTTTTTCCTCTTGTCATACTTGACTTTGTTTGTGATTCTGTGCTACCTTTATTGGAGAATCCTTTGCACATTTGTGGAGTTACAGAGCACAATTGGCATGATGTTGCTTGCGGTTCCAATTTTCTATTTTGCTCTCATCCTTCATATAGATCTGACAGTTCTCTGCTCAACGCCATATGGATGGATTGGTGTTTGATGAAATTGGACTTTGATTTGAATAACAATCCAAAGCTCATTCCGTGCCATCTGCTATGCTTTTTAACTGTACAGAATTTGAAGCAGCCATACAGTACTTTTGGTGGGTATCCAATTGATACAAACAGGATGTATGCCGTTGCTTGTTGTTTTCAAGATGAGCCAAAGAAAACAGCCTCTGAATTTGTCAAACGTGGCAGCCTCATGAGTTCTCTCTACCTATTTCATGTGGACACTATCCATTCTGAGCTGGCAGTTGTCCCAGAGGAAGGAAAAGATGGCTGCATAACCAATTGTGAGTGGCTAGTGATATCCAATCGTGTCTCATGGCTTGATTTCTTTGAAAGAAAAATGATACTACGCCACCGTCTTACAAATCTTTGTGCAATACATGTACCCTAAAGGACGGCATCCAGTTGGAACCGTTTGAGATGGCATTGAACGATAACAAATCCAGTTACTATCTATCCAGTTCAGACAGCGATAGTGATGACAGTTCCAATTGAGTAGCGAGGGGGGAATGGAACGTCGTGTTTTAAATTGTTGTTTAATATTGTTATAATGGATTAGTTCTTAGTACAGTTTTTTGCGATACGTAGGCACTCATAATATAACACCCTTCAAATTTGGGATTCAAACAGCTATGAAACACAAACGGGTTAAAGAGCAGTGCATCCCCAGAACGCAATGGCACTTTGATTCTGTAGGCGAGGAGAACAAAATAATAAATCACTTTGTCATCACTTACATGGGTCGGAGCAATAACGGTTAAACAAGTGTAGTAATAGTCCTGATTGATATGGCATTTTGAACGATAATCCTTACCAATAGAGAAGGCAGTTGCGTGATCACCATAATAATAATATACTTATTTAAGTAACCTTAACCACTGAAGGTGGATCTAAACTACTCAGTCTGTATCCAGACTTTAACGTCGCCTCAATCGAAGAGAGTTTAAGCCCCAAGTTGTAGAACGACAAATTTTTCAAATGAATTCTGAAAGCAAGCAGGGAGGGTAAAAAAAATAAACTGATTAATGATGCTCCAAGCAGAAGCCTAACAGGAGGCAGCTGCCAACAATCATACAGTAGAAAGGGGATACACATAGGAGGAGCAGCGCCGCATGGCTCCACTCAGGCGGGCTGGTCCTACGGTATATGGAATGGAAGAAGACAGGGGCCATGGTCTTGGAGGAAGAAGAACAGGGCGGGCAGAAGGGAGGGTACAGAGAACAAACTGATGAATGATGCCCCAAGCAGAAGCCTAACAGGAGGCAGCTGCCCACAATCATACAGTAGGAGGTATACACATAGGAGGAGCAGCACCGCATGGCACCACTCAAGCAGGCTGGTCCTAGGGTATGTGGGATGGAAGAAGACAGGGGCCATGGTCTTGGAGGAAGAAGAATAAGGAAGGGGAGTTTGAGTATGAGGTGCGTTCGACAGTCGATCGGCATGACGAGTGTTTCGATCGAATTTGCCGCCGACAACAGCAGTAGAAAGAGTCCCCGATCGAATTTGCCGCCGACAAGGACAGTAGGAAGGGATACACATAGAAAGGGCATACCGGTAGCGCCGCACTGCTTGCTTGGTTGAAGAAGCAAGAGATCCTACGGTAAGGAAGTAGAAGCCCCTAAGTGAAATTCAGTTAGTGGGGGGCACAGGGGCTATGGTATTGGAGGAAGAAGAACAAGGCAGGCTGTACACTGGAGGGGTCCTATGTAGGATGGGAACCATAAAAGAACAGCACGTAGGGGCGGCTGGAACTTGAAGTTCAACCTATGAGACCTCTCTTATCTCGCAGGGAACACGTGAAGAACCGGTGGAACACTGGAAGGAGGTTCCTATGTAGAAACATGCTCTAATCAAAACCATGTAGGAGCCAAGGGGCTATAGGTGTGAGAACAGATGCCAGCTGTAGGGCACACCTGGTGGTATAGGTAGGAAGTAAGGCCATAAACGAAAACACTTAAGGACCAGGGGCTTTAAGTAAATTCACACTTATAGGCCAGGGGAGGAACAGAAGGGAACTTGAAGTTCGACCTGTGAGACCTCTCGTATCTCACAGGGAACACTAGAAGAACCGGTGGAACACTGGAAGGAGGTTCCTATGTAGAAACGGGCTCTAAGCAAAACCACTTAGGAACCAAGGGGCTGTAGGTGGGAACACAGATGCCAGCTGTTGGGCACACCTGAAAGGGATATGTGGGAAAGAGGACCTTAAGCGGAAACACTTGGGGACCAGGGGCCATAAGTGAATTCGGACTCAAAGGTCAGGGAAGGAACAGAACGGAACTTGAAGTTCACCTGTGAGACCTCTCTTATCTCGCAAGAGACTTGAAGAACCGGGTGGTATACTGGAGAGATCCTATGTAGAATCGGCCTCTAATCAAAACCACTTAGGAAGGGGGCTGTACGTGTGAAAACAGATGCTAGCTGTAGGGCACGGAAGGAGGGCCTTAAGCGAAAACACTTATGAACCAGGGGCGATAATTGAATTCACACTAGGTCAGGGTAAAAAACATATGGGACCTTGAAGTTCGACCTGTGAGACCTCTCTTATCACACAGGGAGCTTGAAGAACCGGAGGGCACATTGGGGGGAGGGTCCTATGTAGAAATGGGCTCTAAGCAAAACCACTTAGGAACCAAGGGGCTGTAGGTGTGAAAACAGAGGCCATCTGTAGGGCACACCTGATGGGATATGGAGTAAGTAAGGCCTTAAGCGAAAACACTTAGGGACCTGGGGCTATAAGTGAATTCACACTTATAGATCAGGGGAGGAACATAAGAGAACTGAAAGCTCGGCCTGTGAGACCTCTCTTATCTCGTAGAGAGAGAGACTTGAAGAACCGGAGGATATAAAGTATATTATAGGCTTGAAAACAGTTCCAAAGAACCGTGAGGAATGAAGAACGTTGAGTGTAACAGGATAGCTGGTAAGTAAAGATACTTAAGAGCCTTGGAGGAGAAGCTTCTTGGAAACAGATCAAAGTGTTAGCGCTTCGCGAAAACAGATCGAATAAGTAGCTTGATGGGTTTAGTACTGGTCTACAGGATTCAGTGTAGGTAGAATTGATACTGGATTCAGTGTAGAAGGATATTAGTGTTGGTTTGCAAGCTCAACGACCACCGGCCAACAACGACAACACGACAACCGACAATGGTGAAAGAGGAGACAAAGAGGGACCAAGAGAGGCACCAAGAGACTGAGCTTATAGCGAAATCGAAAAGGCCAGGTCTTGGTTCATACATGTAGGTCCTGGTGTCCTGTGTGGCGGTGTAGAAGTGAGCAAGATATGGCAGGGGAAATTTGTGCAGAAATCTATGTGTTTTTAGTACTGGAACATTGGAAATTTGGAACGTCGGACAAAGTTGCGCGAGCGCAAAATTGTGCAGTTGCGTGATCACCAAGTGAATTGAGTGTTATTTGCTGAACAACCTTTGTCATCACGGTTGTTTCCAGGTATAAAAATTTGGCAAAAGGACTTAAACTTTCCTGCATTTCCTCCACAATGTGCACTGCTGTGTCTTCAAGCTCTACTTTTGTGCTTGGTTCCACTTTTTTTTTTTAAACATACACATCATTGTCAGACAACAATCAATTTGGTTGAATCCCAATAATAGCATAACCGTTGTTGATACTATCACACTTTGTTCCTCTGACAACTACTGGTTTAGCTGAAACAATTTCTTTCACAAATTGTCTTGTTGTTATGATATTTGAGGATTGACCCAAGTGTTGTTTTGCTTTTTGTCTGGAAACTTTCGCAAAGATTTGCAATGATGGTTCTGATTCATTGAACGCTACGTCCGAGAACTGTTTCTCTACCCCCCACGTGCTCTTGCGCGGTATTTTTAAAATTCTCGACCCTATTTTTAAAATTTCCTATCTTTTTAGGTCGCGTGTCTACTAAAATACCTCGCATGTCGCGCGCTTCTCCTTTCCAGACAATATCTCATCGATCCCTATCTGGATCATCACCTAAAACTCACTCTCGAGTTTTTACGCCTGTAGATTTGTACACACTTTTCGTACTAGATACATACTGATCGATCATCGATCGATCAATCGATCCGACGAGGATACTTCAACTTCTGTAGAATTCTACATGTTTTTTGTACAAGTGTAGAATTCTACACGTTTTTTGTACGAGATAATTCCTAGTAGTGAATCCGTGTAAGTTTCTACGTCTGTAGATTCGTACACACTTTTCGTACTAGATACATACTAGTATTGAATCCGCGTAGGTTTCTACGCCTGTAGATTCGTACACGCTTTTCGTACTAGATACATACTAGTATTGAATCCACGTAGGTTTCTACACGAGTAGATTACTACACACTTTTTGTACTAGATACATACTAGTATTGAATCCGAGTAGGTTTCTACGCAAATAGATTACTACACACTTTTTGTACTAGATACATACTAGCATGAGGGTATTTTTGGTTCAATTCCTGGGCACAAACTGACTTAGTGGGTAATGACTCACAAAGTATCTGGTCCAAGCCATGAATACATTTATCATGACTCATCAAATGCATATTGGGAACAACTTTGTCACACAGAATGCCAGAAATGTTGTGGTTTGACTCTCCAAATGGCACAAATGAGGGTATTTTTGGTGCAATTCCAAGGCACAAACTGACTTATTGGATAATGACTCCAAAAGTATCCAGTCCAAGCCATGAATACATTCATCATGACCCATCAAATGCATATTGGGAATTGATGTAGCAAACCGGATGAGGGGAATGGTAGTGAAGTACAGACCAGCAGACCGGGGAACCACCTTGAGTATACAAGCACACGTACTTCGCGAAAGATCGCACTGTATCAGCAAGCAACAGCGCACGTACTTCGAGAAAGATCTCACTGTATCAGCAAGCAACATTGGTGCGTACCATATCCACGGAACGTTCCCTGTAGGTACAGTACCAATCTTACGGGGAATTCTGTAAGCATCGAATTCTGCAAGGGAATTTGCAAGCGAATTCTGCAAGCAAAATCTGCAAGCAAAATCTCTGCAAATTACAGGCTAGCGCTAACAAGCGTGTAGAGGATTCCCCTAGCAGAATACAAGCCCACAGCTCACTCTTTTGCTCCTAAACCGATTAGTAGTAGAATTAAATAGGTAACGCGTCCTGGTCCAATAGTCCTCCTCCTATTGTACCCGTACGACAAGCCTATCTGTCCTGGTACCCTAGCCCCTTGCCTAGTGTACCCGTACAGCAGTCTACCTGGTGGTCCCCTAGTTTTGCCTAGTGTACCCGTACAGCAGTCGGTCTCCTAACACACTCACACATCAACGACTCCCCATCATCATTACAGCAGACCCGGCCTTGATAGATACAGCACCTCCAAACGGCCTTGAGTACCCAAGCCTCCAAGCGTCTGCGAATCGATTACCAGCTGATTGACTCGGCCAACACGCTCCTCTCAGGCGACGGACAGATCTGCACCTCCTCGCACCTCCAGTTGATTTCTTGGGACACCAAGATACCGACTTCTCCGTGGTCCGCACCTCCAAGCGTCCGCGAATCGATCGGGTCACCGGTTTGATTTTGTGTGACACCAAGGTACCGAATTCACCGATACTCCGCACCTCCAAGCGTCCGCGAATCCTCCGATAGTCCGCACCTCCAAGCATCCACGAATCGATCGGGTCACCGGTCTGATTTCTTGTGACACCAAGGTACCGAATTCTCCGATAGTCCGCACCTCCAAGCGTCCGCGAATCCTCCGATAGTCCGCACCTCCACGCGTCCGTGAATCGATTTGGTCACCGGTCTGCACCTCCAGTCAATCAAACGGCCCACGCGCTACTCGACGTATCCGCACCATCTGCACCTCCAAGCATAGACTTAGAATCAGCCGCACCATGCTGACCTACACTGAGTATTACCAGAGCACCCCCAGTCCCCTTGGAGTGGGACCCACCCGGGACCTGGCCTACCAAACCATCTATGACTACTTTGCTGAGGAAACAGCCACCCCCATTCTCCTGGGCCGGCTCTTGGACCTCTTCGAACCAGAACCTGTGGGGGCCCTAGGGATATTCCTGACCGACACCTTTGGAAAGGCGCGCCTCCGATTGGTGCATGGCCTTCGGAAGTACCCGGGGCCCTTGACCGCGCCAAGTACCAACAAGGGCAAGGCCTTTGGTTACCTGGACGACATCGAAGGCAATGCAGGAGAGCTAGTGCTAGTGGATGCTGCCCTCCTCGAGCAGGCGCCCGAGACCTTGGTGCTGTCCCTCGATCGCCACCTTGACGTCATCAAGCATGCTCACCATTCCCACATGATCCCCATGGTGCTAGGCGATGATCCTCACATGGAAGTCATCACCCCCTTCAAGGCCTGCTTCATCCCCTTCCAATTGGTGCCCTTACTCCTAGGCAAGGGCCTGAGTCCAATCCACGCCTTGAACATCATCTACCCCTACCTTGACACACTCAACCTGGCACTCACTTGCGCCCCCCTACTGAATACCCTCCGAGCTGCTGGTACCGACCCCACCATTGCTGATGGAGGTGTCCACTTTGCCACACCCGGCACCCCCTTTCGAGGGGAGCCCGGCCTGACCTTGTACATGCGCAATCAGGTACTATACCGGGACCTCCCGGGCTTGA
>CM074783.1:13851406-14094369 GCA_037355745.1 Pseudo-nitzschia multiseries
AGAAACCCTCCCTTCCGGGGCAGCAGCCGGCACCCGGCCAACCAGCCGGAGTAGATCCCACGCTAGCAGCTACCCTCACCGCCCTCGCCAACCAACAGCTCAAGCTCAGTGAGGGCCTAGACCAACGTCGCCCCCCTGCCACGGTCAAGAACACCTGGGGCCCCTTGTACACCCAGCGCTTGCTGCTGCTGTGTGGCAAGCTTGAAGAAGCCGACCTACCCCCCATATACCAAGCCTGGGCACAGAAAGGCAAACACGAGAAGACCCATATGATCTTCCAGAGCCAGGTAGCCACATGCGCCGCCGAGTTCCTCATCCAGGCACCCTTGGTCACCACGGCGGCACTCAAGAAGTTCCAAGATGGCAACTTTCATGGGACTGACCCCTTTGACGTGGCGGACGGCATACTCCCTTTAGCTTTCACTCCCCCCGGTGGATCTGCCGCCTCCTTGAAGCGGGAACAGGAAGCTGCAGCCACTGTGGCGGCCTACGACACCATGATCTCCACCGAAGGCAACTCCCTCACCTTGAAGGACTCCCTCGAACTCCAGAAGACCAAGGCCTACCTACCCATCGACTGGACTGAAGCTACCACCCAACTGGAAAGCTATCTCGCCGTCCTGGCCACCATTCTAGGCATGCATCACCCTGTCGTGCAGGGCTACCAGAATGGACTCGCCAAGCTCAAGCTCCAGCAAATGCCCCTCCGCCGAGCAATTGCCGATGAACTAGGGGAGCTCATCACTCCCTCCATTGTGGTATACTACTTCCAAATCCGGGTGCGGGGTTGGCTCGAGGAACAATGGGGATCAACATTCACTGTCCCCTCCCCCGACTTTGGGAAGGACTTCCAAGCCTTCCGTATCACCCAGAACCTCTACTGGCTCCCCAATGTCACCAATGTGCCGGCTCTGAGGCACCTACGTCGCGCAGCCGCCGTGGCTGCCCCTGCTGCAACCCCAGGCACCCCCACGCCCGGCAAGACTACCCCCTGCCCCAACCAAGGCTCCGCCGGAGGTGCCCGCGTCTCCAACCCCAACCTGGATCCCCGGCTACAAACGGCGGGGGTAGCCAACAAAGTCCTACGCGCCCGACTGAGGGAAGTCATGGCTACCATGAAAGAAAAAGGTACCATTCCCTTGTCTCGTCCGGATGGCAACGAGCGCTGCCATTCCTATCACCTTCGAGGAACCTGCTTCACCAACTGCAGGAACATCCAGGACCATGGCGCCATCACTAGCAGTGAACAGGACCAAGTCTGGGCTTGGTGCCAAGCCGCTTTTAATGTCTGACCGAATGGCAAGCGCCCCTTTGGCGCGTTGACCCTGCCCTCTAACTCACCAAGGGGGGCTCTGCCTTCCTCCCGACGACTCCCTATGCCTCCCTCTCCACCCTTACGAATCACACCGGAATTAGGTAAGCACAACCCGCCTGCGCGCGCATGTACCCCTCTCGCCGTGTATGTGCCTCCCAAACGTTCTACAGGTTCAACGACCTCCCCCCCACCTACTCCCGCATCCCCAGTCCCTCCTCCGGCTGCGGCATCCCCTCTCCCTTCCTCCCCGCCCACCTTGTCCTTGCCTAGGCCCGAGCTCCTCGTCACTGCCAAGTTGCCTAGGCCCAAGCGCCTAGTCCTCCCCACCCACCCATTGCCTAGGACAGAGCTCCTCGTCACTGCCCCCCCGTTGCCTAGGCCCGAGCTCCTCGTCAACCCCACCGACCCATTGCTTAGGCCCACCCCCCCGCCGACGCCGACGCCTACGCCAGAGACCCTCCATCCAGCACTCTCCGTTCCCCTCATCACTACCTCCCTCTACCCCGTCGACCGCCTCGACGTGCACATCAACCGGGCTGTCACTGTCTACAACGACAGCACCAGCTGGGGGGACTTCATTCGGACCATCCGAGGACGGGGTGACATCCATCCTGACGTCGCCTCCATCCCCCACCCCGCGGGGAGCCTCCTTGCCCGCTATGGCAAGGAGGGCACCCCCGCCCAAATGTCTGGACCCTCTTGGGATCCACCTCGCATTGCCGCTGCCCTCCACCGGGGACCGCACCAATCCTCCCACCAGGGCATTGACTTCCTTCGAGAGGAGTATGCCGACATGATGGACAAGCAACAATGGACTGTTCTCCCCGCCAGCCTCATCCAGGACCTACCCGGACTCCGCCTGAGCCCCCTTGGCTTGGTCCCCCAACGAGGCCGACGCCCACGCATGATATCCGATTACACCTACTCGGACGTCAACCAAGACACCGTCCCTCTTGCCCCTGCGGACGCCATGCAGTTTGGCCGGACACTCCCGCGCCTCCTCACCAAACTGCACCGCGCCAACCACCGATTTGGTCCAGTATATATGTCTAAGATTGACCTTGCCGATGGCTTCTACCGCATCCGATTGCACCCAGACGACACCATGAAGCTCGGCGTCCTGTTCCCCTCTCGCCCTGGGGAAGCTCCACTCATTGGCATCCCACTCACCAATCCTATGGGGTGGAAGTCCAGTCCTCCCAACTTCTGTGCCTTCACTGAAACCGTTGCGGACTTGGCCAATGCCACTCTTGCCACCGGGCTTGCCGAGGCCCGGCTCACCCCCCATCGGTTGGATCTCCCCTCTGAAACCACCCCCAGCGCGCCTCCCATTGAGCCACCCGCTCCACCCCCCCAGGCGCCACCTCCTCCTCCCCCTACGGCCTCCACGCCGCCCCTCATCCCCCCTAGTAGCACCACTCCCAGCAAGTCGCCGGTTCGCTACTGGGATGTCTATGTGGATGACTTCTGTGGCCTTGCCCAGGGCAACCAGTGGACACGCCGCGCCATCAAGCGCGTTCTCTTCCAATCCCTTGACACAGTCTTCCGGCCCCTTGATGCCACTGACACTCCCTTCCGGCAGGAACCGGCTTCCCTCAAGAAAATGCTCCAAGGGGACGCCACTTGGACCACCAAGAAAGTCATCCTCGGCTGGCTCATCGATTCCGTCAACAAAACCATCAGCCTTCCTCCCCATCGGGTGGCCCGCCTACACGATATTCTCCACTCCATCTCACCCACCCAGCGCCATGTCCCCCTCAAGCAATGGCACCAAGTCCTTGGGGAGCTCCGGTCAATGGCGCTGGCCATTCCGGGCTCCATTGGCCTCTTCTCCATTCTACAAGAAGCCTTCCGCCACCAGGAACCGGGCAGGCAGCGCCTCCGGCTCACCAAGCGCGTCCACAGCTTCCTTCGCGACTTCCAATGGCTTGCCAATGATCTCTCCAACCGGCCTACCTCCATTGCCGAACTCGTGCCGGATCCCTTCCCTGCCACCTTGGGCGCCTGCGATGCTTCGGGTTTGGGCATGGGGGGCGTCCATTTTGTCCCCCTTCCCACGGGCGCCGTGCAGCCCGTCATGTGGCGGCAGGCGTTCCCCACGTGGGTCTCAGCCCAGCTCGTCTCCTTCGACAATCCTGAGGGCTCCATCACCAACAGTGACCTCGAGCTCGCCGGTTCCATTGCCCACAATGATATTCTGGCTCAGGCTGCTTGGGTCAACGCCCGCACGACCCACAACTGCTATGACAACACAGCAGCTGTCTATTGGCAACGCAAAGGCGCCACTACCACCACAGGCCCTGCAGCCTACCTCCTCCGGCTCCAGTCTCTGCACCAGCGCCTCTTTCAATATGTCCCCCTTAGGGATTACATCCCGGGCCCCGCTAACCACCTGGCGGACCTCCTCTCTCGATCTGAACTCTCTGACACTGCCCTGCTCCATCACTTTAACACGACCTACCCACAGGACTTGCCCTGGACCTTATGCCACCTTCGGCCGCCCATGCATTCCGCGCTGACCTTAGCGCTGTCCAGACGACCATGCGCGCCTCAGTCACTGAGCTCTATGCCAAGCGCAAGGATGCCCATTGGAACCAATGGGTTCAATTCTGTTTGTCTCAAGGCTTTGACCCGCGCCTCCAGTCCATTCAGGATCCCATCCCCATCCTCCAAGTCTTTGCCAAACGACTCCATGATGGAAACCTCTCACGTAGCCACAAGCCCATCCGATCTCGCACAGTATCGGACACCATCCGGTCAGTGGGCCAGACGCTCGCCCGCCTGGGGTCCAAAGACCCTCGCACCGACTCCACAGGCAGTCTTGACTTCCGGCTAACTGCCCAGTTCAAGGCATATGCCAAGTTGGACCCAGCCCCCTCCCGGGTCAAGCCGGTCCCCATCACCCTCGTGATGCATGCCCTCCACTTTGCATACCACGAGTCCCCTTCCCCCACCCGACAGGCCATTGCAAACATGATCTGCATCGCCTTCTTTTTCTGTCTCCGACCTGGTGAGTACACTGGTACTACCACGGATGACCAAGCCTTCCACCTACAAGACATCTCCTTCTACCTTGACTCCCGCATCGTCCACCACGATGGCCCTGCGCATGAGCTCCAAGCTGCTACCTCTGTCACGCTTACCTTCACCACCCAGAAGAATGGCGACAAAGGGGAAGTAGTGGCGCATGCCAGGAGTGGTGACTCACTATGCTGCCCCGTTGCCGCCTGTGCGCGCCAAGTCCTTCACCTCCGAAGCTGTTGCTCTTCCAGCGCTCCCTTCGGTCCCTCCCTCACGCTTGCCAGTTACTTCGATAATGGGGTCCTTACCCTTGTTCGCGCAGCAACTGTTACTTCCTCCCTGAGAGTCTATGCCCAGACCCTCTACCCTACCACTGGCATTGCCCCTGCAGCCATCTCTGCTCGCTCCCTTCGCGCGGGAGGGGCTATGGCCCTGCTCCAGGGCAAATGCGACTCTAATGTCATCAAGCTCCTTGCCAGATGGCACAGTGACTGCATGATGCGCTACTTACATCAGCAATCCCTCCCCATCTTCAAGAATCTTGCCTCTGTCATGTTCAACAATGGAACATACTCCTTCCTGCCCGAGGAATGGGTTCCGGCTGCGGACCCCACTCCTGCTGGCAGCTCTCTTTGAGGCACCCTGGCGCCTCTTCCCTCCCTCACTCTGCTCCAAGCTCCCGCGCGCGCTCCCGCTCTCCACGCCGTTCCCACCCGGGGCTTCTGGCCCATTGGCAGAAAAGGCTTAACAGCCAGAGGCTTAACCGCCCAAGCTGTTAAGCCCGACTGTACGCCGGTGTGTGTGGGCAAAGCAAACCTCTAGCACTGCTTAACCCACCAACCCACCAATGAACTACAAGCATTTCACATCCAGTACTACAAGTAGGTTAGCTACTGAAGCTATCACAAACGTAGCGCGTGATAGTTGATGTAGCAAACCGGATGAGGGGAATGGTAGTGAAGTACAGACCAGCAGACCGGGGAACCACCTTGAGTATACAAGCACACGTACTTCGCGAAAGATCTCACTGTATCAGCAAGCAACAGCGCACGTACTTCGAGAAAGATCTCACTGTATCAGCAAGCAACATTGGTGCGTACCATATCCACGGAACGTTCCCTGTAGGTACAGTACCAATCTTACGGGGAATTCTGTAAGCATCGAATTCTGCAAGGGAATTTGCAAGCGAATTCTGCAAGCAAAATCTGCAAGCAAAATCTCTGCAAATTACAGGCTAGCGCTAACAAGCGTGTAGAGGATTCCCCTAGCAGAATACAAGCCCACAGCTCACTCTTTTGCTCCTAAACCGATTAGTAGTAGAATTAAATAGCCCGCCACGCCCGCCCGCAGAAAAGGCTTAACAGCCAGAGGCTTAACCGCCCAAGCTGTTAAGCCCGACTGTACGCCGGTGTGTGTGGGCAAAGCAAACCTCTAGCACTGCTTAACCCACCAACCCACCAATGAACTACAAGCATTTCACATCCAGTACTACAAGTAGGTTAGCTACTGAAGCTATCACAAACGTAGCGCGTGATAGCAACTTTGCCCCACAGAATGCCCAAAATGTTGTGGTTTGACTGTCCAAATGGCACAAATGAGGGTATTTTTGGTGCAATTTCAGGGCACAAACTTACTTATTGGATAATGACTCAAAAAGTATCTGGTCCAAGCCATGAATACATTCATCATGACTCATCAAATGCATATTGGGAACAACTTTGCCCCACAGAATGCCGGAAATATTGGGGTTTGACTCTCTAAATGGCAAACATGGGAGTATTTTTGGTGCAATTCCAGGGCACAAACTGAGTTATTGGATAATGACTCCAAAAGTATCCGATCCAAGCCATGAATACATTTATCATTACTCATCAAATGCATATTGGGAACAACTTTGTCACACAGAACCCCGGAAATGTTGTGGTTTCACACTCCAAATGGCAAACATGAGGGTATTTTGGGTTGAATTCCACAGGTCACAAACTTACGTATTGGGTAATGACTCCAAAAGTATCCGGTCCAAGCCATGAATACATTTATCATGACTCATCAAATGCAAATTGGGAACAACTTTTACAAACAGAATGCTGGAAATGTTGGGGTTTGTCTCTCCAAACGGCACAAATGAGGGTATTTTTGTTGAAATTCCAGTGCACAAACTGACTTATTGGGTAATGACTCACAAAGTATCCGGTCCTGGCCATGGATATATTTTTCATTACTCATCTGATGCATATTGGGAACAACTTTTACAAACAGAATGCTGAAAATGTTGTGGTTTGTCTCTCCAAATGGCACAGAAGAGGGTATTTGTGGTGCAAATCCAGGGCACAAACTGACTTATTGGGTAATGACTCCAAAACTATCTGGTCCTAGCCATGAATAATTTTTTCATGACTCGTCAAATGCATATTGGGAACAGCTTCGCCCCACAGAATGCTGGAAATGTTGTGATCTATCTCTCCAAATGGCACACAAGAGACAATTTTGGGTGTAAACCCAGGGCACAAACTGCCTTAGTGGGTAATGACCCCCAAAGTATCAGGTCCAGGCCATGAATAATTTTTTCATTACTCATCTGATGCATATTGGGAACAACATTTACACTCACAATACAGAAAATGTTGTGGGTTGTCTCTCCAAATGGCACAGAAGAGGGTATTTTTGGTGCTATTCCAGGGCACAAACTGACTTATTGGGTAATGACTCCCAAAGTATCTGGTCCGGGCCATGAATAATTTTTTCATGACTCATCAAATGCGTATTGGGAACAACATTTACACTCACAATACTGAATATGTTGTGTTTTGTCTCTCCAAATGGCAGACAAGAGAGTATTTTTGGTATGAATCCAGGGCACACACTGACTGAGTGGGTAATGACTCCCAAAGTATCAGGTCAATTCAATTTATTTTTCTGGCACATTTCATCTTATCCATAATTGGAATAACACTAATAATCCAATCACCAAACATGTAGTTTAATGAGTGTTCAATAAAAATTAATTCATAAGTTGTTTAATCAAAATGGAAGTGCTGTTTTTGGATTATTCTCAGACAAAAATATAAGTGCTGTGCAGGCATTACTAGTTGTAGATGATACTACATGCAAAAAGGTACACCGTTGGGTACTTTGCAAAAAGTGTACGTAGGTACCAGTAGGTACTGTGCTGATCCAGGTCAGTGTCGAACCACTATAGATGAGTATGGAATTGAAGTACATAACCTTCCTGTAATCAAATTTTCCATTTTGAAAAAATTATGGCGCGGGAGGGGTGGCTTGCACTGGTACATGATTTACTTATATAGAAAATAAAGGCCACACACAAGCCAGACACATGGAAGAAGTCAGGGTACACAGCATACACAACACACCCAAAACCACACACACATGAAAAACTGAAGAAACACGAAAAACTAAGCACACACACAAAACTGTACACACACAAAACCAAAAAAATAATCACATACTTCTTGGTCGGCACGGTATTTTTTTAAAAAGTACAGAAAATGAATGTTGTTCGACAGTCACGGACAACAGAACAATGGAACAACAAAGAAACACTAGTGAGTGTAACAGGGGAACAAGGGAACAACAAAATGGAACAACAACAACGGAATGCAAGTGAGTGACAACAATGACGGCAATTTGTTGGAGATTCTATTTGTTTCTGATCTTTCTTTCTTTTATTTTTATCAGACGGGGGAACAACAGAGCAAAACAACAAATGAAATGGAACAACGGAGCAACAATGAAGCACAAGTAAGTGACAACAATGACAAGAATTTGTTGGAGATTCTATTTGTTTCTGATTTTTCTCTCTTTTATTTTTATTGAATGGAACAACAGAGCAGAATAGCAAATGAAACGGAGCAACGGAACAACAACGGAACACAAGTGAGTGACAACGACAACAATTTGGTGGATATTCTATTTTTTCTGATCCTTCTTTCTGTTATTTTTATTTGTCACAGCAAAAATGGAACAATGGAACAATGAAACAAAACAACAGCACAATGGAATGAAACAACAAACACGGAGCAACGGAAACGGAGCAACGGAAACGGAGCAACAAAAACGGAGCAACGAAAATGTAGCAACAAAAATGGACTAACGCAAACGGAGCAACGCAAACCGAACAACGCAAACCAAACAACGCAAACAAAACAACAAAAACGAAACAACAAAAACGGAGCAACAATGGAACATGGTCAAAACGGAATGCCAAAATGGAACAACAAAACGAAGTAGCGGCAGCAGCAAGCAACAAGAGCAACAGCGTGGGCACAGTAGTAGAAACAGCGGCAAAAGCGAGAGTAATAAACCCAACTCCAACCCATCAGTGATGAATGTTGATCCGGCAATAACAGCATCAATGAATGCCCATTTATCCCTTCAATTAATGTAGAAAATAACAGTACATACATAATACAAAAATACTACTAATTATGAACTTAATATTGAGAATATTAGAAATAATGGAGGATTCGTAATACGTTGCAATAGGAATAAATCAAGCATAATAGAATCTACATTTTAAAAAGGGAATATTGTAGTTGAGGAATAGAATTCACAATTAGGAGAGCAGAATCAAATTGTTATTTGGGAGATTAATATTTTGGAATTAATACTGAGTAAAGATTTCTTTTTTATTCGTGAATAGAAGTAAGTGTTGTTGGTACGGAATAATAATTGGGTTCTGCTAGAGACTGAAATAAATTATTTTTATTCAAGAGTAGAGTAATGTGCATCACGCGCACAGAAATAGTGCTGAGTTTACGTATACCCCTTATACGATCGGCGCGAATTTCAGGGTGTACAGAAAAATTGCCGTGTTAAATTCACGCACAAAATTTGTGCGCGAGAAGTAAATTCGAACCCCGTGAAACAGTTCTCGGACGTGCCGTGGAACAAGAAGAAATGGTCTGTTCGAATGAAATTTGCGGTCGCTTATTTCATAGGTGATACTCCCCAGCACAACCAACTTTGTAGACATTATCAAACGTCGAATTCAAAGATGATCTGTACGCATTACAATTGTCCCAGAGCACTTGGTATTAACGCTCGTGTGAATGTTTTGAAGGTTCCTGTTTCAGTCAAAACTGGTAACATGCAAGTGTCTAAGCACCAAAATGGGGAAGAGTACCAATCCATTTGTCTCTGGAATATATCTGATTTTACTGCTCCAACGGTTGACGAAGGAGTGAATGTTGAACAGTATTTCAAAAACATTTCTCACCATGGCGTACATAACGGCAACGCTTTTTATGATCTTGATTTTGGGGAAAACCCACATAATATTCATCTAGCGTCACCCGGAGAGAGACTCCATATGTACCAACTTGGTTGTGCAAAGCGTGCAGCGGAGACATTCCGCGAGGACTTTTTAGGCAATAACCAGCGGCTTCTTGGCGAGATGGAAAGGTTAGCCAGTTACTACGGTGGTGCTGTGCAGAGGCAATCCGATTGTGACTTCCCACAAACCAATTTTTCAGAATCAATACATACAGCGAAGAAGGAGGGTAACCAGTACATTGGAATCCTTTGTATTCAGATGCTGTCACTTCTGTCTGCTGGAGGTCGTCAATTGTTGTTGTCTCGAAAGATGCCATCCAATCTTGAGAACAAGAGCAGAAAGTGTGAAGACAAAATTGACAGACGTATTTACGCCATTGAGTTGTTGTTGGGTATGGAAGAGTTCCTAAAATACGCTGGAACATTTGACAAGGTTTTCAAACAAGACAAGAAAGATGTTTTGAATTTTGACAAAATGGCTGTTCTTTTCATCAACTGTATAAATAACAATCTGCAACAAAGTAAGGGAGAGACTAACAATCTGGTGAAGAATCACATGTATTTTCATTTATCACAGTACATGAGATTATTTGGTCCTCCAACTGGGTGGGACTCTGCCGCAAGTGAGAGCAATCATAAAACTGAAGTGAAGGCTCCTTCCAAGAGAACTCAACAAAACAAGTCCACACTTATCAAGCAAACTTGCAACCGAGTGATGGAGTATCGAACTATTGATTGACTTGACCGTGAATTTGATTTGTTCAAACATAGACCCATAACCGGACCAAATCATCCTAAGGAGGGTGGTTGGTCAGCTGGATCTTTGTTTTGGATTGGTGTGATGAATGGTCTCCCTTACATGAAGTGGGATGAAAAAAAAAACTCAAGTGTACCCTAATTTCCATTGGATGTTCTCAAATTTTGTTGTGACGTGGTCCTTCCGGCTGTGGGCACCAGCAAGGTTTTTGGAACCACGGAGCACAAGAGGTATGACAAATATCACAAGATGAAATTATTATTTTGTGCCCACCTATCGTTTAAGTCTGATTCTGGACAATTGTCCAATGTATGGTACGACTGGGCTAATTTTCAACTTGACCTCCTCAATGGGCGTGGACTGCAAGTTTATCCATGTCAGATTCTGTGCCTGCTGTACCTCAAAGGTCCTTTCCCCGTGGGTAGCTCCGTTAGTGGTTTCGAATTAGTGCACAATGGTTATTATGCCGTTACTCGTTGCTTTGTTTCTGCAGACCCCATACCGAGCAAGAGGGATAAAGGAAAAAAACACCATCATGTGTTGGTAAAGCAAGGTGAGTTGCAGAACAAATTGTATTTGTTCGACTGCAACGCCATTGAGTCCAAAGCTGCCGTTGTTAGAAACCATGGTAGTCCTGACCAATATTTTGTGCTGGGAAATCGTGAACAATGGTTGTTTAACTTCCGTGAGACAATGGCTGCATTGGAAAAGAAGGATGTACAATCAATAGTACGAGATGGTGAAAACAGCACATGACTTGAACAAACAAGTTTATTATCAGTTATATTAGTACTTAAATGGATTTCCGTCTTTTTCATTTTTTCACTATTCTGCAACGCCGTTGCAGAAAATTGGTTTTTGGTATCTTCAACAACGTCATTGCACAAAATTCTTTTTTTCCGTATTTTCAATGGTATACTAGTACGGTAGAGTCATACCCCCTTTTCATGTGTATTTTGCGTTTTTCTATTTTCTGCAACGGCGTTGCAACAAATGCCCTTTTCCGTATGTTCTATGGTATACTAGTACGGTATAGTCATACCCCCTTTTCCTGTGTATTTTGCGTTTTTCTATTTTCTGCAACGGCGTTGCACCAAATGCCCTTTTTCCTTATTTTCGATTGTATACTAGTACGGTACGGTCCTACCCCCCTTTTCATGTGTATTTTGTGTTTTTCTATTTTCTGCAACGGCGTTGCACGAAATGCCCTTTTTCCTGTTTTTTGGAGGATAGTACGGTACAGTCATCGGAGTAAAAAGTTATTATTATAATGGATTACTTCTTAGTACAGTTCTTCGCGATACATAGGCACTCATAATATAACACCCTTCGTATTTTGGATTCAAACAGCTATGGTATACGGAAGGGTTAAACAGCAGTGTATCACCAGAACGCAACGGGACTTTGACTCCATACGTGAGGAACACCACAAAGTAATATATGACCTTGTCATCACTTACATGTTTCGGAGCAATAACCGTCAGCCTCGTATAGAACATATTGGCATCGATATGACATTTTGAATGATAATCCTTTCCAATAGAAAAGGCCGTTGTGTGATGATCTATTGCATTGAGTGTTGTACGACTAACAACCTCATTCATCACAATTTGGCCATTGGACTTAAACAAAGCTGCATTTCCTTCACAATGTGTAGGGCTTTCTGTTCAAGGTTGTCTTCTGTTGTCGAGTCCACATTGTTTTTGAAAACATACACACCATTTCCCAATTTCAATCTATTTGGTCTCATCCCAATAATAGCATATCCATTGTTCACACTATCACGTTTTGTTCCTCGGCCTATTTTGGGTTTAGCTTCAACAATTTCTTCAGCGAACGTTCTGGTAATTTCTATATTTTCCGGTCTACCCAAGCGTTGTTTTGCAAATTGGGTGGAAGCTTTTGCAAAGATTCTCAGTGATGGTTCTGAATCGGCGAACGCTAAAATAAACTTCTTGTCGGTACTATCCAACGTATTGAAACTTTCAATAGACACAGCCTCTCCCGATGGATATTCCTTTTCTCCCACTATTTTGCAACCCCAACTTGTTTCCATGAATTTACATTTAAAGCCATTTATGTGTACTGTTTTCAGAGCTATTTGCTCGACATGTTTGAGATTTGCCTTTATACTTTTCCGACCCTTCTTTGGTTTTATCTCTGACAGATGGTTGGGTTCGGTGGATTGTTGTCGATGGTGCTGTGTTTTGGAGAAAATTTGAACTCATTCTCTCTCTACTACCACGTTTCTGTTGTCTCTTTGCTCTTTGTTTGTTTGCTCTTTCTGCAATTAGCTTTGGTTTTCTTTTGAACCCCATTGCGACGATTCAATGCCGACGATTTGATGCCAACGTTGTTGCCTCCTAGTAGGGGTTGCGCTCGCTGTTGCTCTAGCTGTTGCTCTAGCTGTTGCTCAAGCTGTTGCTCTCGCTGTGCACGGGTTGCCGCTGTTGTCGACGTTGGTGGAGCGCCAGTTGAGGAGGAGGAGCGATTCAATGCCAATGATTCGTTGCCGTTGGTTCGATTGTTCCCGGTTGCTCTCGCTGTTGCTCTCGCTGTGCACCGGTTGCCGCTGTTGCCGACGTTGGTGGAGCGCCAGTTGAGGAGGAGGAGCGATTCAATGCCAATGATTCGTTGCCGTTGGTTCGATTGTTCCCAGTTGCTCTCGCTGTTGCTCTCGCTGTTGCTCTCGCTGTTGCTCTCGCTGTGCACGGGTTGCCACTGTTGCCGACGTTGGTGGAGCACCGGTGGAGGAGGAGGAGGAGCGATTCAATGCCAATGATTCGTTGCCGTTGGTTCGATTGTTCCCTGTTGGTGGAGCACCAGTGGAGGAGGAGGAGCGATTCGATGCCGATGATTTGTTGCGGTTGTTGCCTCTGGCGGAGGAGGAGCGATTGCCGACGATTCGTTGCTGTTGTTGCCTAGAGGTTGCGCCGGTGGAGCCTGACGATTCTGACAATGATTCGATTGTTCCCGGTTGTGGCTGTTGATCTCGCTGCTGCCGCTCGATTCGATTCTTGTTGCTGATCTATGACAACATATAATAATTGAACAAAATGAGTGAGTATCTATTGATGTAGAGTAAATAATAACAACAGAATAATATAATCTACATGCTATCAACCAACACCGTTGGTTTCCTTTTGTTGTTGCCAACAGTTGTTGTTGCTGTTGCCGGCGATTGGTGTTGCTGACGATTGGTGTTGCTGTTGCTGTTGCCGACGGTTGCTGTTGCCAACGATTGCTGTTGATGTTGCGGTTGTTGGTGCCGACGGTTGCTGTTGCCAACGATTGCTTTTGCTGACGATTGCTGTTGCCTGTTGTTCCTTGTTCCGATCTGTTGTTCTGATGAGCGTTGTGCCAATCCTGTCCTATGATAATAAGAAGAAAAACAGAAGGGAGGAAATACATTATGAGCAATACTGGAGGCAGTATAATCATTCTCTATCTCTCTCAATCATACCATTCCGTTGTTCCCATCCGTTGTTCCCATCCGTTGTTCTGATCCGGTCCTATTATAATAAGAAGAAAAACAAAAGGGAGGAAATACAGTATCAGCAATGTCGGAGGCAGTATAATCATTCTCTATCTCTCTCACGTTTTGGCCTTTCACTCGGTGTTGCCTTCTATATCTCTTATTCGTACTGTTGCTTGTTCTGATTCGTTTTACCGTTGTTCTGATCCGTTGTTCCAATCTGTTGTTCCAATCCGTTGTTACTGCTGCTGCCGTAGATTTGAAGAAATCTTACTCCTATATCACAAAAAACTGGATCTTGTTCCTGTTGATATAAATACGCAAGGGATGCAGATTTTTGTGTGCTTTCAAGACATCTATGTTTGGGTCGTGAATCCGAACAATATCTTTCCAGCAACTACTAATCTCTCGTCCTAAGGTTTCTATTGTCTTTTTTCAGCCAAGGCAGTTGTTTCGGACTAAAATATATCGAGCCTGAATTCCCTGCCTACTAGTGATCATTGCTGATCAGTTCAGTGGGATCCCGCATTCTTGGATGGAGTGCTTTATCGTACAAGTACGGTAAACCAACTCTGCTCTAGATAAGTTCGGTAAGATTATGAAGGGAAAGAGTATTTTTGGTGTCCGAAAAGAAAAGAAAAAATCACACTGTAAAATCACACTGTAAAATCACACTGCTGTAACACACTGCTTTAACACACTGCTGTAAAATCAATCTATGTTTTCGAACGAAACAAATTGTTTTCAAACGTCCGTTGGAATTTTTTTCTTAATACTGAATCTACATGAAATTCGAATTTTTTTCAGTATCAGAACGTCTGTTGGAATTTTTTTCTTACTACTGAATCTACATGAAATTCGAATTGTTTTCAGTATCAGAATGTCCGTTGGAATTTTTTTCTTACTACTGAATCTACATGAAATTCAATTTTTTTCAGTATCGCCGTTTGAATGGTGTTTGAATGGTGAATGGTCCGTTCGAAAATTTTTCTTAGTACTGAATCTACAAGGTCCGTTCGATGACAATTTTTGAATATCATTGCTTCGTAATGAATCTACATATGTGGTTTTCTACACAATTTTTGTACTGAAACGCGTCTGGCTCGCTGTAATCAAATTAACAGAATATAGAATAATATTGACAGTAGCTTTCTACACAAAATGCACCAATTCAGCGATCGGACCATTTTCCTTTTTTTGCAATGACATTGCAACAAATGCCCTTTTTAGTATTTAGCGTGAGATGTTTCATACGACAGTACCTTTCTACACAAAATTCACCAATTCAGCGATCCACCCATTTTCCTTTTTTTTGCAACAGCATTGCAACAAATGCCCTTTTTCGTATTTAGCGTGAGATGTTTCATACGACAGTACCTTTCTACACAAAATGCACCAATTCAGCAATCGGCCCATTTTCCTTTTTTTGCAACGACGTTGCAACAAACGCCCTTTTTCATATTTAGCGTGAGATGTTTCATACGACAGTACCTTTCTACACAAAATGCACCTATTCAGCGATCCACCCATTTTCCTTTTTTTGCAACGGCGTTGCAACAAATACCCTTTCTCGTATTTAGCGTGAGGTGTTTCATACGACAGTACCTTTCTACACGAAATGCACCAATTCAGTGAACGGACCATTTCCCTTTTTTTGCAACGGCGTTGCAACAAATGCTCTTTTCGTATTTAGGGTACAATCAAATATTGCCCCCCCTTTTAAATCGCCAATTTTCCTTACGTTTATGTACTCGCCAATTGACCGTGTTCCATTTTTTTGCAACCGTGTTCCAGGAATGCCCTTTTAATGGTTTTGGAAACAGACAATTCACATCACTTTTTTGAGGTTATCGTTGCAGGTTTTCTTTTTCAAAAACCTTTTTCAAAGCCATGTCACGCTATTGCTGAACTCTTTGTCCGTTCCGTGGAACACGGTTGTATTTCTCGTTTGTTTTTGAAGGAAGGATGCAGTATAGGTATGTTGTACTCAGCGTCAGCATTGCTGCACATTATGTTTACGAGCTCACCGACACGCTAACAATACGTTGGAAATACCACAATTGTGGTATTTAGCCTGGAACTACTGTGGCTCGTAAGTAGAAATTGGTACGCTCAATGATACATACCTTTAATGACTATTCCTACTGTTTTTAGACGTAGAAATCATGTGGTACCCCTCAAAAAATAGGGGTACGCGGCGCATTTCCATACACAGAATTGTTGCATTTTTAGTGGTATAAGACTCCGTGTAACTCTTAAGGAAATACCACAAATACCACAAGTACTTTACATGACCGGTGTTCTTCACTCTTCTTCTTTGTAAGAAATGTCCCCAGAGGTGCTTGTTTCATGACACACTTTTTTGCTCACTTTTTTCAAAACGTGACAAGTAAGCGCCGATCCCCCTATTATTGCTGCTAAATTGGTCCCCTCTGAGTAACAAGCAAGCTAGTGTGCTGTATAATACTTTGGTACTCTATTTAAATTTAGCCTACATATCTACCTTGGTGGCAACGTTCTATTGTAACGCTCATTTCAATCGTAACATTGGATTGATCACAATCCATCAGTTTCGTGTAATTTGGTTATTTGCCATCCGATAGCCATTTGATTGCCAGTCCGGTTTGAAATATCAGTAGAGTAACATGCTGGCATTCGAATGTAGTAGTATTTGTACACATGCACCCTCATTCTCCCTTCTATTGGAGGGGAAACAGATGGGTCAGAGGAGGGCCGGCGTTGGCTCGATTTTTGTATCTTTGTCACTTGTGTTATTTGCCGTATGATTGCCATTTGAATACCCTTCCTGCTCCAAATTTAGTGTAGTGTAACACGTTGGTTGCTACCTAAATCCACTTGTAATGAACCGTCGTGGCCTCGCCCTGCTGCTTGGTGTTGCTTCTTTGTAGACTATCCATCCATTGTCATTGTTGTCATCTAGTTGTTCTTTGTCTCGTATCTTGTTGTTCGATTTGATAGCCGTTTGATTGCCATTCGATTGCCATTCCAGGTCAGCAAATCAGTAGAGGAACATGATGGTATTCGAATGTGGTAGTATTTGTACATGTCAACCCTCATCTTCCCTTCTATTGGAGGGGAAACAGATGGGTCGTAGAAGGGCCATCGGCTCGATTTTTTCGTATCTTCGTGTGTGTGTTATTTGCCATTGAATTGCCGTTCGAATACCCTTCTGGATCGAAAACCAAGTAGAGGAATGAATAGGTATTTGATTTGGTGTCATTTTGTACTACTTGTACAGTGGTGAGCCTTCATGGTCTGTTCTATGGAAGGAGAAACAGAAGGGTCGTCAAAATCGAATTAGTGTCGGTTTTTGTTCCGTATCTTTGTATACTTGAATCCCTCTTGTCGATTGCCATTCCAAGTCAAAAAATCAGTAAAGGAACATGATGGTTTTCGAATGTGGTAGTATTTGTACATGTCCACCCTCGTCTTCCCTTCTATTGGAGGGGAAACAGATGGGCCGGAGAAGGGCGTATTGTCGGCTCGTTTTTTTGTCTCGTCGTCTCGTTTTATTTGCAGTAGAATTGCGGTTTGAATACCCTTCCGGGTCGAAAACCAAGTAGCGGAATGTGTAGGTATTTGAGTTGGTGTCATTTTGTACTATTTTTATGGTGGTGAACCTTCATGGTCTGTTCTATGGAACGAGAAACAGAAGGGTCGTCGGAGGGTTGTGAAATTAATGACATTGGTGATTTCGATGATCGGACTTCCGATCAAAAAAATTGTCTTGTGAGTTTTTTTCTGTGTCATTTGGCTGTGTTTTCAAGGTCTTTTCACTTGATCTTTTTTTGAAGAGACTTCGGTGTACGAAGTACACACATGTTCATTACCCGTAGACTTGTACATGGTTTTTGTACTGGGTATTTATTGCGGTATTTTTACAACGTACACTCACAGTACCGTGACGCCTTGGTTTTTTTTAGAAAAAGTTTTGGAGAAATGGTTACCACTCTTTTCTCGCTACGTGAGTGGTGTTATCTGGTGAAAGCTGTTTCAAGTTATTGAATCCTTTAGACATTCAATGTTATGTCAGAATGAAGGTTAACTTTATTCCCACAACAGTGATTCTGATTGTTTTCAAACAGTAAAAGAGTTCTTCATTTGGTCCATCTTTTTCTAATAAGATTGAAGCAAATTTTGATCAGATATGACATTACCAACGATGACAACTACCACTAATAGTGCTCAGAAGCGTGGAGCCAATCCACATTCTACAAACAAAAGGACAAAGGAGAAGAAGGGTAGATTGAAAGATCCACCACCAAATAGTCTTGACAAACATGATGACGATCAAAATAAACATCGATTTGCGGTCTATAGGAATCTTAAAGCGGCTTTGAAGAATGAGTCCTATGGAACGGATGAGCTTGTAAAGAACCTCAGTTTGGAGGTTACAACATGTTTCACTGCATTGACGACGAAGGTTTACCTTGTATCCAAAATTATTGAATCCAAACCTAGGCCAGATTTCAGGAAGTCCACATCTACTACGTCTCCGGCAAAGAAGAAGGGGAGGAGGGCAACAAAGAAAAAATCCGATACCACCTTCAGTGACTTGGGCCCTATTCCCCATCAAATAGATGTGATGGTGGATTTCTTTTTGTACGAACTTGACAACAGCGTGACTGGAGTGTTGGGATTGTTAAGCAGCAAGCAAATAAGCGAGCAATTCAAGGACTACGACATGAGGAACAAGTGGTATAACTTTGAGTCATGGTTACGGAATGTTTACGACAAATCAGGTGTGGATTCTCTGTATGGGCGTAACGTTGTGAACTACGATATAATTAAGAAATACATGTTAATGTACCGTGAGATCTTATATTGGTACATGAAGAATGTACAATATCCACCAGGGGCAGACTACACGTCTGAGGCTTTTTGTTTCCATACCAAAGGCCAGAATTGTTCTCCACGTGCCTCGAAACAATACGTCAAATCAATGAAGAACTTCTTGGACTGCCTTATGGCACAGTCCTCACTCCGTGTTTCAATGAGTCTTAGCTACAATCAGGTTGACTTAGACAATCATTTGAAGAAGCAGCGTATTGAATGCTTAAAATCCTTACCCATGCACCGGCTACAGTTTGTAGGTTGAATCGCAACCGATTGTATTGTGTGCAACAAAAAGATGATGAATATAACGGAACAAAGAACAGCATTTCATGAGGCCCTTTGTAAGCTTTGGGTTCACTTTCAAGGAAAGTCGAAACCAATTTTTACAACCATATGTCTTAGTCACCTCAACATAAAACTTTTGACACACCAAGATTTCTATCAATATTTCTTACCCGAATTAATTCAGAATTCCCTCCTCATGAGAACCACGGTACTTTCGGGGGAGAAGTGGGTGCCAGTAGGATTTCATCGACAAGGTGACACGAACATTGCGGAAACGGGTAAAGTGTTATTACCACTCCATTCTCCATTGGTATTCCACTACGTCATCAACTACAAGGACACGCTTTCCAACTATTATAACATACATTTCGAAATCGGTGACGACCGTGTCACCGTGTCACCATGCAAACTTGGCACCGGAAAGATAGGTCTGGCACATTTCAACGTTACCAAAGGAATCCTATATTTGGTGAAACAATGGTTGATTACAAAATTTGTCGATCACGGAACCAATCTTGGGGTGAACGTGGTCCTTTCTTTGAAGACAGCATGTAATCTGTTCATTTGTCAAGTATTATGTGCATCAATGATTTGAGTCGGCGGCGTTGACTCCTCCTTTGATTGTTTGATTGACAATGTTTGTAAGAAAATTATACAAAAAGTCTTCAAATCCCCTCACAAAGGCTGTTTTGGTTACGATCATGTGATGGAAACAATTGAAGGTTTGGTATTGACCGAAAGGACTTTTCTAAAAGGAGCAATGGTCTCCGAATTGAGCAAGGAAAATGTTCCCTATTTTCAAAGGAATGGTCGATTGTACATTTTCTCAACGGCAGGGGTTCTGACTAAGACCCAATTTGCCCATGTCAATTTTGAAGATAGACCGGAACAACTTGTAACTGGCATTTTGGAACTGTCGGGTTTGGAAGACAAACATAATAATCAAACTTGTGTTACAAGGTTCCTTCAATACGATGTTAACTCACAACAAGAGGTGCACCAACAAATTTTTATGGAACACATTCCATACGTGTTCCGTGAGATATTCGTAATTGATCCGGAAGTTGTCAAACGTCATACTTGGGTTGAAGAACTCATTCACTACAGCTACCTTCCAGAAATGGGTACCATATTTACACCGTTGACAGAAAAACTGGCAAGATATTTGTTGGAAAAATCAGATGATCTATTGTTGGCAAACCTTGTAGTTCAATTTCTGGATGATAACGTAGTCAACAATTATGGAAAGGGAACGGGACAATTGAATCCTGGGTTCAAACACCTCCAGGGTCGTGACTTTGTTTTTCACAAACCGTTGGACTTGCAAACTTGGGATTGCTTCAAAATATCAAAGGTTGAAATAAATAAGATCAACGAATCAAATAACACTTACCGGGTAGGATGGGTTAGGCTCACTTTCAATCATACAAATCATTTCAAGCGTGGATTCGTCCCACCATGGGTTGTTCAAGTTGACGGTGGCAATGTTGCCAAGAGGAAACATCTCAACAAGGGGAAAAATAACGATCCTGGATCAACAGTTACCGGCGAGTGTTCGAAAAAAAAGGCCAACAAATCTAAACAATCTGGAATGACACAACTAAGGGTAATTCAAAGGATGCTGGTTTGACCGCCAAAAGGAGTAAAACAGGTGAAAAAGAGGGTTCAAATAAAAGGGAAGAAGAGGTTAGAGATGTGGCGAAAACTGCTATTAACGTCGTTGTAACCCTGCCAAAATTTCCTTTGAAAATTAATGGAGGTCCCCCCCCCCACAATTCTTCGGCCTAAGTGTGGTGTTGAAAGAACCGGATTCAGAGTTAATGTATCCCATTTACAAAGTCAACGAACAAGTTTGTTACACTGCCAGAAGAAACAGCCCAATTCTAATTGGAGAGGATAGTAGGTACCTTCACAGCGCATACGAGCAGTATGAAAGACTTCCGGGTTACTATCTTATTTTCAAAAAAGGTAAGGCGGGGCAGCATCCCTGTGGTGACCATACTTTCAGGTTTCATATCTGAAAGAAACCAATCATCGACCCATTAAAAGAGTATCTGGTTTAGTACAATGTTACAGCAAGGAACGTGGGAATTGTGAGCCAACGGAGGGGAATGCTGAGGAATCCGAGTCATCTTCTGACACAACCAAACCAGTCTCAGAGTATAGTTCCACAAACTCTTCCTGAATGGATGAATGAGGCTTAAGCTCGAGCAAATGCAAGTATCTGCTTATCACTAATCCAGTTTCTTTCATATTGTATTCCATCTATAGTATGAGAAACATTGATCCTGAAAGTCCAGCCTATGACTTACGTTTGCACTCAAAAACTAACTAGTATTAGGACTAGTAACTTATAGATACAGACTAAAGTATCACTCATAGATTTCTTGTCCATAGTGTTTCATAATTAGCAAAAAAAACATGGTATGCGTCGTGAGCAACATTCATCCTGAAATTGCAGCCAATGCCACACATTTGAACTCAAAAAGTGAGTAGCAATCACTATTTTGGTACATGCATGGCCAGGGACAAACATTATTATACAATTCAGAATGAATAAAGTATCAGCCTGAGAATTGTCAATATTGTTTCATATTATTCCCAATCCATAGTATGAGCAATAGTCATCCTTCAATTGCCTCGAATGACACACTTTTGCACTCAAAAAGTGACTAGCAATCACTATTTTCGTACATGATGCATGGACATGGACAAACATTATTATAAAATTCATACTGACTAAAGTATCAGGAGGAGAAATGTCAATAGTGTTTCATAGTCTACCCAATCCAAAGTATGAGCAAAACTCATCCTTCAATTGCCTCTAATGACACACTTTTGCACTCAAAACCTGACTAACAATCACTATTTTCGTAGGTAGCATTATTTAGAATGATATTTCAAAGAACAACACACTTTTGCACAAAAGAACTGACTAGTAGTAGGAGTCACTATCTTACTAGTACATGCAGGTCCAGGGACAACCATTACTACAAAATTGATACTGAGCAAACTATCAGCCTGAGACTTGTCAATATTGTTTCATACTCTACAAAAAACCATACTAGTATGCCTCATGAGCAACATTCATCCTGAAATTGCAGCCAATGACCCGCTTATGCACTCAAAAACTGAGTAGGACAGACCACTATTTTGGTAGTACATGCAGGTCCAGGGACTAAAGTATCAGCCTGAGAATTGTCAATATTGTTTCATAGTCTCAACAATCCATAGTATGAGCAATATTCATCCTAAAATTTTGGAAAATAACACACTTTTTCATTCAAAAAATAACTGAGAAACACTATTTTGGTTACTTGTTCATAGAAAAATCAAAAAATAATACCAAAAAGCTACGGAGAATACACTTTTTACACGTTTCTACGTAGGAATTGATCCACCCGACACGTTGACATCTATATCAAGAACCAATCATATCCGGATGAGGAAAGTTACACTACTTAAAGATAGTCTGTTTTTGAATCAGACAATTTCTGTGCACCGTCGAGGCGGTGGTGCCGGTATGTAACATTAGTAAGAAATATGTGCGTTCGGGAAAAAGCAGGCACAACCAAAAACTGAAGTTACTACGCCGGGAGAAAACAAGATCCACCAACTTTATAATTCTGCGTTGGATTATGAAAATTGGACGTCACAACTTGGAAATAACAGGAAAATGGAAAACAAAACACATAATCCGGCAAACAAAACCACAGTTGTGCAAACCCAGTGTACTGTCTTGTCCAAGGATTACACCAAACGGATGCGACGAAGCTTTGAACATTTGGGAGCAATGCTTCAAGTACATAACCGAGGAAGTATTTCCCGACTACGAAGTAGGCAACACTGACAGGATGAACCATGTGTGGGCAATGGGAGTCATTCTTGCATACATTTCATGTGGTTATCCAGCATTGAAAACAACAAAAGACATTAAGTGCTACGACAACGTGGGTATTGGACTGGAAGTAAAATCAATAGAACGAGAGAGAATGATACAAGATGGCCGTACTTTCCCTGCAAAAAAATGGAGTAATCTGACGCCGGAGGCAAGAGAACACATAAAAGAATGTGCACAGTACAACCCTGGGAACCATCCTTGTATGACGTACATTAGGTACAACAACTGGCTCTAAAAGACGAATGAGGCTATCATTGAAAACGACAGATTGCAATGGTATTGCAGATCAACAAACGATAACGAGTGGTACTCCACACAAGAAAGATTTTGGACAATTAAGGAAGAGAAGATAAATAACAAAAACACGGAAAAAAATGTACCAAACAGCAGGGGGATTCATTCATGAACAAAGCAAGAAAATAGTCAAAAAAGAAAAAGCGGAAAGTAAAACAATTGACAAACAGGGGGGGAAAGAGGGAACAAGACAAAAAGGAGTGGAAAATTAAGAAATGGCTAAATCTTTACGAAAAACGTTGGAATTCACTGGAAGATTTAGAGGAGTACAACAACTGTCCCGTTCCTTGTGGGGCATGGGGACACGTGAAACACTTACTCTGCAACTCTGTAAGGATTCCATTACCAAAAAAAAAACATGACAATCTTGACAGTATCACAGGTACAAATTAAGTGCAAAAAATAGAATGGAAATGAAGTAAAATATCACCTAAAGAAGTCGGTACATTCAAAAAATGTACTCCTTAGAAAGTAACAAAACAACAAAAACGACATTTCCTCCGTTGAACCTACAGATTGTGATCCACTCCAAAATTAATTAAGGGGTGAGTGTCAACCACCCAAAAAATGGAATTTCCTGCAACGATGTTGCAGAAAATGGAAAAACAATAAGAAAGAGAATACGGAATGATACAGTACACTAAGTACGGTAGGGTAGGGAACATCAAAATGTTCAGGTCCGCGCCAAAATTTTGAGGACTCCACATTCCAGAATATCACGGCACGCTAAAAAAAAGATAGACAGGCGCCAGTAAAACAACACTCACAGATAGTACAATTAATTGAAATACAGCAATTCCTTGGAGACAGTAAATCAAGAACTTACAGTGTGTACAGTATGAATTTTTTTTAAATACCAAACGATTCCTACAAACAACATTATTATCATAAAAATAGCGCGCCAAATCAATCAAAGGAAAAAACGGTAAGTTGAGGTCACAATTTAACAAAGAAATAATGGTAGAACTTAGTAGTAGTTGCAATCCGGTGACAGGTAAAACCATTGTTACCAATAACACAAACAGCCCAAACAGCAGTGTATCAGGAAGTGACCGAACAAACACAAACAATAGCCAAACATATAAAACCACAGACAGTAGCAACAGAAATATTCTACAGACAACAAAAGAATCCGATAACAATAACTTGGAAAACAACATTGCCAAACATGTCAAAGAAAAAGCATTCAGGAAATTTAAATTCCTGCCAGAGAATGCATTCGTGAAGGCAACGATATTCAAAATTGTAAAACAAGCGAATAACAATGAAATACCAAATATGATCGATATGAAGGACCAAAAGTGGAGTGGAATTTATTGCCAAGCAGTGACTGCGTGTAGGCACAATGCTCAAACTCTTGCCAGGAAAAACTACAAAGGTACGCAACCAACAAGAAAATGATTGCTGGAATGCACTCTTTCATAAGCCATTCTAACATTTTGGTCGTATTAACACTGACACGTAGACGATAAAAGGAACAACCAGATACCAGATAGTTTCCCAGGAACGGTTCTAATCACGGACACCCAAGACGTGAACTCAGAAAATAGGTACCAATTGCACAAAGACTATCGGCGGAAAAATTCAACAGAATTCAAATGCTTCATGAAAAGAATTCTTGGAGCGGTGACACCAAAACAGACAGACTTCAAAAGAAAATCAGTCAGAATGACAGTCAGTAACATTTTCACCCCAAGCGATGAAGCTTTTGCATTGCTTTTCCTTTACAACGACTACGACTCGTGGCTAAACACAACAAAGGGCACAAGGTTGAGAAAAAAATTCACTGACGGTAAGTCTGGAAATAAGGAGGGGTGGAGTAATGAGGGACAAGATCTTTATGAATACCTAGTAAGTGAATTAGAAGGACGAAGGGAGGAACAACAGTCAAAAGAATTAGAGACGGAAATACTTAAAATGTACCAAAAGGAAAATGGCAATCGTAAACAACAAGATAAGGAGGAGGACGACGAGGGAAAAAAACGGAAGTGAAAACGTAGCTTGCTTGAGATTCTCGGCGAAGATGATGAGGACTACAAATTTTTCATCGAATACAATAAAAACGAACAAGAGTAATTGGTGATACCAACATCATTATAGTAGAACGGCTAGTTCATTATTATTTTATGGTTTGCACAATATTGTTCCGGGTCTTCTGTTCAAATAGAATTCAATAAACGAGGTAATTGCAAAAGCTGATAAAATACTTTCATATTTGTTGCAAAATATATTTGTTGTATTTCGGTATTTGATAAGCGTAGGGTGAATATTGTAAAATGTCAAAGAGTATTTTAAATGCGGATAAAATACTTTCTTATTAGTAGAAAAATATAGTTGTTGGCTTTTGATATTCAAAAAACGTAGTGTGAGTAATGTGAAAGCAACGTAACAGAATAGATTGATGGTTATCAAGAAGCTCATACATTTATGAAAACAATCGTAATAACGCTACGACAATATCATTGTACACAAAGGATATTATTACAAAACATGAGTTTTGTGTGGACAAAAACAAAAATTGAATGGAAAATAAATATTATCGGGGTAAGCATGAAACAAAATTGTAGAATAGAAAGATTCTTAAGCAAGCATGAAAAGGGACTGAAAAAAAACAGTGGCAAAAATAGACCTACTTGAAATTGTTGCGTGCTAAAATAGGTAGAGAATTATTTATTGTGCGCGAAACAAAATGTTTCGGAATTTTTTAAAACATTGCACGAATTTGACGAAAGCATGAGCATCGTTTATGTGACGGAACACCCAATTCCAACCATGTATTCAATATAAGAGAACCTTCGACGTAACGGAAGAACACGATAGCCACAGGCTTGTAGTGGATTATGCCAGAGCTACCAACCGATCGGCAGGTAAGAAAAATATCCGTTGGGTACAGAATCTGGAAGTTGAGGAGATCCTCTACGCATATGATCTGTTCGTAGATGCGTGCAACGACCTGGGAATGCCGGTAGCGCGTTGGCATACCCAGTGGGGACAGTGCCTGTCGAGAGGCCCCAGGAAGAGATGGAATGAAACCCTGTCCAATAGGGAGATAGAACACACCAAGGAAGGGTTCAAGAATACCGTGCGAGCGTATGTCAACATCATCATTCCAGATCCAGATGCCAAAGGAACCATGATAGCAGCATTCGAACATCAACACATGGCCAAGCCGATGGAGGTGTCTGAGCATGATCACTTCAGCAGAATCAACACCATTCTCGATTATATCGACATGCTGTCAGGAGATGACAACAACGTTCTTACCTTGGCAGGATGCGTATATGGATACTGGAGTGAATTTCCGTGAAGTGTCCATACTACAGATTCGAGACTACATGACCCGAAAGAAAGGCATTGCCAACAGAGCAAGGAAGCAGGAGCGAAAGGGCAAGCAGCAACAAGGGTTTGGACGCAGATCCAGAAGAGGACGCGGAGGAAACCAAGGCCGAGGACAAGGAGGCCGAGGAGCAGGTGGAAGGAAGTGCAGAAATCATCCGCAGGGAAAGCACACCTGGGAGCAATGCTACCAGAACCCAACTAACCAAAATTTACCCTACCCAAGCTATGTCGGATCCGACGGCAGCGCATACTCAGGGCACAGCGGTTGCTTTGGCGGAGGCCGCGGAGGAGGCCAATTTGGAGGCCAAGGAGGTCGATTTGGAGGCCGGGGGAGATTTGGAGGAAGAACCAACAACAGTTCAGGACAGAGCAACACCAACAAAAGCAATCATAACTGGGAACAGAACCAAGGCGCCGATGCCTTCTCCAATATAACAGCAAGCGACGCCAGTTATTTCACCAGCAATCAAAATCAAAGTCAATATGAGTGACTAGAGGCACATACGAACGACAAACCAGGGCCAAAGGCCACCGAGGGAACAACAGGGCTATAGGCCACTGCCAGAGAGCTACAGGTCACCATTGTAAAGCAAGAAAGAGGGCCATTGGCCAAAACAAAAGATGCAACAGGGCTAGAGGCCACTGGCAAAAGGCGGAAGGCCGAAACAAACGAAGGACCAAGAACGGAAATGAAAAATGATGTAACCCCAATGGTGTTACTAAAGATCAAAGAAATACAGGGTATACTGGCAGATAGGCCATATACAGCATTGCTGCTGGACTCCAGAAGCACGAGAACTATGATCAACAAACAATCAATGCCTTTTGGTGTACGACCAAGGCACATAGGACATAAAAGAATGACAACAACAACCAATGGCGGATTTGACACCTCACATGAAGTAAGGCTTGAAGAGCTACAACTATCTGAATTCGTGAACGGGCAGCGCATTTGGGGAATATCAGCATCCATATTTGACTCACCACAATGCAGATACGACGTCATACTGGGAAGAGACTTCCTCACATTAGCTGGCATCAAAACATTGTTCGACACACCAGACACTATCAAGTGGATGGACGTGGAATTGCCTATGAAGGATGCGGCAAGAGTAACACAGGTGAACCCCAGAGAAGCAGAGGATGCAGCCCTGTTCAATGCCCATACGACTGTAGAGATCTTGGAGAGAAGCTATCAGCCAGTTACGGCAGCTGAAGTCACACGAAGGCAGGATCATCTAACAGTGGAGGAAAAACGCAAATTGCAAGCAATGTTGGCACGCCATGAAGTGGTATTCAACGGAGAGTTAGGCTGTCATCCACACAGGCGAATACACATAGACCTGAAGGACAACATTGAACTGGTCCACATGAAGCCATACCCGGTTGCGTACAAAAGAGAAGAGATATTCAGGAGAGAATTAGCCAGCCTTATCACAGACAACGTTCTTGAACCGTGCGGACCTTCTGAGTGGGCATTCCCAACTTTCATCATTCCCAAGAAGGACAACAGAGCGAGATGGGTGTCTGATTTCCGGGAGCTCAACAACAGAATCAAAAGAAAACCTTTTCCACTACCAAGGATACAAGATATCATGAACCGATGAGGGAAATACACATATTTCACAAAAATTGACCTATCTATGCAGTACTATTGTTTCCAGCTGGACAAGGAAAGCCAGAGGTTATGCACCATCACGACGCCGTACAGTTTGTTCCGGTACAAGAGGCTACCCATGGGCGTGAAGATTGGTGGGATGTGCCACAGCATATCATGACAGAAATGCTACAAGGGATTGACTGCGAGTGTTACATCGACGACGTAGGAATTTGGACCAATCAATCATTTGATCATCACGTACAACTTCTGGACCAAATTCTCGATAGATTTGCTAAGAATGGAATGAAGTGCAACCCATTGAAATGTAGCTGGCTCGTAAAGGAAACAGATTTCCTGGGCCATTGGATGACTCTGGAGGGAATCAAGCCATGGAAAAGAAAAATCGAGGCCGTACTCAAGATGGGGAGACCACAAAATATCACGCATGTTCGATCCCTCATAGGCGTAGTAAATTCTTACAAGTACTTCTGGCTGAGAAGAGCACACGTGTTGGCACCGCTCACGGAAATGACGGGGGCAAAGAAATTCACATGGGACGCGACAAAACAGGAAGCCTTTGACAAAATGAAAGAAATTTTGGCAGCAGATGCCATGAATGTTCATCCTGACTACAACAAGCCGTTCCATATCTATACAGACTCATCTGATTATCAGCTAGGAGCCGTAATCATCCAGGAAGGCCGAGTTGTGGCTTACTACAGCTGAAAGCTATCCGCAGCACAGCAAAATTACACCACCACAGAAAAGGAACTCCTCGCCATCATCCTTACACTAACAGAGTACAGGAAAATCCTCCTTGGTGGCATCCTCCATGTCTACACGGACCACAAAAACCTCATATTCAAAACCTTCTCTATCCAACGCGTGCTCAGGTGGAAACTCTTCATGTCTGAGTTGGACATCAATCTCACCCACATTGAGGGCAAGAAGAATGTCCTTGCAGATTGTTTCTCGAGGCTGCCTGGAATGGAGCCACCCTCTGTGGGGGATGGTCATCGACAAGGACAAAGCAACGGAACGCAACACCGCCCCGGAATTCTTGTCGACTTCTTCCACACAATCCAAGTACCAAAGGACGACATCATCATAGAAGATGAGGCATTTACCAATATCGATGAAGATACCAAATGGATGGAGTGCCTACTCAACCTACCACCGCTACAGGAAATGCCAAACCCAATCACCATTACCAACATCCAGAACCACCAAAACCAGGATATCCATCTCCGAACAGCACACCAAGAGGATCCAGGAAAATTCCCCATTGTAATCATCAACGGCCAACAGATAATAGTGAGAAGGATGGAGGCCAACAACCTGAACTGGAAGATTGTCATCCCAGCCACACTTATCAGACAAGTGATCCATTGGTACCACGTAGTATTAGGACACTGCGGCATCCAGCGCCTATACGACACAATATCAGCCAGATTCTACTCACCCAATCTACAACAACTATGCAAACAATACGCATGCCCAGCATACAAACTGCCAAAGATTCAAAGAAGCTGGCAGAGGATACGGACGTCTCCCGCCTAGAGAAGCAGCGATAGCACCATGGAACGAGGTATGTGTCAATATCATAGGTCCTTGGAGAATCCAAGCAGGCAACCGGCAATACGAGTTCAAAGCGCTTACGGCAATAGATCCAGTCACCAACCTAGCGGAAGTAACCAGAATAGACAACAAATCGAGCCAGCACATAGCGGCCCAATTCGCAAACGGCTGGCTAGCCAGATACCCAAGACCCAACCGGTGCATCCATGACAATGGGGGAGAATTCATAGGCCATGCCTTCCAGACCTTATTAATCCAACATAGAATCAGATCAGTGCCGACGACAGTGAAAAACCCACACATTGTGTAAGTCCATTCACTAATTTGACGCGGGTTGGTTCACCCCTACGACACGGGTAAATCTTCGGGGAGAGTGATTGAGGTAAAAGGTACATATCTTACATACATTGCATACGATGGTTGCAAATAGTAGATTGTGTGACACAAATGACTAAAATGTACGGAAAGAAGTACTTGTACCTATCCTACATATTTTGCATATAATACTACTAGACAAATTCTTGACCCAAATAATTCAACTGTAGTGGTAGGTAGTCGCAGGTGATGGTGTTAAATTTTAAGGGTAGTGTGCCGCGAGCCCAAGTGTCAAATTGTAAGGGTAGTGTGTCGCAAGCAATGGAGATACATTTTAAGGGTTGTAAGTCATGACCTTGTGTATTTCATTTTAGTAGGTGTGATTCGTGAACATACGAGTAGGTTATATTAAAAATTAATAATAATTATTCATGACCCAAGGAAAAAAATAATCGCGAACCAGGGATTGAGAGTTAGAAAAATGAGTATGATACGAAGCTACCGAATCACAGGGGGGGCTTGGTTGTGAGTCATGACCTTGCGTATTTAATTTTATTAGGTGTGATTCACAAACATACAGGTAGGTTATATTAAAAATTAATAATAATTATGCATGACGCAAGGGGAAAAATAATCGTGAACCAGGGATTGAGAGTTAGAAAAATGAGTATGATACAAAGCTACTGAATCACAGGGGGGGCTTGTGTAAAAATTACACACAAGCAAGGGTGGCAAAAGTATCTTGCGACGAAAAAAAAAGGGTCGCGGGATAGTTATTGGACGTCGAGCAAGCTACATGCACGCAACCCGATGCGCAGGCAACCATACCATGCAAACATCACCAGGACAAGTAATCGCGTTCGGCAGAGATGTGATGATGGATGTACCTTTGATAGCCAACCTGGAAGCCATCCAGAACAGGCGACAGCAGCTCATTGACCAAAACCTGTTGAGAACCAACAAGAACCGAATAAACCATAATTATCAAATAGGAGATCAGATAATGGCACGAGTATATGACCCGACCAAATTGCAGGAAAGGTTCCATGGACCGTGTGACACACAAACTATGACAGATAACTCACTTCTGTTTCTTTCATCATTCATCTTATCCATAACAGAAACAATATTCACCAACTAATCACACAAAATATTGGATTTTCTATTTTTTTATTTGCAAATTAGTGTGTATTCTTCCTCCAAATCCAGGACCCAAATGCACTCATTATGTGGTGACACACAAACTATGACAGATAACTCACTTCTGTTTCTTTCATCATTCATCTTATCCATAACAGAAACAATATTCATGGAGTAATCACACAAAATGTTGGATTTTCTATTCTCTAATTTCAAATTAGTGTGTATTTTTCCTCCAAATCCAGTACAGAAATGCACTCATTAGGTGGTGACACACTAACTATGACAGATAACTCACTTCTGTTTCTTTCATGATTCATCTTATCCATAACAGAAACAATATTCACCAACTAATCACACAAAATATTGGATTTTCTATTTTTTTATTTGCAAATTAGTGTGTATTCTTCCTCCAAATCCAGGACCCAAATGCACTCATTAGGTGGTGACACACAAACTATGACAGATAACTCACTTCTGTTTCTTTCATCATTCATCTTATCCATAACAGAAACAATATTCACCAACTAATCACACAAAATATTGGATTTTCTATTTTTTTATTTGCAAATTAGTGTGTATTCTTCCTCCAAATCCAGGACCCAAATGCACTCATTAGGTGGTGACACACAAACTATGACAGATAACTCACTTCTGTTTCTTTCATCATCCATCTTATCCATAACAGAAACAATATTCATGGACTAATCACAAAAAATGTTGGATTTTCTATTCTCTAATTTCAAATTAGTGTGTATTTTTCTCCAAATCCAGTACAGAAATGCACTCATTAGGTGGTGACACACTAACTATGACAGATAACTCACTTCTGTTTCTTTCATGATTCATCTTATCCATAACAGAAACAATATTCATGGACTAATCACAAAAAATATCTGATTTTCTATTCTCTAATTGCAAATTAGTGTGTATTTTTCCTCCAAATCCAGGACCCAAATGCACTCATTAGGTGGTGACACACAAACTATGACAGATAACTCACTTCTGTTTCTTTCATCATTCATCTTATCCATAAAAGGAACAATATTCATGGAGTAATCACACAAAATATTGGATTTTCTATTTTTTAATTGTAAATTAGTATGTATTTTTCCTCCAAATCCAGGACCCAAATGCACTCATTAGGTGGTGACACACAAACTATGACAGATAACTCACTTCTGTTTCTTTCATCATTCATCTTATCCATTACAGAAACAATATTCACCAACTAATCACACAAAATATTGGATTTTCTATTTTTTATTTGCAAATTAGTGTGTATTTTGCCTCCAAATCCAGTACCCAAATGCACTCATTAGGTGGTGACACACAAACTATGACAGATAACTCACTTCTGTTTCTTTCATGATTCAACTTATCCATAACAGGAACAATATTCACAGACTCATCACACAAAATATCTGATTTTCTATTCTCTAATTTCAAATTAGTGTGTATTTTTCCTCCAAATCCAGTACAGAAATGCACTTATTAGGTGGTGACACACAAACTATGACAGATAACAACTCACTTCTGTTTCTTTCATCATTCATCTTATCCATAACAGCAACAATATTCATGGAGTAATCACACAAAATATCTGATTTTGTATTTTCTAATTGCAAATTAGTGTGTATTTTCCCTCCAAATCCAGTACAGAAATGCACTCATTAGGTGGTGACACACTAACTATGACAACTCACTTCTGTTTCTTTCATCATTCATCTTATCCATAACAGGAACAATATTCATGGTTCAATCACACAAAATATCTGATTTTGGAATTTTTAATTGCAAATTAGTGTGTATTTTCCCTCCAAATCCAGTACCCAAATGCACTGATTAGGTGGTGACACACAAACCACGACAGATAACTCACTTCTGTTTCTTTCATGATTCAACTTATCCATAACAGGAACAATATTCATGGACTAATCACAAAAAATATCTGATTTTGGAATTTTTAATTGCAAATTAGTGTGTACTGTTTATGTGGTACTTGTATTACTACTGGTAGTAGTACCAGTAGTAGTACTTGTACTACTTGGCATGTACTTGATGGTCTGTCCTTTTTCCGTTTTTTGGTCTTTTTTTCGGTTTTTCTGGTCTGTCCTTTTTCCGTTTCCATGGTCTGTCCTTTTTCCGTTTTTATGGTCCGTCCTTTACCCCTTTTCTGTTTTTATGTTCTGTCCCTTATCCGCTGCTGGCATGCGCGCGCGTGCGCGCGCAGGCATTGCCAGAAGAAACAGCTAAAAAGCTGTTATTTTTAATTGCATTAAAAACATCCGGTTCTCCTCATTTTATTGGGGTGTTTAGATAAGCCTTTTTTTTTGGAGGAGTTGATCTTGAGAACCAGACATTGCATGGTCATTCTGAAGCAAACTGGTATCTCTGTTACTTGGTCAAATTCCTTATTCCAAAAATGAACATAAATATGGAAAGAGTTTTTAGCGCACAGATATCTGTGTCAACAATTTTCATTCCCTGACACAGATATTCTGTGTTTTCGGGAATGACCCAATAGAGACTTTCAGCTGTTTGGGGATATTTTCAGAATTACCAGGCGATGATGTCTGGTTCTTGAGATCAACTCCTGCAAAAATTGCCATTCGCGAAACGGAGGGAACCTAAGTAAAATTGAGGTAGGGTTAGCACATGATCCCGCGAAGATAGCTTTTTCCGTTGCATACATAATTCATGACGGTACGGTACTGTACCTCGTACGCGTTTCACGGTACCTACATCAATCCCGTAAGGGTTCTACTTCGTACTAAGTATTTCTTTTCCCCGTTTCTATTCTCCTAAAAATCTTCTTCACGGAAGGAAACAATCGGAGGGCATCCCAAAAGAGAAGCGATTATTATCATGTCACATATTTTGTGAAGAACCAAGAAAATATTACTGTTATCATCTTGTATGTTGAAAGGAAGTAAGTCCAAAATGAAGCTCACCTCTGTAACAACATCCCTGGTTCTGGGACTGGCAGCCGGAATTTTTCCTGCTATCAACGCCCAAAATTGCTCGGTTGTTCTCCCTGGAGCGGCTGAACTCATGGAGATTGCATTCCCAACTTGGAATGTTGATAAGAAGAACAAAAGGATCGAGGGCGGGGGCAAATGGAATCCGTATTATCTTACCAAGAGATGGAACGGCCTTGATCCTACACTTGGTGGATATCCTACCCCTATCGATACTAGATATCCTTTTGAATTTGCAGCCGCATTTAAGGGTGAGTATCATTCAATAATGACAATACATAATATTTCTATGCCAAGTTTCGATTACCGCGACTTTTCTCTTTGACTTGTCGCTATGTTCTCCAATGACAGGCTCTGACGTGTCCTCTGTGTGATTGAATGAACTCACATGGATGTTCTTCTAAACTGCTTTACACGAAAGGACAACCCGGAGCGGGATCTCCCCACCACTGTCCTGAAGACTCAGACCCAAACACCCCTGTGCAGTCATGTCCCAAGCTAATCACTGACAGTGACGATGGGGAATACGGCATCGGTCATGTTCCACCTCACATTGCCCTTGCAGTTGTGCGGAATGCTGTCAGCGAGTGCGCTGATGAATCCGACTTCGAGACATGGTTTGATTTTGAATCCGAAACGGCCCCTTGCGACATTATACCATCCGTTTTGGCGACTATGATTCGCGAGCAGTATCCTCGCGACCCTGACACCGGCGAAGTCAGCTACCCCCCTCCGGTTGTTGAAGGAACTTTCGAGTACTTTGAACTGGAATTCCCCAGTCCTCAAGGACCACCTCACTGGTGTACGGATGAATTTCTTGAATCGGGACAATGGGTAAGTCTGGATTTGTGTTGTGCCAATTCGGCGGAATGTGATCTTTTGAGTTTCTACAAGCATTCATGACGAAACTAATACGAATTTGATCTTCCAGCTTGATTATTGCCCATACATTTTCGAAGGTCCAAATGCTGGAAAATATCGTCACCCCCATCTCGCCTTGTCTGCTGCGATGCAGTACATCGCAAACAGTATCAACCCTGACGTATGTGGTGTAGAGTGGGACGACCGTGGGCAATACCCCTTGGTTCCTGACACCTCCATTGCATGGTCAGAAATGGATTCTGAAGCAGGTGATGCCCAGCCTTCCTTGCCATACGTCTGGCCTGAAGGTGGTGACCCCAAAATCAAAGACGTTCCTGGAATGTTTTTGTTGGGTTCAGACAGCGATGAGCCTGCAACCGCAGATGAGCCCGTGACTGCAGACGAGCCCGTGACCGCAGATGAGCCTGTGAATGCAGATGAGCCTGTGACCGCAGACGAGCCTGTAACTACAGATGAACCTGTCACTGCAGATGAACCTGTCACTGCAGACGAGCCTGTGACTGAGCCTACGACGGCGGATGAGCCTATGACTATTGACGAGCCGGATCGAAAGGATGATTCTGTTGATGATTTCTCTGAAACTAGTGGTTCTTCCTCGCTTTCTGTTCTCATTGCAATAGCTAGCACTCTTGTGGGACTCGCTGCCTTCTAGATTTTTCTTTCAAATATGTGATGGCATTACTGTAATACCATCGCAAATTGATGTATGTAACGCGGTCATTATGGGTTGCTGCTGGACCAGACTATCTGTTTTTCCTTTCTCACTACAAAAATGCTCAGAGGCTAATTTATTTTTATCGCCAAACGTCAGATCTAGATTAAGTATAGCAATTACTAAGAATCCATTCGTTACTGTGATTGCATTGATCGTAGTGCAGTTATGGTCAGAGTTATGGCTTGAAAGTTGGCAGCACGCAAACATGGCATAGAATCTGCCCCACACAATAAGTTCGGGTTTTAAGAATTGAGATTGGCTCCTTTCTTCACAGACTCAACTTCGTCAGAGTATTTGTGTCGGAGGCGCATCGGTGTTCGTGGGAGAATGCCTTCACTGTAAGTTGATGGAATTGATGTCGACAAGATGGGATACTCCGTGGAAAAATCAACCGAGGTATAGCGCAAAACTTCAAGCGAGATTGCTTTCCTTAGTTTCCTCGGGTCGTTCATTTCTCAAACGACTGCAGCCGAAACGGTTTCACGGTGGCGTGAAACAATCTTGTATCCTTGTTGTTGTCGCGTGATGTTGCTGTGTCGTCGGAAACGGAAGAGGGAGAAGACGATGATCCTTGGTACGACACGGCCACGACGTCGTCACCCGACTTTGCCGACCTTGTTTTCGACGGAACCGTCGCCATGTAAAAATGTCCCATCATTGTTCCAATCGGAGTAGCCAAGTCGGTCCCACTGACGTATTCGAAAGCTTGTCCCGGTTGGAGCACGGGCAGCTGTCCCACTGCGCCCGTGTAGGGAGCGTCGACCTCAATGGGTTCCAGCGAACTCCCATCCTCGTCGCCGGCCCCGTCGTGTTCTTCAGCGATGTGCCAATATCGTCCCAACAATTGCACCGTCGTATCTTTGGAAACGTTTTCTACCCGGATCCGATAAGCGAATCGATACTTCGGATCGAGAGGTGAGGACGGAGCGGCAAAGGACACCGGAGACACCGTCCCGAGGCATCGGCTGGTTGCCGTCACCCGAACCAATCCGTCGGAATTCGTGGATACGGACGATTGTTTCCACAGCGTGTGTTGGTCTTGCATCATCTGAATGGCACGAAGCGCCAACCCTTGTAGCTCCGTTGGATTGTGCGACGACATCTTTGACGACGAGCGGAAAGCGAAGCGAATTGTTTCTCGCAGATGGTTGGGTGTCGTCCAGCAGGCTCCGAGTTCGGCGTTCGCAGAGTCGTGGAACCGAGCCCCGCTCATTAGCTCGTCGTACCAATCGTTCAATTTTGAAAAGCCCGCCGCGGGATCGGCGCCATTCCAGAGCAAAAACAATCGAATCAATTCATTTGTCTGATTTTCCGCCGTGCATGTGTCTACTTCGTCGTCGTCGTCATTGTTATTCTTATTCTTATTGCCATCGTTCACACCATTGTCGTGAAAGGTGTACTTTCCCCAATCGGATGCGAGTATGTCATTCTGAAGCAAAATGGTGCCATCATCGGCAGGAACAAGATCCTTGCAGGATCGTTGCAGCATGCGATACAGTCGCAGGGTAGCGAGTCGCGTCTTCGCCTCCTTGCTATTTCCAGAATTATTGCCATGGGAGTTGGAGTCGGTCGTCATCATTCGACAGGATTGTCCTCGCAGTATCACCGTACCGCCGAAACTGGAAGTCAAGGAACGAGAAAGACCAGGTCTCGAAGACGGAAGATTGTTGTTGTTGTTGCTATTGCTATTGCTGCTGTTGCATCCCGCCTCGTTCTTGCGATTGTGAGTATGGTCGTTCACAATGCACGAGCCAGTCAATTCGCGTATCTGACTCTGAGCCTGAATTCCGCTCGAAGGTGTCATTGCAACAATCACATGCGAAAGCGGTTGTTTTTGGTGGCGTAAAATCCGCCTTGTACGAATGCGATGCATCATCCTCATCGCCGATGGAAGGGTATTGCCGCTGCTCGTCAACATCTGATCCTATCCGTTGATGTACGGTACTGTAGGCCTGCCAAACGAAAAGAAGTACTTCCTCAGTACCGGTAGTTCGAATTAAAAATAATACTAGTCGATTGCGATTCGATTGCACCTATTATTGATTGTAGGCACAAGACCGGCAGAATGATCCAATCCAAAAATTCACCGAAAGACGATCCGTAATTACAGCGCACCAAGATGCTCCTACCTACGGTACCGGTACTCGTATTCAGAATCGGAAGATCAAGGGAAGAGGTGCCGGGCGGGTGCCGGGACAGTCGCAAGTGCGAGTAATAACTGCTTCAGATGATACAGCTCCTCAAACGGTAATAGTACTCGTACCGGTAAGTCTTACTCGTACTTCAATAATAATACAAGTAATATGATAGCGTACTGATGATGTGACAACGCGTCAATACCGGTACTACGCGCGTAATGTACGGTAACGGTAGGTAAACGAAGAATCCGAAGATCGCACATCTTGATGCGATCTTCAGTTTTTGTAAAAGAACTTTTTGAAAATTTCAGCATACGGTACGGTACGGTACATACCATATCCTATTACTATGTAATCACCCCTCCTCCGTTTTGGTTGGCACGTGTCACCGAGAATTTTTCTTTAGATAGGGGTTGACTCATGCCAACCAAACGACGGGCCTCGGAAAAGAAACACCCTAAAGAAAACTCCTCCCCCCCCCCCCCAGATACTACGAGGAGGAGTGCAAGGAGGAGGGGTGATTAGGTATGTAATACCATGGTCGTAAGGGAGAGCACAAAGGAAAGAGAAGGAGGTTCTTGCTAGGGACCAACGCTTGCTGTTTGTTGCTGCTGTTGTTGGGGGGGGGGGGGGGGTGCTTCTTTCGATCCGGATTACACCCCCCCCCCCCTTTTCACTGTAAATTGCGCGGATTCTACTCTTCCCGCAGTCCCACGTGTTGTATGTGTGAAAAATTACTTTAGTATGGGAAAACCGTACTAAAGTAATCCCCCCCCCCCCCCCCCCCCCCCCACGCTTTTCACGGTAAGTTGCGCGGATTCTACTCTCCCCACAGTCCACCGTGTTGTATGTGTGGAAAATTACTTTAGTATGGGAAAACCGTACTAAAGTAATTTTTCTGCACACACAACTTCGTGTGTTAAGCAAGTGGATCCCCCTTGCCCGCAGTCCACAGTGTTGTTTCCACACGCAACACCGTGTGTTGAGCAATACTTACACGCAAAGAGGGTACGAGTACTACCGTACCCGACTAACTCATGGGATTTAGCAGCAGCAATATAAGATTGATTGATTCCTTGACATGACCTGTGTAGGATCTAGTAGAATCTCTACTACATCCTGGATTTTAGAAACCTTTTTGCCGGTTTTTCCCCGTATAGTAGGATCTAGTAGAATCCCTACTAGTAGATCCATATATTTTCAGTTGTTCTTACCAGTCAAAAGTATGTTTAAGCGTTTTACCCTAAGTAACAGGTGTTGAGCAATACATATGGCAAAGCGGCAGCAGCAGCAGTAGCAGCAATTTCATTATTTGATTCCTTCGCATTGTGTACAATCAAGTAGAATCCCTACTACAACCTTGATTAATTGCTGTTTTTCCCGGATGCAATTCATTATTTCAAAATCAACCACTTTGCAAAACCAAACCGCTCCCCCGGCCATGGGAATAGACCCTTTTCGCTGCTTCCTATCCTAGTATTACAACAACAAGAGACCCGCCATCCTATTAGCTGTAAGTCATTGCCGGTCGTTTTGTTGCTGGGGAGAAGCTGGTAAGGCTGCTGCCGTTTGATTCATCGTTGTTGTGTTGTCATTATTTGTTTATTCATACCACTCACGGCGATGGTGCTCTTTTTGCTTTTGACCATGGGAATAGGTCCTTTTCAGCAAGTACACCATGGTTCAAACTAGCTCCTTGGACGGTCTTGATCTTCGGACGGTTCACCTCTGCTTGAAAACTGTTGGGTTCCCTCGATCGTCTCGCCTCAGGCAGACTTCCTCTGTCTCCCCTGGTGGCTTCTTTGGCGCCGTTTGTTGCTTCTTCTTCAATCCTGGCGGTTGCTCCTTTGGCGCCAACTGGTGCTTCTGAAGACATTGATACCGCTGCTGCTGGACCGGTCGCTGCGGAACATGCTGGTGCTGCTGCTGCTGTTGCACCGGTCAATTCTGAAGACGACGTCATTCCTACTCGTCAATCTACAAGCGCTGCTTGAAGTACAAGCACCGCTGCGCTGCTCTGATCTAGGGGATTGGTGTATCCAGCACAACATCCGAACTACAAGCACACTGCGCTGCTCCGATTGATGCGTCCGAGAACTGTTTCTCTACCCCCCGCGGGCTATCGCGCGGTATTTTTAAAATTCTCAACCCTATTTTTAAAATTTCCTATCTTTTTAGGTCGCGTGTCTACTAAAATACCTCGCGTGTTGTGCGCTTCTCCTTTCCAGACAATATCTCATCGATCCCTATCTGGATCATCACCTAAAACTCACTCTCGACTTGGTGGAATAAAAATAATCAATTAAATAACAATTTCAGGGTTAGGGATATCATAAAGTTTCTGAGATGAACAATATTTTGTGTCAAACTTCTTACGCACAAATGATTTTCTCTCATCTTCGCAACATGCTGTTAACTGCACTTAGTAACACACTGTGTACAAAATACCACAATAAATACACAGTACAAAAACCATGTACAAGTCTACAGGTAATGAACATGTGTGTGCTCCGTACACTGAAATCTCTTCAAAAAAAGAACAAGTGAAAAGACCCTGCAAACACAGCAGAAAAACCCTCAAAGACATGATTTATTTTTGATAGGAATTCTGATCATCAAAATCACCAATGTCATTAACTTCCATTTTGACGACCCTGCAACGACCCTTCTGTTTCTCCTTCACTAGAACAGACCATGAAGGTTCACCACCATACAAATAGTACAAAAGGACACCAGCTCAAATACCTACACGTTTTGGTTGGGAAGGGTATTCAAACAGCAAAGATGAATCCGAATGACAAAGATAAGAAAAATTCAACCCATCTTTTTCCCCTTGGATAGAGGAGAGAATGGAGGCAGACATTTACAAACTCTACCAGGTTTGAGCACCAGCATGTTACTTTACTGATTTGCTGACCGGGAATGGCAATCAAAGGGCTATCCAATGGCTATTCGCTATTCTGATGGCTATTCAGATGGGAGGGCTAAGCAGAAACTCCAAATCCGTTTTTTCAACACAGAAAAAAAAACACACACACTCCAAATAATGAGCAGATATCTCCATACTGGAGTCACCGACGGCAATGATATTGCAGGGATCTCTTCATTATACCAAGAAGGACGAGGCCTGTAAGTTTCGTATTGATCCAGTGAGCGGATTAGAAGGAACAGACTCAACATAGCAGAGTGACAAATTTGGTTGTATTTCAAGGAAGCAACCCAAATAACAGCGACAGCAGATATCTCTATAACAACGACACCAACAGCAACGATGTTGCAGGGGCTTCTTCATTATATCAAGAAGGACGAGGCCTGCAAGTTTCGTATTGATCCAGTGAGCGGATTAGAAGGAACAGACTCAACATAGCAGAGTGACAAATTTGGTTGTAATTCAAGGAAGCAACCCAAATAACGGCGACAGCAGGTATCTCTATAACAACGACACCAACAGCAACGATGTTGCAGGGGCCCCTTTATTACATCTATGAGAAGACGTCTGCCAAGTTTCGTATTGATCCAGTGAGCGGATTAGAAGGAACGGACTCAACATAGCAGAGTGACAAATTTGGTTGTATTTCAAGGAAGCAACCCAAATAACGGTGACAGCAGATATCTCCGTACTGAGGTCGCCACTGCCAACGATATTGCACAGACCTCTTCATTACATTTATAAGGAGACGTCCTCGAAGTTTCGTATTGATTGATGGAGAGGAATAGAAGAATCAAACCGGTGAAGCAGATTGGGAAAATTTGGTTGTATTTCAAAGAAACACCCCAAATAACAGTCACAGCAGATATTTCCATATCAACGGCACCAACAGCAATGATATTGCAGGGTCCTCTTCATTACATATATAAAAACACACCGCCCAAGTTTCGAATTGATTGATCCAGCGGATCAGAAGAATCAAACCGGTGAAGTAGAGAGGAAAAATTCGGCTATATTTCAAGGAAGCAACCCAAATAACAGTCACAGCAGATATCTCTGGACCAACGGCACCAACAGCAACAATATTTCAGGGTCCTCTTCATTACATATATAAGAACACGCCGCCCAAGTTTCGAATTGATTGATCCAGCGGATCAGAAGAATCAAACCGGTGAAGCAGAGGGGCAGAATTCGGCTATATTTCAATGAAGCAACCCAAATAACAGTCACAGCAGATATCTCTGGACCAACGGCACCAACAGCAATGATATTGCAGTGTCCTCTTCATTACATATATAAAAACACGCTGCCCAAGTTTCGAATTGATTGATCCAGTGGATCAGAAAAAAGCGACTCAACATGGATGGGAAAGATGATGGGCAAAATGTGGCTAAAAAATGGGCCTCCAAGCCCCCGCCCGGTTGCTGTTGTTGCTCTCGCTCTGCGGCTCCATCCTTCCCGGTGGCTGTTGCTGTTGCTCTCGCTGTTGCTGTTGCTTGCTGTTGAATTGATGAGTCTTTGCCGTTGTCATTGCCGGCGATCCTATTCGAATATATGATATGATAATTGAACAAAATGGGTGAGTATCTATTGATGTACTACATAGAGTAAATAATAACAACAGAATAATATGATAATGTGCATGCCGACCGATTCGTAATTATCACCAATCTGGGAAAATTCGTCGCACCTACAGGGAAGAATCGATGGTTGCTTCCGATTCGATGGTTGCTTCCAATCCGTTGGTTTTGATTCAATGGTTTCGATTCGTTGCTTCCGATCCAGTCCTACAAAAATAAGAAGAAAAACAGAGAGGAAATACATTATCAGTAATGCCGGCCGTTGCCGTTGCCGTTGCCGTTGCCGTTGTCGTTGTCGTTGTCGTTGTCGTTGTCGTTGTCGTTGTCGTTGTCGTTGTCGTTGTCGTTGCCGTTGCCGTTGCCGTTGCCGTTGCCGTTGTCGTTGTCGTTGCCGTTGTCGTTGTCGTTGCCGTTGCCGTTGCCGTTGCCGTTGCTGTTGACGTTGACGTTGCCGTTGACGTTGCCGTTGCCGTTGCCGTTGCCGTTGCCGTTGCCGTTGCCGTTGCCGTTGCCGTTGCCGTTGCCGTTGCCGTTGCCGTTGCCGTTGCCGTTGCCGTTGCTGTTGCCGTTGCTGTTGCCGTTGCCGTTGCCGTTGCCGTTGCTGTTGCCGTTGCCGTTGCCGTTGCCGTTGCCGTTGCCGTTGCCGTTGCCGTTGCCGTTGCCGTTGCCGTTGCCTCTCATTCTTACCTTTGCTTGTTGTTCCGACGTTGTTCCAACAATCATCCCGATGAAATTGTTGTTGTTGCTGCTGCCGTAGATTTGCAGAATTCTTACTCCTCTGTCACGAAAAACAGTATCTTGTTCCTGTTGATATAGAGGCAAGGGACGATGCCGGCTTATTGCTTCTTTCAAGACATAATATATGTTTGGGTCGCGAATCCAAACAACAATATCTATCCAGCAATTCCCCTTCTCGTCCAATGCTAACTACTTCTTTTCCAGTACAAGGCTGTTATTTCGGACTAAAATATCTGACAACAGATCCTTAGGCTCTGTTAAAGAGGTTTCGGATCAAACGTTCTCGGACGGAGTGTTGATTGCAAGAACCAATACCCTAGTCAAATAAGTTGGATGTAAGATTATGAAGTGATTTTTTTGTCGCGAGGTAGAAAAAGTGATTTTTTTTCGCGAGGTACTAGAAAAACAATTACTGTGTGTGTGTGTGAGAGAGATTTTTTTTTGCGAGGTAGAAAAAATTGATCGATAATTCATACGATACCATCCAGGATGCTTCAACTTCTGTAGAATTCTACACGTTTTTTGTATTAGTGTATATTTCTACATGTTTTTTTACTAGATAATTCCTGGTATTGAATCGGCGTAGGTTTCTACGCCTGTAGATTTGTACACACTTTTTGTACTAGATACATACTAGTATTGAATCTGCGTAGATTTCTACATGAGTACATTCCTACACGCTTTTTGTACTGGATACATACTGGTATTGAATTGGCGTAGGTTTCTACGCCAGTAGATTCGTACATGCTTTTTGTACTAGATACATACTAGTATTGAATCCGCGTAGGTTTCTACTCCTGTAGATTTGTAAACGCTTTTGGTACTAGATACAAACTGGTATTGAATCGGCGTAGGTTTCTACGCTAGTAGAGTCGTACATGCTTTTTGTACTAAATATATACTACTATTGAATCTGCGTAGGTTTCTACCAGAGTAGATTCCTACACGCTTGTTGTACTAGATACATACTAGTATTGAATCGGCGTAGGTTTCTACGCCAGTAGATTTGTAGACGCTTTTTGTACTAGATACATACTAGTATTGAATCGGCGTAGGTTTCTACGACTGTAGATTCATACACGGTTTTTGTACTAGATACATACTATTATTGAATCCGCGTAGGTTTCTACGCAAGTAGATTTCTACACGCTTTTTGTACTAAATACATACTAGTATTGAATTGGCGTAGGTTTCTACGCGAATAGATTTCTACATGCTTTTTGTACTAAATACATACTAGTATTGAATCGGCATAGGTTTCTACGCAAATAGATTTCTACACACTTTTTGTACTAAATAAATACTAGTATTGAATCGGCGTAGGTTTCTACGCGAATAGATTTCTACACAGTTTTTGTACTAGATAATTTCTGGTAGTGAAATTGCGTCCCACTCTATGGCTCTCCTAGTCTAAAGTAGTACTACATGGTAGTACCGTAAAGTATTTGTGAGGAGTCCACAATGCTTACAAATTCTTTACACCTTGCCCACCAGAGGGTATTTTTGGTCCGGTCCAAGCCAGGAATACATTTATCATGACTCATCAAATGCATATTGGGAACAACTTTGCTCCACAGAATGCCAGAAATGTTGTGGTTGGACTCTCCAAATGGCAAACATGAGGGGTTTTTGGGTGAAATTCCAGGGCACAAACTGACATATTGGGTAATGACTCATAAAGTATCCGGTCCAAGACATGAATACATTTATCATGACTCATCAAATGCACATTGGGAACAACTTTGCCCCACAGAATGCCAAAAATGTTGTGGTTTGTCTCTCCAAATGGCAAACATGAGGGTATTTTTGGTGTAATTCCAAGGCACAAACTGACTTATTGGGTAATAACTCAAAAAGTATCCAGGCCAAGCCAGGAATACATTTATCAAGACTTGTCAAATGCATATTGGGAACAACTTTGTCACACAGAATGCTGGAAATGTTGTGGTTTGACTCTCCAAATGGCAAACATGAGGGTATTTTGGGTGCAATTCCTGGGCACAAACTGACTTATTGGGTAATGACTCCAAAAGTATCCGGTCCAAGACATGAATACATTTATCATGACTCATCAAATGCATATTGGGAACAACTTTTACCAACCAAATGCTAGAAATGATGGGATTGGACTCTCCAAATGGCAAACATGAGGGTATTTTGGGTGCAATTACAGGGCACAAACTAACTTATTGGGTAATGACTCCAAAAATATCCGGTCCAAGCCATGAATACATTTATCATGACTCATCAAATGCATATTGGGAACAACTTTGTCACACAGAATGCTGGAAATGTTGTGGTTTGACTCTACAAATGGCAAACATGAGGGTATTTTTGGTGAAATTCCAGGGCACAAACTAACTTATTGGGTAATGACTCCTAAAGTATCCGGTCCAAGCCATGAATACATTTATCACAACTCATCAAATGCATATTGGGAACAACTTTGCCGCACAGAATGCCGGAAATGTTGTGGTTTGTCTCTCCAAATGTCAAACATGAGGGTATTTTTGGTTCAATTCCAGGGCACAAACTAACTTATTGGGTAATGACTCCAAAACTATCTGGTCCTAGCCATGAACAATTTTTTCATGACCCATCAAATCCATATTGGGAACAACTTTGCCCCACAGAATGCTGGAAATGTTGTGATCTATCTCTCCAAATGGCACACAAGAGACAATTTTGGGTGTAAACCCAGGGCACAAACTGCCTTAGTGGGTAATGACTCCCAAAGTATCAGGTCCAGGCCATGAATAATTTTTTCATTACTCATCTGATGCATATTGGGAACAACATTTACACTCACAATACAGAAAATGTTGTGGTTTGTCTCTCCAAATGGCAGACAAGAGAGTATTTTTGGTACGAATCCGGCTCACACTGACTGAGTGGGTAATGGCTCGTCCCAAAGTATCAGGTCAATTCAACTTATTTTTCCGGTACATTTCATCTTATCCATAATTGGAATAACACTAATAATCCAATCACCAAACATGTAGTTTAATGAGTGTCAAATAAAATTAATTCATAAGTTGTTTAATCAAAATGGAAGTGCTGTTTTTGGATTATTCTCAGACAAAAATATAAGTGTGCAGGCATTACTAGTTGTAGATGATACTACATGCAAAAATAAAAGGTACACCATTGGGTACTTTGCAAAAAGTGTACGTAGGTACCGGTAGGTACGTACTGTGCTGACCCAGGACAGTGTCAAACCACCAAGTGGCTATCAGATTCTACAGATGAGTAGGGAATCTAAGTACATAACCTTCCTGTAATCAAAATTTCCATTTTGAAAAAATTATGGCGCAGGAGGGGTGGCTTGCACTGGTACATGCTTTACTTATATATAAAATAAAGGCCACACACAAGTCAGACACATGGAAGAAGTCAGGGTACACAGCATACACAACACACCCAAAACCACACACACATGAAAAACTGAGGAGACATGAAAAACTGAGCACACACACAAAACTGCACACACACAAAACCAAAAATAAAACATACTTCTTGGTCGGCACGGTATTTTTTTTAAAAGCACAGAAAATGAATGTTGTGCGACAGTCACGGACAACAGAACAATGGAACAACAAAGAAACACTAGTGAGTGTAACAGGGAAAAAGGGAACAACAAAATGGAACAACAACAACGGAATGCAAGTGAGTGACAACAATGACGGAAATTTGTTGGAGATTCTATTTGTTTCTGATCTTTCTTTCTTTTATTTTTATCGGACCGAACAACAGAGCAAAACAACAAACGGAATGGAACAAGGGAGCAATAATGGAACGCAAGTAAGTGACAACAATGACGGCAATTTGTTGGAGATTCTATTTATTTCTGATTTTTCTTTCTTTTATTTTCATTGAATGGAACGACAACAGAGCAGAATAGCAAATGAAAAGGAGCAACGGAACAACAACGGAACACAAGTGAGTGACAACGACAACAATTTGTTGGAGATTCTATTTTTTCTGATCCTTCTTTCTTTTATTTTTATTTTTCACAGCAAAAATGGAACAATGAAACAATGGAACAAAACAACGACACAGTGGAATAAAACAACAAACACAAAGCAACAAAAACGGAGCAACGAAAATATAGCAACAAAAACGGAGCAACAAAAATGGAGCAACAAAAACAGAGCAACAAAAATGGAGCAACAAAAATGGAGCAACAAAAATGGACTAACACAAACGGAGAAACGCAAACAAAACAACAAAAACAAAACAACAAAAACGGAGCAACAATGGAACATGGTCACAACGGAATGCCAGAATGGAACAACAAAACGAAGTAGCGGCAGCAGCAAGCAACGAGAGCAACAGTGTGGGCACAGTAGTAGAAACAGCGGCAAAAGCTAGAGTAATAAACACAACTCCAACCCATGAGTGATGAATGTTGATCCGGCAATAACAGCATCGATGAATGCCCATTTATCCCTTCAATTAATGTAGAAAATAACAGTACATACATAATACAAAACTACTACTTATAATGAACTTAATATTGAGAATATAAGAAATTATGGAGGATTCGTAATACATTGCAATAGGAATAAATCAAGCATAATAGAATCTACATTTTAAAAAGGGAATATTGTAGTCGAGAAATAGAATTCACAATTAGGAGAGCAGAATCGAATTGTTATTTGGGAGATTAATATTTTGGAATTAATACTGAGAAAAGATTTCTTTTTTATTCGTGAATAGAAGTAAGTGTTGTTGGTACGGAATAATAATTGGGTTCTGCTAGAGACTGAAATAAATTATTTTTATTCGAGAGTAGAGTAATGTGCATCACGCGCACAGAAATAGTGCTGAGTTAATTTATAGCCCGCCACTTACTCGCGAATTTCAGGGTGTACAGAAATATTGCCGTGTTAAAATTACGCACAAAATTTGTGTGGGAGAAGTAAATTTGAACCCCGCGAAACAGTTCTCGGACGTGGGACTGGTGTATCATCACGCCGCTCGTGGCAAAAAGGGAATGCATCAGCCGTACCAGGAAGGGCAGCGGATAGCAACAGGGACCGACGATGCACCCGCTCATGCTATGATGATTCTGCCGACAAACTCTGATTTTGGCCCCAACAGACTCAATATTCATCATGGCTTGCTCTCTAGCAAGAAATAGGTCTACAGACTAATTCTAGCTCTTTTTTTGGAATATACCCTGGTCCCTAGTCTGTTGTCTACGAAGTACTTTGTATTAGTCTGTTCTGGGAGTATCAACACTAGTAGTGCTACCGGTAGGTGAAGAGTGCTACTACTACTAGTACAGAGGAGTAAAACTACTACTAGAAATCACGTACCAATACTACGGAGTATTAGAAACTACGAAGTACTACTAATAAATCACGTATCCGGCACCTATTTTGCTATTTACTTAAGTATCATGTCATTATTGGAGCAGAAAACACTACTAGAAAGCGTGTAGCATTTCTATGGCATATTTTGGAAATTACTTTAGTATCATGCCATTGTCAGAGCAGAAAACACTACTAGAAATCGTGTAGCATTTCTATGGCATATTTTCGAAATTACAAAAGTATTATGCCATTGTCGGAGCAGAAAACACTACTAGAAATCGTGTAGCATTTCTATGGCATATTTTCAAAATTACGAAAGTATCATGCCATTGTCGGAGCAGAAAACACTACTAGAAATCGTGTAGCAATTCTACGGCATATTTTTGAAATTACTAAAGTAACACCCCCTCCCCGCACCTTTTTGGCACCTGCTGAGTCTGTTTTAAATCCGTGAGTCCCTTTTTTAAATTTTACTTGGGCATCGATTTTGCGAGTGAACGTGCTCTCCCGTGCGAGCCATGGTATTACTAAAGTAATTTCGAAAATATGCCGTACAATTCCTACACAAATACTAGTAGTGTTTTCTGCTCTGATAATGGCATGATACTTTGGTAATTTCCGAAATACTCTGTATGAGTGGTACATAATTAATATGAGTAGAAGTGGTACGTGATTTTCTAGTATTGTTACTCGGTGCCTATAGTAGCTACCGTACGGTAGTAGAACTTTCTGTTGTGATTTCCAGCAGTCGTATTCTGAGCACTATTTTCCTGCCACTCTTTTTGATACCCCCAGAACAGACTAATAGACAACAGACTAGGGACCAGAGTGTATGCAAAAAAAGAGCTAGAATTAGTCTGTGACCTATTTCTTGCTAGAGAGCAAGTCATGATGAATATCGAGGCTGTTGGGGCCAAAATCAGAGGTTTTTGGCGGAATCATCGTAGAATCAGCGGGTGCATGGTTGCTGTTGCGCTATCTGTTGCCCTTCCTGGCGCCTGGTGCAGACTCGCGGGGTGCAGCTGATGGATTGCCTTTTTGCCAGGAGGGGCATGATGATACACCAGTCCCCTAGATCGGAGCAGCGCAGTGCTTGTAGTACTAGTTTGGATGCCGTGGATACGACAGGCGCCAAAGAAGCAGCCGGCGCTGGTGTTAAGGTATTGAAGGAGCAACCGGGGTAGAAGAAAGACGAAGGGTCCGGAGGGTGCGCTTCTTCATCTGCCAAGGGTTGCTTTTGCAAATTGCTTTTGCAAAGTGCTTTTGCAAAGTGCTTGATTTTGAAATAATGAATTACGGCGGGGAAAAACAGCAATAAATCAAGTTTGTAGTAGGGATTCTACTTGATTCTACACAATATGAAGGAATCAAATAAGCAAAATCCCTGTTGCTGCTGCTGCTGCTGCCCCTGTTGCTAATCCCGTGAGTTTGCTCCCTCTTTGCCATATATATTGCTCAACACCTGGAGTTGGTATGTGACAAACGCTTAAAAATACTAAGTTACTTATGGTTAACAGGCTTAAAAATAGTCTTGACTGGTAATAACGATCCAGGATGTAGTAGGGATTCTACTAGATCCTACTGTACGGGGGAAAACCGCCAAAAAGGTTTCTAAAATCCAGGATTAAGTAGGGATTCTACTAGATCCTACTGTGCGGGGAAGTTTCTAAAATCCAGGATCTAGTAGGGATTCTACTAGATCCTACTGTGTGGGGAAGTTTCTAAAATCCAGGATGTAGTAGGGATTCTACTAGATTCTGCACAAGTCGTGTCAAGGAATCAATCAATGTTGTAGTGCTGCTGCTTAATCCCACGAGTTAGTCTCCTCTCTGTACCGGTAGTGTTGAGCGAGTGGATCCCCCTTGCCCGCAGTCCACCGTGTTGTATGTGTCAAAAATTACTAAAGTAATTTTTGGAGATTTGCACACGCAACTCCATGTGTTGAGCGATACTTACTTGCTTAACACACAGAGTTGTGTGTGAAAAATGGCTGAAAATACTTTTTGATTGGTCAACATGGAATCGAAAAAATTGCTTTAGTACCTTTTTCCCATACTAAAGTAATTTTTCACACATACAACGCGGTATACTGCGGGGAGAGCAGGTTTATCCTTGTCCCCCCCGCGAAACTGCAGCAACAAAAAGCAACCAGCGCTCGCAAGAAGCAACCGACGCTCGCTAGCAACAACAAAGAGCAAGCATCGGTCCCTAGCAAGAACCTCCTCCTCTTCCCTTTGTGCTCTCCCTTACGACCATGGTGTTACATACCTAATCACCCCTCGTCCTCCTTGCCCTCCTCGTAGTATCTGGGGGGGGGGGGGGGCTCGGAAAAGAAACACCCTAAAGAAAACTCCTCCCCCCCCCCAGATACTACTTGGAGTCGTTTGGTTGGCACGAATCAACCCCTACCGTATGTATCTAAAGAAAAATTCTCGGCGCCTTGAATTTTTCTTTAGAGAGGGGTTGACATGTGCCAACCAAAACAGAGGAGGGGTGATGACATATTACGAGTTCGTACCGTAGTCTAATACGAAGTGTACCGGTAATGGGTGATTCCCGAAATACTTTTATGTACTACATAAACCGGAAATTTTCTACTTAACCAGCCGTAATGTTACAAATCATAGTCGACGTGAGCTCACGTCGACTATGATTTGTAACGTTACACTTTTTTATAACGGAACTCCTGACTGAATTTTTGTCAGTCCCCCAACGGACTAATCACACATCCTCCAACGGATCAGATCGCCAATTTTGGCTGATTTCAGTACGAGTAGTAGTATTAGTACAAAATAGTAGTACAAAATATTGTCCAACGCACCACAACAACCAAACCAAATCACTAATAATGGTTTATCTGCTGTTGTTGCTGCTATGTGACAACGACGGAGGAAGAGATACATATTCTTCAGCTCTGGGCATAATTTTTATATCGAAGCGACGATGGTGAAGACAGCAGGAAAAAGGTCCGGGAAAAGAAACTACAGCAGAAGAGAAGTCATGGAACTTCTATACACCCTCAAAGCAATCCTTCCTGTTGGTCCTGAGGATTGGGCGCAAGTCGGCCTAATCCATAATGACAACTTCCCTGATACCAATCGAAGTGTTGAGAACCTCCGTAGGAAATACAACGGTCTATATCGGAAACAAATTCCTACCGGGGATCCAAATTGCCCCAAGGACATGAAGTTGGCAAAGAGGGTTAAGTATTTGATTAAGTGCAAGGAAGGAGTTGGTGACGGACAAGAGCCATATGGAATGGAAGAAGGATACCAGACCAACACGGAAGACGAAGAATACATAGCAAGTAGTGGTGAGGAGGAGGAGGACTCTGACGATGATAACATTCCTCTGATACCACTTGGTCAAAACCTTCGCAAACAATGACTCAGCCAACCCAACAGTCAACCCAACAGTCAACAGAGCCAACCCAGCCAACGGACGAGCCAACCCAACAGTCAACAGAAGAGCCAACCCAGCCAACACAACCACCGCTTTGTCAACCTTCCCAACCAACCCAAGAAGAACCAGAACTCAATACACGACCAACCGCCATAAACAATACACCAACGACTCCCATAAACGTACCACCAAGAATTGTTGTTCCGCGCTCTCGGTCTCGGTTGGCTTCCTCTTCTTCTTCATCTCAACAGTTTCCTGCCACGCGTGCTTCCCCTTCTCCCACCAGCACTCCGCAATCAAAGAGACAGTACCGCAGGAACGCCACCAACATCAGCACCACCGACAGCAACAGCACCAACGGACGCCAGGAAATTCTTGATTTCTTGAGAGAGAATTCCGAGCGCGAGAGGGAACAAAGAATAGAGTATCAACGGCTTGAAAGGGAACAAAGAATAGAGTATCAACGGCTTGAAAGGGAACAAAGAATAGAGGATCAACGGCTTGAAAGGGAACAAAGAGAGGCTGCCTTGGAATCGCTGAAGGCCGCCATAGTAGATGTTGCCACCATATTCCTAAACGGGCTTCGTCCCAACTCAAATTCCAACTCCAACTCCAACTCAAATCCCCCCCCCAGCCCGGCGATCCCAACAACTCCAACTCGGTTCCCCCCCGGCCGACTCCACTTAAGAGTCTGGTGGTTCCTGTTTAATAGCAGGAACATTTGGTGTAGGTTGAGCAGGAGGATCCAGAAAAATAGCAGGAACATCCGGCGTAGGTTCAGAAAAATCGGAATCGGAATCAGAATCGCCAAACAAATCATTACCATTAGATGGGTTGGGAAAGGCGACTCCATTAATAACGACTGGTTCTGCATTGGTCGGTTGAAGAAGCTTAAGAATCTCTTGAATCTCTTCTCGGTGTCGACGAAGCTCGTGTCGGTGATAAAGAATCAGTTCCCTGTATTCACGTTGGGTTGTGGCTCATCCTTTTCTTTTCGCTTTGGCTAAAAGAGAGCGAAAAACATTTGTCTTTTCTTCTTTGGAAAGTACCACCACCATTGTCGATTGTCAATTGGAAGATTGGAAGATTGTCGATTGGAAGATTACGATTAGTAGTAGTAGATTCAGATTAGTAGATTAGTTAGTAGTGGTAGATTAACAAGAAGTTGCTTTTGGTTTTGGAAGAATTCCAATTATGAGCTTTGCAACTTGCCAAGAAAATGAAATAATGAATTACTCGTAAAAATAATGAATTACTAGCAACTACTAGCAACTACTAGTAATATCTCCTGCAATCGTAAAGTTGGTGGGATTACATGAAAGTCTCAAATCAGTCGTAATCAAATCGATAGGAGTCAATGATTCCCACGTCGATTCCCATTTCGATTCCCATTTCCATGTATGGAAGAACTGATGGGATTAACCCGTCCGGCGCTGTGTTGAACCCCTCTTAAGGAGTTGAACCCATCTTAACAAGTCGTGCGGTTTTTACGAACCCGAACGCCAAAAGCGAAACTACTCCGGATCAGCAGATCAATCAAAACTACTCCAGATACACGTATAAACTACTTGTATCTTTCCAGCAAGCTCTAAGCTCATAATTCCAAAAGTTACCAACAGCGAAAGCTATGTCCAAATCCTCTACAGCAAAAGCTAGTACTACTAATTTGTAAATTAAAAAGCTACTAATCATTATCTACACTTTGCAATCTAATCAACCATCATGGTCGATGGCAATCGACCATGGTGGAGAACCGACAATCCACTTTGGACCGATCGACCGATCGACTGTATCGACCATGGTCTCACTCAACAACAATCTACTCGGAATCGACAATCTACTCAACCACGCAAAGCAAACGCAAAGCGAAATTCTAATGCGAACTGCAAAGGTGAACTGCTCAACGGCTCAACGGTCGAAGAGGCCGGTGGCATCTTCCGGTAGGTTGTCGCCGTAAGAGAAGTATCTGTCCTTCTTATGCATGAAAACATTCAGGATCTGGTTGTGACCAATGGTACTTGTTTGGTAATTGTACAGAAGCATCATTAAGTTCAAAATGACCTTCCTATTGCCAAACGTCTCCAATAGGAGCCTGTCTTTCAATTGCGGAAACTGCCCCTGGATCATTCGCATCCCCCACTCTGATAACTGTCGAAGGGACGTTGCTTCTCTGTTCAACAGAATAGCCTCGAGGGTATCCGGATCATGCTGCAAACTTTGGACAAGGCATTGGTGTCTACCTGTGGCAACCCTAAATGCAGAGTCAACACAAACCATAGCTTGGAACTTGACGAACAGTTCTTCTATTTTATCATAAACACCATGATCGGCGATCGTGCTGTCATGCCAGGTACCCGGGCAGTTGTAACAGCAAATACAAATTCTCCCATCGGCAGCAAAGACAAAGACACTGGTGACATAAGTGTCGCAGACCCAGCTGTTGTAATACCGGCTCTGAATCAACCAATTGAAAGACTGCTGAATTTTGACTTTGAGTCCATCGGCGGCACCCCAGACACGGCGTTCTTTTAGTCTTGGGTATTTGGCACCAATCGCGCTGATGTATTCCTCCAGTTCTTCTTCAGTTGGAGGTCTAATCATTGCCTTTGGATGATACTGCAATACGAACAAAAGAACCTTTCTGGAGAACTTCAACCATTTGTACATAACAGTAGAGGTGAGTTCAAATGCCATCGACACAGATCTTGCAACGGATCCTCGTGTTCTAAACCAATGAAGTACTAGACCAAGACAGCAAGTCGCGTTTGCCTCACGCTTTCTTCCACACCATAGTCCATTAGCATTAACCTTCCTTTTCCGAACAGCATCGGTGTATCTATCAACTGTGTAACTATCAAATGTTGGTTCAAATAGACCGAGAAGCTCTCTAAAGACTGTGTGGTCGACACCACAGTAGTTGAGAAGAGCCTGATCATTGCCAGAGTTGAATAGATAAAGAAAGGGAGACTCGGAATGACGGCGTAGGGCTATCCTTGGTGTTCTCCTATCTCTTCGACGCCTTTCTTCTGCAGCGTCATCATCATCGTCATCGTCATCGTCATCCTCCTCATCTTCTAGAAGATACAAGCAAACAAGCAACTCGAGTGACATATTCAACGGATGGGCAACTATTTGTTATGTTGTCGGTTGAGTAGTACCTATCGTCGGTTGAGTCGAAACGTTGAGTCGCTGAAATGGTGAGTACCGTACGGTAGGTGAAAATGAAAAATTTGGTCGTGAAGTCACTGAAAAATCTGAACGTCACTGAAAAATCTGAACGGATTAAACCCACATGTTTAATCGTATGAAGAAGACAAATTTGGCTAATATTATTGTCCATGTAATCAGATTCCAGATTCCAAAATGAGATTTATGCACTTTCCCGCCAAAAAAAGTATGTACAAAATTTTCATTCCCGAAATACTAAAAACAGAAGTTTATGTACGTTACAAAAAAGTATTTCGGGAATCACCCAACACCCAATACCGTACGGTGTTTCAAGCGGCGGTCATAAAGTACGTATTCCACCGGTACGATGGACAGGAATTTCCGTACCGGTACCGGTAGAGAAGGTTGGATGACTTACACGATCAAACCAAACGAAACGCGAAAAACTTCTCGCAGAAGTTCGAAGGGGAGTGAACAAACAACGACACAATCATTTTCACAGTCAGGGTTCAGGAGGAGTCGAGACAACACAGTGAACCCGCGTTTGATCAATAACAGCAACAATCATAAGCGGCAAGATTAATACAGTTATACAACAATCACCAATCAATCACGGATCCAACCAACCAACCAACATGCCTTACATCGGACGCGATGGCACCGTGGGTGGCCAAGAGCAAAAATCGGTTCGTCGAAAAATCACGGATTTCTTTGCCGGAATCTTCAACTTCATAGCTCTGTTCTTTTCGGCGATCACGAATCCTCCATCTATCGAATCGAGAGGAAATTATGCCCAGCGGAACAACAACAATCCCTACAGAGTGAGTGGTGGTGGTGGTCGCACCCTGGGACAAGGCGGAGGCGGAGGATCCAACATCCGAGGCGTCAAGAATCTGCAGGGCGCGGCTAGTGCCAAAATGGGCGGGTGAGGTCGGTAACGCCACACAAGTATAGCCAACTAACGTTTCTTTACTCGTCGTAGATGACACACGACGCATGGATTGCATGCATTGCACAGAGTGCCAAATCAACCCCGTTCCAATTTTCTACACGTACTACACGTACTGTGCTTCTCAGAGCAAGTAGGATGGTGATTGGTAAGGGTTTATTTGGCAACTCTTGTTGTTGTGCTTGTGTGTCATCATCTCGACGAAAAGGGACGGATGGAACATAAAAGCGACAATCGCAACGGCGTGGTTGGGTCGAATTGTTTTTCATTAGTTGGTTTGTGTGGCGGCTCGGAGTTCTTCACTGCACAACGGATGGCAACGACGCATCGTCGCTGCTCTGCTACGTTACTATTACGATTGATATCGATTTGCAATATCATGAATAATATTAATATCACTGTAGTAGGCGATGTTCATTGCCGGAATGACGTTTCTACTAGGAAACCTTCACCACGAGAATTCAACTCTGTGATGCGTTCCCAAGGAAACTGAAAAAATCTCGATTGTGCGGGGACTCCACCCGAATACTCTACGGTACTATCATCGATTGGGTTTCGTTATGCTTCTCTTTGGCATACGATTGACATTGGCAGATACTGGATTTCAATAACAAGAAGATCGGTGTAATGACCGGATTCGAAACGACCCTTTCTTTTGTCATCATCAATATTTGGAGGAAGGATTGAATCGAAGCAACGGAGTTGATATCATATTTGACACTATTGAATTCCAGAACTTCACTTATAATTCTCATGGTATTCATTATCTAACCGAATACCTGTAAATATTTACAAATGTTAAGTTGCAGATATTGCTATGAAATCTTAGCTACAGCAATTCCGTCCGTTGGACAACGCATTCGATACGATACATGGAATCGTTTCTAATCACAGGTCTTCGTCCATGAACACCCTGCCGACCAAATCGTAACCCTCGTAGCCCGTTACTTCGACCCAGTAGCGCTCTCCCGGGTAAACCCGAGGTTCCCCCTCCAGAATAACCTGTCCATCGATTTCTGGGCATTGACCAGCGTGTCGTCCCACGATGCGAACAGTCGACGGCGACACGGAAGCGAGATCATCGATGCCGTCGTCGTCATCGTTCATGTTCTCTTCTATCTCCTTCAAACCTTCTATGACAACGCGTAGTCGCTCGGATCGGTTGATGCGTTCTCGGTGACGCTCTTCAACGACCTTCCACTGTTCCTCCATCAATCGACGATACCGATCTTGTTTGATGTCTTCCGGGACCTGTCCATCCAATCTCGAAGAATACGCCATTTCTTCGTTCGAATAGACGAAGACCCCGACGTGGTCTAGTTTATAATCCCGGACAAATTGCAACAGATCCTGGAAATGTTCTTCCGTTTCTCCTGGAAACCCCACCATGAGGCTCGTTCGGATGCAAATATCCGGCAGACGTTCTCGCAGCGTCGCGATCGTGTTCTTGATGTGATTCGAATCCGTTTTTCGTCGCATGGCTCCGAGCATGTCGTCGTGGGAGTGCTGAATGGGAAGGTCGACGTACCGTGCGATTCGTTTGTCGCGTTCCATCAAATCGATCAAATCGGGCGTAATTTCGTCGGGATACAGGTACAAAAGTCGAAGCCAGAAGGGGTCGCCGCAATCCTTGTCGTTGTCGCCGTGATCACCATCGGTACTATCGTCCATGGACGACAAAATTGCCTCCAACAGCAGCGTCAGGTTGCTCTTGGTTGGTGCCGTGGCCGTAACGTTCGCTTCTGCCTTGCGGCGATCTCGTTTCGTCTTCGATTCAAAGTCCAACCCGTAATCACCAAGATCTTGGGCGATCAATATCACTTCCCGTGCTGTTCCGTGCTCGACGATGGCCCGGAATTCTTCGACGACCTGTGGGATCGGTTTGCTCTGCAGGCGTCCCTTGAGTTTTGGAATCACACAGAAACTGCATCGCTTCCGACATCCCTCGGCAATTTTCAGGTAGGCGTAATGGGGCGGGGTTGCTAAAAAACGAGGAGTTTCTCCCTTTTCGAGAAAGGATTTTCGCTGCACGCGAGAAGAGAGATTTGACGAGGCCGTGGACGATGGCGTCGGAAAATCGTCATTCGGTTTCTTCGATTTGCTTTTCTTCTTTTTCTTTGTTCTAACGACGTTGTCCTTGTCCAAGCCCCGTATCGTATCCACGATGTTATCGATATTTCCCGAGGACAACACGGCATCAACTCCCGGAAAATCTCGCCGGATCCGATCCTGCTGTGCCGGAAGGTTGACCATGCATCCCGTCACCACCAGTTTGCCGTCTCGACGACTCTCGTGAATCACCTCCTGGGCATCGGCAATGGCCGCCATCGATTCGTCTCGGGCCGATTCCAAAAACCCGCACGTGTTGATCACCACCACATCGGCTTCCGATGGATCGGAGGCCAGTTCCATGTCGCCGCCGTCGCTTCGGTCTTCCGACGACGAAACGGCGAATCCCAGCATCACCTCGGTGTCCACGAAATTGCGAGGGCAGCCCAGGGATTGGAAAAATATCTTTTTCTTCGGTTCGGGGTCGCTGTGTTTCACCGCATTCCTTCGCCGAAGCCGTACTTTCCGCCGAGCGGAGTTGGAACCGAGATATCGTCCCTGTCCCTGTCGATGGTGGGGGTTGGTGTTGGCGTTGCACGGATCGTCTCGGCCAATCGAACAGAGCGGGTTGCGATGGGAAAAGAGCGAACGCGAAACGAGGGAATTGCTCGTTCGAGTATTCATTCTCATAAACTTGATAGACGATATCATTGTAGAATTAGTTGTTGCACTCGCCCAGATCGACGTGAGATTGGAACAGCACGAATTGCGCCGTAGATGCGATGCTGGCCAAATAGATCGAAAGTTCTACCGGTAATCTTATGATTATTTGGTCGAATGGAATGAAAATCATAAAAATCGATGATGGTGATCAGCTCAGGCGGTTGCAGATGAATGAACGATGTGGACTCACTCGCGGGAAGTTTTGCGCCAAAGTTTTCATTCGTGAATCCTCATTCCCGCACGAGGATCCTGTGGTATTCCAACGCTCACGATTGAAATTATCCACGATTCAAGAAAATCTGAAAAGCAAGCCGGTCTTCAATATTGAAGACTGGATGAAGAACATATCCAAATCTTCTATGTAAAACTGTACGTTGAATTTCGATTCAACGGCTGTTTACTGTTACAACCCTTTTTACTGTTGCAAGCTTTCTCAACGGCTCCTCGGAGTAGTTGACAAGCGCTAGCTCACAATCTTAGTTTCTAACCAATACATAAACCTTATTTTAGTACCTCCTTATTTTAGAGGCGTACGACACTGTTTAAACAGTCGAATAACCGCTTCGACCCTTTTTACTCTACCGGTAAAGACTACTTCAACTACTACATGAACAAAAATTACCCCTACTACACAGTTAACAAACGAACAACCGATCCGAAGATTGTCCAGTATGTCTTACTCAGTCATTCCCTTCAAGTATGACTTTGATCAAGAGACTGTTGAAAAGATTGAGTACAAGGTTACCCAAGAAATCAATGGCTCCCAAGAAGTTACCAAGATCAAAATCCCTTTGATTACTGCAGGATCAACCAAATTACAAATTCTTTTCACCATCGATGCCTTCATTAGATCTAAGAAGACTCTCAACCTAACCACAGGACCAAGAATCTACGACAAGTTTCTAGACCTCCTCAGAGACTACACCGACTGTAGCTGGTGGAACAGCTATGTAACAGCCAATGTTCCACAGAGAACTGTGGACAACTTCCAGACGACAGTGGAAGCATTCATCAGCTTCAAATTCAGCAGCAACGTCGATGCCTACCAGAATCATAAAAGATTCCTCTCCAACATTAAGAAGACAACCTCCATGACTGTACACCAATTTGTAGCACAAGTCAACTTCCACAACCATGTTATTCTCCCATTACTACCGGGACACCCTCCACAAGATGCAGCGATCAATGAAAGTGACTTCAAGAATCTAGTCTTTGAATCGATGCCAGAGGACTGGAAAGACCTCTATCAACTTAACCATTCTCCCCATAGAGATTCTCTCTCTGAAATGATGATAAAATTCGAAAGATTCCAATCTGTACAGAATAAAAACAAGAACAAGAAATCAGACAACCAGTCTCAAAACAACAACAACAGCAACAACAATGCCAACAACAACCGTAACAACCGAAATGGAAACAACAACAACCGCAACAATCGAAACAATCGAAACAATCGGAATCGCAACAACAACAACAATAACAATAACCAACGCAACAACAACAACAATCAACGCAGCAACAACCAAAGCAACAACAACAACAAAGGATCAACTAGGATCTCGAACGACTCACCATGTCCTATTCACCCTGGTACCAATCACACCTGGGGTCAATGCTACACCAACAAGTATGGCACCAATTCCAATCAGTCCAATAACAACAGAGACAATACCGACTCGCATGTGAATGATCGCAGTAACTCCAACAACAGCAATCGATCCACTACCTCTTCCCACAACAGTAACTTCAACGAACCAGAACAACACATGTGTGTCTTCATCAATGAACCAGAAGAAACCATTCCTGCTACTCCTTGGCCGGATCTCTTCCATGTCGATATGGATATCGATGAAGAATACTACAACTCGGATCTTCAAAGATTTCCCTCTGAAAAGACCAATTCCGACAACAATAAGCAAGATGTTGTTCCTAGCAAGGACAATGTCGACATCGATCTTGCTCCAACCACAGTAAGCGTCTGCAATTCCATCAATGGATCCCTCGGGAAGTATTACTTGAAAACCCTCTTCGATTCCGGATCAACCGACAATCTCATCGTGGAATCAGCAATTCCTTCTGGAATCAAGAAGAACCTCCTAGACCAACCGATTCAAATGCAAACGACAAATGGCAAAACCACTTGCAACCACTATGTAACCTTGGAGAACACCATATTCCCAGAACTATCCTATTCCATGAAAGTCCTACAAATCAAGTGCTTCGTTGTGTCGCAGAATATCAACTACCATCTCCTCATCGGAAGAAAGACAATGAGAGACCTTGGAATGAAAATGGACTTCGAGACTTGTACCATAGAATGGTATGAGAAGACAATGGACTTCCATCCTCGCAATTACTTTGACAACAAGTCCTTGCTCCACAAGGTTATGTCTGCAGAACCACACGCCGTTGCAGAAAGTTACTCCCATCAGTCTATCCAACAATCTTACGTAGATGGAACCACCAAGTATGAGAAAACTGACCTCCACAAGCTTGTCACCGACCAAACTCATCTCTCCTACCAAGAGAAACAAGCCTTGTTACCAATACTCCTCCAAAATGAAGAACTTTTCGAAGGCTTGAACGACAAAGAATTAGGTATTTTCCCTAATCAAACGTTCCACATCGAACTGCAGCAAGGCGCAACGCCGTATCATGTAAAACAACCATATTCCATTCCATTGCACCAACAAGAAGCAGTGAAGAAAGAAATCGATCGACAAGTGAAACTTGGCATCCTAGAAAGGTGCTACGCAACTGAATGGGGAATGCCAACCTTTGTAGTGCCTAAACCAGATGGCTCCTGCCGACTCATCAGTGACTTCCGGGAACTCAACAAAGTAACCAAGAAACTTCACTATCCACTCCCAAAGCTCCAAGATATCTTCCACAGAAGAAGAGGCTTCAAATATGTCACCCTTATCGATGTGAGCATGCAATTCCACACGTTCAAACTTGATGAGGCCTCCACCTGGCTTTGTGTCCTTGTTACTCCATTCGGAAAGTTCAGACTGCTCCGATTGCCAATGGGCTTCCTCAACTCTCCAAGTTGGGCCCAAGGGTGTATGGAACAGATGCTCTCCCATCTGAAGGACATTGAAGTATACATCGATGATATTGGTATCTTCTCAGATACTCTCGAATCCCATTGCAAATCAGTCTCCTCTGTTCTGTCCTTACTGAAGTGTCACAACTTCTCTGTCAAGCCCTCCAAGTGCCACTGGTTCCAATCCCAAGCTCCGTGGCTCGGCCACATCATCTCCCGAGATGGTATCCGTCCCAATCCAAACAAGATTGCTCCCATCCTGAAACTTGACTTTCCCTCAACAACAACCCAACTTCGATCCTTTGTTGGGATGATCAACTTCTATCGGAACTTCTACCCCAAACGCGCAGAGGTCCTTGCACCCCTTACCGACCTCTCTGGAAGAGCCAAAGGCAAAATCTCTCCAACTCCCGAACTACTTGAAGCTTTCAACAAAGCCAAGTCCCTCATCGCCAAAGATATCCTCCTTGCATTCCCTGATCCAAACAAGCCCTTCCATGTCTATACTGATGCGTCTGATTACCAGCTTGGCGCTGTCATTCTCCAAGATGGCAAAATCATCCTTTGTTTCTCCAGAAAACTCAACGCCGCTCAACGGAAATACCCAACGGTCGATAAAGAGATGCTCTGTATTGTAGAAGTCTTCAAAGAATTCCGCACTATTCTTTGGGGCGCTGAAATCATCGTATGGACAGACCATATCAACTTAACTCGACAAAACCTCACAAGCCATAGAATTATGACTTGGCGCATGCTCCTTGAAGAATTTTCCCCAGTATTCAAGTATATCAAAGGCAAAGACAATGAGCTTGCTGATGCTCTCTCCAGGCTTCCACTCCAGCAAGACCCTCCCGAGAAGAAGAAGGAGTTCTTCGGTCCTCCGACTCCCGTTCCAACGGATGATTCGGACCTTGCAACTGCTGCCTCAACGGACTCCGACGACCTTCTCTCTCTTTCTGATTTGTTTCTTAACTACCCAGAAGACATTCCCATGTATCCCTTAGCCTTCGATCAACTCGCCCAAGATCAAGCAGCCAACGACGATATTGCTACCAATCCCCGGTACACAACTGAAAACTTCAACGGCACCGACTTGAAAGTTGTAGACTCCAACGGTCGACAGAAAATTGTACTCCCTCCAAATAGAGTGCAAGCCACCATCAAATATTACCACCACGTGCTTGGCCATGCCGGCGCAGAAAGATTGTATCGAACCATCAACCAATTTGTATATGCCCCAAACCTGAAGGACCAAATCAATGCCTTCTGCAAGACTTGTGACACGTGCCAACGATACAAGAATAGCCACCAAAACCACGGACAGCTCCCCACCAAAGAACACCAGTATGTTCCTTGGGACACCATTGCAATCGATGGAGTAGGCCCTTGGAAAATCAAGATCCCTGGCCATGGAACAGTCTCCTTCAATGGCTTTACCATCATGGACATGTGCACCAACCTCCTCGAGATCATCCGAGCTCCACAAGTAAATCCAACCGGCCTCATGGCAGTCCATGCCCTCGACAACGGCTGGCTCTCCAGATACCCAAAACCAGTAAATTGTATTATCGACCAAGGAACCAACTTCATGAGCAACGACTTCCAACTCCACCTTGCCAACCTAGGAATCAAAGCCAAGGTTTGCTCCGTCCGCAACCCTCAATCCAATGCAGTACTTGAACGCGTCCACGATACCATGAAGTCTGCAATGAGAACCGAACTCAATACCAACCCTCCACAGACTCTCCAAGAAGCGACTGATATCATTGACAGCATCTTTGCTTCTGCTCAGTTTGCCGTTAGATCAACCATCAACAAAACGTTTGGAATGACACCCGGCGCCCTTGTATTCCACAGAGACATGTTTCTACCAATTCCAGTAATTACTGACTTGGCCATGGTCAGAAACAAAAGACAAGCTCAAATCGACAAGAATGCTTTGAAAGAGAACAGCCACAGGAAGCTTCATGATTACAGTGTAGGAGATCAAGTTATGGTGAAAAATGAAAAGCAAATTCCTGGAGCTTTTGAAGCAAGAAGCAAAGGCCCCTACACCATACAGCAAATTCACACAAATGGTACAGTTTCCTTTCTCTTACGAAATCAAGTAATTCAACGCATGAACATTCAGAACCTCAAACCGTATCACACCAACTAAAAATTTCTTATCTAAGGAATACTGGTCGCACACGACTAACAAAATTCTGTGCCACCAATCCAACTTTTACGAGAAGGAGAAGAGTGTGGTATTCCAACGCTCACGATTGAAATTATCCACGATTCAAGAAAATCTGAAAAGCAAGCCGGTCTTCAATATTGAAGACTGGATGAAGAACATATCCAAATCTTCTATGTAAAACTGTACGTTGAATTTCGATTCAACGGCTGTTTACTGTTACAACCCTTTTTACTGTTGCAAGCTTTCTCAACGGCTCCTCGGAGTAGTTGACAAGCGCTAGCTCACAATCTTAGTTTCTAACCAATACATAAACCTTATTTTAGTACCTCCTTATTTTAGAGGCGTACGACAGATCCTGTCGTACCGGGACAGGGGTCAACTTTACACTTTCAAAAGGTACAACCGTACACTTTTGCAATTTAGGTACTATCTTACTTTTATGATCTATAGGCTATATGACTACAAAAAAGATCAAACCTTCCGCAGAACTGTCTTGCGCAACCAAAGCATATTCTTCGCCACACCTTTTAGCGAACCTTTTACTTATGTTCCTTTCTCATTCCGCCACCACAATCAGATATCACCAATCCTTCATCTCCTTCCACGTGTATCTTCTTTATCCATTCAACAAACCAATAACACTTCATGTTTTTTGTCATCCCTTCCAAACACGACAATCACCTCTCCGTACCTGTATTTCCTTAGCTAATCTTTTACTTAGTTTTCTTCGTCCTTCCTCCTTTACCATTAGATTTCACCACATCGTCAATATCCTCCATGTGTAACCTTTGTATTCCATTCAATTAACGAATCACACTTCCCGTTTTACGTCTACCCTTCATAACTCGACAACCACTACAATTTTTGTGACCACAATCATTGCAAACTTCACCTTCGTTACGGTTCAGAAGTTTCCGTAGATGGTACGACGCCGCCTTCTCTTCATCAGAACCTTTGTGATTACTAGCCATTAAGACAGTGTAACATCCTGCAATTGTAATTCCCGCCCCACCTGTACGAGTGTGTCTTGTATGTAATGTCCAGTTGTTTGCAACTCCTCTGTTGATTGTGCTTCAAGCAATTTGGCGAATGGCAAAGACTCCAATGTTTCAGTCAATGTTTTCACCGAATCGACAATTACCCTTCTCATCGTTTCTAGGTTTTTAATGTTCGTCTGGTGATGACGAATGTGCATACAACGCGAACCAATCTTTAACTGCAGTGCAGTCCAATTTACTTTTGCTATGAGTCTGTCGATCGCCTTGTTTCTTTTGTTCTCTTCTCTCACTGCCGTTGGAAAATTATGACACATTGGATATGGATTGTTCACTTCAAAGCTGCTATCACTACTGACATAACTGTCTTCTTCATCTTCATTTGTGTTGTTTTGTGTATGGTTATTACCTTCCCTGCCGGCTTCTGTATGGTTGCTTTCTTCCATTTTCTTCGTGTTTGACGTTAACAATTGCGTCATACCGTTACGTTTGCCATTATCAGAGTTGTGATCCGTTTTCAATCTTTTTTGATGGTCTGCCTTTCCCGAACTCATATTGATGGTTTCTTTATCACTCTTCCCCTCATCTTCGGTGCCTAATTTTGGGTCATACACCACAGCCTCTGCCGTACCATCATGTAATCCCTGGAGAGCTTCCATTTGTCCATCGAAGTGGATTTGTTGCTGTTCCATCGTGCCACACTCCTTTTCCACACACTCTGGAAGTTCACTAGCAGGTGTTTCTTGGCGATCTAAACAGGATCGCCCAGTGCTACATGAACCGGTGGAATGACCCGTCGGACTACCAATTTCTCCAGAAGACTGTTGTACATTAATTGAGCCCAATGCCTTTGTCTGTGATTGTGGTATAGCAGTAGTTTTGTTTGTTAGTATCATGGTCCTAGTTTATAATACCTCATTGGTCCCATCAATTCCCCATCTAATTTCACTTACAATCGGCATTTTATTTTTGTTTACTGTGGTTGCTTTTGATCATTTACTAAAATACGAAATACAAAATATGATGAGTGATTAGTCACCAAATGATGGGGTAAATAATGTACGAGTACCTTTCTCCACGCCTTTCTTACATTATCATTTCAATTATGATCCCACTACATTACACGATCCATTGGCATTCAGGCTCGCTTTATTTGTCCATATGTCATCCATTTTTTTCATGACAGTATAATTGATGCAACAGTCACACTGTCTTGTTAGTCCGCAACGGATCGCTGATTCATCCTTCTTAACGAAATGATATTTCCCAAAACAGGCGCCAACCGCCCATATCATAGTATTTTTCCGTTGAACTCATACTTAGCAATATGTTTACTAACATTCCCTCTGGCTTGCTACTATTACTATGGCTCATTTGTTTCTCGGCTGAACTCATGTTACAATATTTCTCCTCACAACATGAGTTCCATAGATTGACAATTGCGGACGCCGTCAAGGAAGTATGGATGTTGACTCACCATCAACCATGGAGAATGAGGTCAATGATGACAATCGTCCTCTACCATCAACACCTAACACTACCGATCTTGCTTGGAACGAAGCTACCTCATTATTTGTCAATACAGGAGACCTCTCTCCTATTACTGCAGGCATGTTTCTCTCCCTTGCCGCTGAGGGTGACAATACCACATCCACCAATGACTCCGTGTCGCCTGATCAAGCGTTACTCATTCAGCGCCATCGTACCATCGAAAACCTATCAATTGCATCACCGCGAAAGCAGATATTCAAGAATGCAGTGTCTTCAGCTTATGTAAAGAACAAAAAACAACAAATGCATTGCAACCATGAACTTCAACCATCTTCTGGTTTATTGTCGGCTAGGAAACAGTTATCATTTTCGCCACCCACTAATTCAACAGACCCAAAGGGTAAGGAACAAAGAAGCCCGCAAAAATCCTGTCCCTCAGTTTCTGTTGGTAAATCAATCTATCCACCAAAAAGCAAAACTAAGAATAGTTTGAAACCTCGTAGGCCAAACTTCAATTGGAAGACTGCCCCATCGCGTACTTTTGATAATCTTGAAAAAGCCCGATCCTTCATAACAACCAATTATCCGTTGCTTCGCAAAAGGTCATCGAAACCCAATGCGCGCTACCTACCCAACGGGACTACCCACGAATATCAGTGTTTTGTCGCCAAAACTCAACGAGGTTTTTGTCGTGCACACTTAGAGGAAAGAATTGGTCAATGCTTTGCACTAAAGGTGAACATTGGTGGTGATTGTGCATGCGGTGGTGATGGAACACTAAATGGTAGGGGTGTCTCTCCCCAAGATGCGCTGGTTCTCAACTCTGTTATGAAAGAGAATCCAAAGCTCAAACCCAAAGCGATGGCAGGAGAGGTTCTTAAAGCTCTTGTTCAAGAAGAGAGTCCCTCGGTGTCATCTCCTGAGTTGAGGTCCATGCTTGCAAACAAACTAAAGAACAAGATAAAACGTCAGTTTATAAGAGAACGGATGTTGGGTACCAGATCCTCAAATGTCACTAACCTTAAAGATCTTTTTGAAGCCAAGCAAATGATGGGATTGACTTTACCACAGCATCCCAATCCATCAATCCAGTCGGAAGACAATTTAAAACAATGGGGATCATCTCTATTTGACAAAGGATACTTACGCGTTGCACCCTGTGATGGGATCTCTAACATCCGTTCACAAGCATATAATTTGATGACAATATTGCATTCAACCAATTCCATGCCCCCAAACAACGCTAGCAATTCTGAGAAAAATCTTTATGCACATCTTCAAAAACTCCAAGGGAAAAATAAGAAAAGTGATGACCAGGTTTGGGACAAGATTGTTTGTTTCTCTTCTTTGTCTCTATTGTACAATGTTGTCTGATGTCGAATCTTAAGCTACCAAGTAACAGCATCTGCAGATGGATTTCATGGAACCTGCTCCAACGACTGGCATGTGTTGACATTTGGAGTCTTTGCGCCCAAGGAAGATGGATCACGGTCATACCGCCCATTTCTCTTCATTCTTTGCCCAAGTGAAAAAGAAATTTACTTCACTGCAGGACTCTTGGTTCTTGTCCGTTTCATCGATGGACTCTTTAGTGTCCGTGACTTTAATTTCGAAGGAGGAATAGTAACGGATCACACCGAAGTATTTGTAACTCCGTGTACAGTTGCATTCCCATTCTCAGTGAACTTACAATGCTTCCCTCACATTCACCGCAAATTCCTCATTGGCAAAGCAAACGGTGATTATAGCACACACAGTATGGACAAGAAGTGGTTTCAGGGTTTGGCAGCGAGTGATGTACAAAGCCTTTACCAATGCATTTCCAAACCAATGTTTGACACACTTGCCAAATTAACCAAAGAGTCTTGGTTGGCTCGTGGTGAAAAAAGGCTAGTTGAGGTTTTTTTCAAATCATATATTAACAAAGAATACTTCAACGTGTGGTATGTTGGATCATCGGGTATTGCTGGATGCATTCCGCAAAATCAAGCAAATGAAAGGGCAACATTAGAGTTGAAAGGGACCTCCAAATTTGATGGTCTATGTGCTATTGGGAAAAACATAGGATCTATGCTCACAGAAGAACTTCCGAAGGCTATATACATGATGTCTCTCCAACGAACAAGTCTTTGTCGCACATTCCCAATACTAAACAGTAACCGAATCTTCAACAAGAAATCCAACTTTCATATAAAGTTCGCTCAGTACTGTTCTTTGGTTGACAAGCAAATCGACATAAGAACCGTCACTGAAGGTACTCCCATATGGTATCTCAACAGCGAAGATTCCCTTGGAAAAATGGTTACTGCTACCCGAGTTGAAACTTACGAGAAATCTGTTGCTGGCACCAATAGTCATCTGTTTGTGCATTCTGAACAACATCTTTACATTGACTCGGTTCACAGTTTATGCAAAGTGAAGTGTTCCAGAATGGGTATTTCTTCTGATGGAACAATGCAGCGATTTTATGAGGGATCATGTGTTGCGTATCTAGAGAGCCGTTGTTGTGTTCACGCTGCTTACCTCCAGTATGGAAAGTCAACAGAGATAAAACAAATGCTGACTGCCGTTCCAAATAGTAGACCTCGTCGAACCAAAATTGGACGTGGAGCAGGGTACAAAGGAGAGTTCATTCAACTTCTTAACCAGACCGGTACCAATATGCACAATGCCACTAAATGTCTCATCAACAACAGCGTAAAGAACAACTTCATGCGCAGTATTGCTAATAACCCAGCAATATCAACACTTGTTGTCAAGCTCAACAGTCGACAACGTAACCGATCATTTGTTGACAAGCACATGTCATTGGTCAAAGAAGCGCTAAAACATTCATGTGATATTGCTGATGTTGCTAATCAGATGGTGTCGAATCCTAGTATGTTGGATGATCGTAAATTCATGACTCAGGCGATGCATTTGTCAAGGCAGTACTCTATAAGTGTGGAATCGTTAGACAGAGCTATTCGTTAGATAGATGTTATGACAAGTCAATTTTGTCATGTTTGTATGTGATGTGGATAAAACTTACATAGTTATTAGTTAATGTTTCTATTATTTGAAATACGTAGATACATTATTCGATGCCTACGAAGCTTAAGTCGATTACCGGATTCATTGCAACCGAATAGTTTTTGTATAGTCTGGAAAAAAGGTTAATGTTAGATTCCAATAACGACAGAGAGTTCACACAATATAAGAAGTTCTTCCACTTACCCTTCAATATGTTTGCATGATTCATCATTCAATATTCGAAACATACAGCTAGGTTTCTGTGTCACCTCCCAGTAAGTTCTATCCATTGACTTGTGAAGAGAAATTCCATTCTGTTGTTCAATTTCAAACAATAATGTGTCCTTGACAAAAACATCCTTTATATTCAATTCACGGTGACCAGTAGATTCACATCCAAGTGTTTCCATGCATGTTCAAAGATATTTAGGTAAATGGAGAGCCTGTGACGCAAACTTCATCATCGTATCTAGATTGCAAACTGGAACTGGCTTGACATTAGAACTTGCTGTGTCTCTCATAGTTGGATTCAAGAAATGATTGAATGAAGCCATTCCCTTTGAAGGAATGTTGAGTTGAAGCAAATGAATACCACTGTCTGGCAGTGCCAAACCAATCATAATTGTTAACCATTGGGATAGGTAAAATCTGCCAAAATCAAATCCACTGATACCAGATGATGATTGAATCCATTTCACAGCACTTTCCATTTTTGTATGTATTACATCAATTGGTAGATCTTCTGCATGTTCAACACCACATTGTTTCAATGCATTCATCCAGCATATCAAATCATAACCAATGTACAATATCTTTGAAAGCCTCAAATCAACAACATCTTTGTTGGTAGTCACAACCAACCCATTGGAGTCACAGTATGAGGTACAAAATGCATTCCATTTTCGATTGGAACTGCATTGAAACCTAGGCTCAATTCCTCCCTGATAAACACCCTCCCCCAGCAACCTTGTAGAACTGTCGGCAAATTGGTACCATGGGTGAATTTCACTCATGGAGTACTTAAAGTCAGACAAGATTGTATATACCATGACTGGGCTGTTGTAGAATGATGCAACGAAACTCAACTCGATCATTTGATTGAATGATAAGTGATCCTTGTGGTTGTACATTGAATGTAGCATGGTGGACATCGATATAGTTCTTGAGGCACCAACTGGAAGCAGCAAAATTTCTCTCACAATTCCTGTGCCGGTTACAAGTTTGCAATTCCTCCATGGCAAAGATGAATGAAGAAACAAATCTTTATAATCAAATGGGTTCAGAAGAAAGCTCGTAGGTAAAGGTTTTCCTTCATATTGATTCCATACATGGCGATACTGTGAACTGAGGAATGATTTGTACCTTTGTATGTGCTGGACAACGCGTTCAAACTGATGCTTGTGTGGAAATTTACTTGAACAACTTCCCCGAAAATTACACAACATTTGGAACAAGTAAATTCTACCCTCACCATCTTTAAGGTACCAATTTCCTGCAACAGTTTGGGAATAGGCATAAGTAGAGTCATTCAGTGTGTCTCGATGACGCTTACCCTGGCAAGGGTAGGGGAAAACCTGTGATACAACCAGAGTGACACAGTGAAATAGGGAGCTTTTTGCTCCCATTGCATTTCGAAAAGGAATGCCAAATTGCTTGTCACGTGAGATATGTCCACCAAGAGGGCATCTTTTGGCAGTCATTTGAATATCCTGTGCTAAGTGCCAAAGAAAGTCCATCATTCTAGCAACTGTTGCTTTCACCACCACTGCATCATCTCCTAACACATCAAACTTGTCTGTGTTTTGAATGATACCTGTTCCAAAGTGAATTCCAATCTCCACAATTCTATTATCTCTTGTACGCCAAGCATCAGGAATGCATGGTGATTTCCCATGGAACAAGACAAATCAAAACAGCTTGATAAGTTCACCCTCAAAATATGGTTGACACCGTTGATATATTGCAGACCCTGGTCTTACCACATCAAGGATGTTGAGTGGATCAAGTCGTTGAAGCACAGATGAAGGAATTTTGATCAAGTTTGAAGCTGAGAATTGGTCTGTCAATTCAGAACCTTCACAACCAATGGACCTCCAATGATCATAATTAACCAACCCACACGCTGAGTAGAAATCTGGATTGGAGAATGACATTTCATGAATGTGGTCCAGAGCACAGATGCATAAACAAGATTGTACACGACATTGTTTGAGGTAGTTACTGGGAGCTATTATGAGAGAATCCCATTGTTCAACTTTGTGGGTGGTAGTAAGCTGATGGAAGGATAAATCCTGAAGTAAATGATCAGTGTCTGATGGAGAAATTGTGTCAAGTAATACTGTTGTTGATTGAACAAATAGATTTGGATGGTTGGCTTCAATAACAGATTCCTTATGATGTAGATGTGGCAATCCAACTGTTGGTTGTAAAACAATTGAAGAATTGTCCTGAAGGGGCATTTGTGATGACCGACTTGAAGAGTTGCTGGTAGACTTTCGCTTCCTCATTTGGAAATCAGCTGATAAGAGTTTATCCACTTTCAAATTCATTTCCTCCTGTGCTTTCAACTCCAGCCAAAGTTTGAACACTTTGTAACGTGCAGTTTGAAATTTGAATTCAACTGATGCCTTCTTGGTGTTATATTTTACATGCCTTGTTCGAAAAGCATTGTTTGCAAGAGAAGAAAAGGTTTCGTAAATGGTGTGTGCTATAGTGTCATTATCAAATGATGACACACAAACTTGCATTGTCTTTGACAATTCCACATGAGATTGTTGTATGCACTGCGGAATGATAAAGTCTTTGGTCAAAGACTTTACATCATCAACACACTTGAAAACCAAACAAGTATGAGCAAGGAGGGTGACATATGAAGGCCTTTCAGGACACTCAACACAAGTATCAATTAAAAACTGCATGGGGACTTCCTTTTGCTTTCTTTTCCTATGCCCTGTTGCATAGACATTTTTATCAATTAAGATAACTTGTTGGAAACAATACCAAACACATTTGCGAAAAGATTTAGGCAAATGAAACCCTTGCATTGCTACCCCTTCAATTGTCAAGTCACCATCATCAATGGGAAACACCTGATTGGTTGAAACAGAGTTCCTACAAATGCGGTGCATAGTGCCAGCTTCAGCATCCTCCAGCAGTCTGTAGAGAAGGCACAGTGAAGCTTCCAGTTTTGCAACCAAGTTCTCCGGAGCTTGAGACGATTTTGCAGAAGGAACCACATATTGAACACTAAATGAACGAGTACCATAGTTCCCCTGAACTTCCCAAGTTCGAATGTTTTGAAAGAAATCAACCATAGAAGTGGAATTGGAATTCTTCTGCAAAACAATAGCACAATTGTAGGCATCTTGGAAGAAATGAATCTTTCGTTTGGCTTGTCTTGACCACCTGTGCAATATGCCAAAGACACCCAGGGAGGGAAGGATGCTGATCATGACTTGTTGAGATTTCATTGCAGCATCCTTTCTTTCTTTCCTAGTGAGATTGTCTGGTGGACAAACAACATTTGCAAGAGCAGCATAGAAAGGTGTATTCGGTTTCAGATGTGGGAAATATTTCTTGACTGTGACTAAGAAGTCGCAGTAGCGAACTTCAGTTGGGCGACAGGAATCATCTTGTGGAAACAGAATGCAGAGAGCATGGGGGAAGAATTCTGTGGTGACAGACCGTACTTTGTCAAGAAAGATTGCAGGATTGACAATCTTAGGGCGACCACAGACTATGCTTTTGCTTGTTGAAGACATGTTTGATCCTAGGAATTTTGAAGAAAAATTTTAATGTATGTTAGAGTAAGAAAAAATTTAACAATATCAATCTTTGTTCATAACTTACAGAAAATAAGTGGAAGTTGCTATTGAATTGGAAGCTGCTGTCGAACTAGAAGCTGATGGGGAAGTGAAAGCTGCTGTTGAAGTGGAAGCTGGTTTGGAAATGGAAGCTGCTACTGAATTGGAAGCTGCTGTCGAACTAGAAGCTGATGGGGAAGTGGAAGCTGCTAATGAATTGGAAGCTGGTTTGGAAGTGAAAGCTGCTAATGAAGTGGAAGCTGCCGTTGAAGTTGAAGATGGTATTGAAATGGAAGTTGCTATTGAATTGGAAGCTGCTGTCGAACTAGAAGCTGATGCGAAAGTGGAAGCTGCTGTTGAAGTGGAAGCTGGTATTGAAATGGAAGTTGCTATTGAATTGGAAGCTGCTGTCGAACTAGAAGCTGATGCGAAGCTGCTGTTGAAGTGGAAGCTGCCGTTGAAGTTGAAGCTGCTATTGAAGTGGAAGTTGCTATTGAATTGGAAGCTGCTGTCAAACTAGAACCTGATGCGAAAGTGGAAGCTGCTGTTGAAGTGAAAGCTGGTATTGAAGTGGAAGTTGCTATTGAATTGGAAGCTGCTGTCGAACTAGAAGCTGATGCGAAAGTGGAAGCTGCTGTTGAAGTGGGAGCTGATGGGGAAGTGAAAGCTGCTAATGAAGTGGAAGCTGCCGTTGAAGTTGAAGCTGCTATTGAAGTGGAAGTTGCTATTGAATTGGAAGCTGCTGTCGAACTAGAAGCTGATGCGAAAGTGGAAGCTGATGTTGAAGTGGGAGCTGATGGGGAAGTGAAAGCTGGTTTGGAAATGGAAGCTGCTACTGAATTGGAAGCTGCTGTCGAACTAGAAGCTGATGGGGAAGTGGAAGCTGCTAATGAATTGGAAGCTGGTTTGGAAGTGAAAGCTGCTAATGAAGTGGAAGCTGCCGTTGAAGTTGAAGATGGTATTGAAATGGAAGTTGCTATTGAATTGGAAGCTGCTGTCGAACTAGAAGCTGATGCAAAAGTGGAAGCTGCTGTTGAAGTGGAAGCTGGTATTGAAGTGGATGCTGCTGTCGAACTAGAAGCTGATGGGGAAGTGGAAGGTGCTGTCGAAGTAAAAGCTGCTATTGAAGTGGATGCTGAATTGGAAGTGGATGCTGCTATTGAATTCGAAGGTGCTGTCCAACTAGAAGCTGCTATTGAATTGGAAGTTGCTGTCGAACTAGAAGCTGCTATAGAAGTGAAAACAAATGGGGAAGTGGAAGCTGCTGTTAAAGTGAAAGCTGGTTTGGAAATGGAAGCTGCTACTAAATTGGAAGCTGCTGTCAAACTAGAAGCTGATAATGAATTGGAAGCTGCTGTTGAAGTGGAAGCTGATCTTGAATTAGAAGTTGCTATTGAATTGGAAGCTGCGGTCGAAATAGAAGCTGATGGGGAAGTGGAACCTGCTGTTGAAATGGAAGCTGGTTTGGAAGTGGATGCTGATATTGAATTCAAAGGTGCTGTCGAACTAGAAGCTGCTATTGAAGTGGAAGGTGCTGTCGAAGTAAGCTGCTATTGAAGTGGATTGCTCATTTTCGATTGCTCGTTCCGATTGCTCGCTTGACCGAAGTTCGATAGTATTTCCAATCCAACTTCTCGTTAATGGTAGGATTTGTACACAGTGACATCGGAAAAGAAAAACTTGCGACAGTCGGTCAATGGACTTGCGCTGCAAGAATTGCGCTGCAAGAAGTCTCTGTTGCTATTGCTTGATTGATGAAAAATCCCTTGACCGAAGTTCGATAGTATTTCCAATCCAACTTGTTGTTAATGGTAGGATTTGTACAGAGCGCCGTCGGAAAAGAAAAACTTGCGACAGTCGGTCAGATAGATCGATCCTATTTTGATGGCTCGTTTCCCTCGACCAAAGTTCGATAGTATATCCAATCCAACTTCTCGTTAATGGTAGGATTTGTACACAGCTCGGTCGTTCAATAGTATTTCAAATCCAACTGCCCGATTTTGATTACTGCGGGATCTTGGTAGGTCTTTCTTGTATTTTCCGACCTAGACGAAGGGGATCCTCAAACGTCTGAGTATTGTAGGGGAACAATGAATAAAGATCGTAATTGCATGGCGTTGCGCAGGGCAATTGGCGTAGGAGTTGTTGGTTAGGCCGTGGAGGTAAAAGGGATAGAGGTTGCTGTTTGATTGGAATTGCTCGGCGCTGCGCAGAGCAGGTGATGGAATATCGCGGAACAATCCTTGGAGGTGCAGAGATAACCAAAGGAATCGATGGTCGAACCTGTGAAGGAAGAAGTGATTTGATGACCGGATGGAGACAAAGAAATGGTGGAATGGGAGGAGCAAGGAATTCGTATTGGCACTCAATCCAAGTTGTTGGAGCCGTTGGAATTTTCCGGATGACTCGGAGGGAGAGGGGAATTCGCAGTTGTATCGGCGGGTAAATGATCGATCGAAGGAAGATTGGTAGTAAGGCGCTCGATAGCGGGCTCACAAACAATCCAGATTAGATCTGAGGGATTCCTTTAGTGGATGTTTTGTTTAGGAAGGAATCAGACAAAATGACCGAGCGAAGGTGCAACCATGTTGAAGGGATGACCAGGAAAAGACCGAGTGCGGGATCGCCGAGGAAGGAGTTAACCGGCGGCAGCGTTGAAGGGATGAATGTTGAGTGATCGTCGGAACGAACCGCGGAGGTGCGGAAGAGAGAGCCGAAGAACGGGACGGAAAGATATAACCGAGGAAAGGACCAATGGGTCGTCGTTGTTGTTACGGTGGTGACGATTGTCGGAGAAGACAGAAGATTCCCGTAGAACAATCGTCGGTGTTCTGTTATGTCCGACTGGTCGTGGATAATAATTATCAGTTGTCGGCGTTATGTATCAACTTGTATTGGTCTCGAGAAGAGTAGCGCATATGGAGATGGAAGGTCTTGCGCTGAGGGAGCAATGGTTGTGGATTATACGGAGAAGCCGTAGGAAGAGACAATTGTAGATATCGAACATGGGTAGTCGCAGTCGGTTGTAACGTTCAGTCAAGGATATCGTAAAACCAATTCATTGACAGGATGTTCGCAGTAGTACAGAATGTACACAATGGAGTCGGAAAAGAATTACTTGAGACTCTTTGTTGCAGCTCTCGCTGTTGCAATTGCTTGCTGCCGCGCTCGCTGCTGCAATCGCTTGCTGCCACGCTTGCTATTGCTGTGGCTGTGGCTTGGGCTTGCGCTGTTGTTGCTGTTGTTGCCGTTGTTGCAGACAGGGGGGGGGGGGGGATTACCATGGTCGATGGAAGAGATAATTGGTAGGTGTGGCGTTGATTTTGGTATTTCGATTTTGGTATTTCCTGTACCAATAGCAGTAGGGATTTGGGAGTAAAATTGTCAGTACTTAATTCTACAGCTATTGGTACAGAAAATACATATTAAAGGAGTATCACGTGAAAATCCAAATGCAACAAATGTGGTGCTGTACCGGTACTCGTACCGGTAGTGTGTGTGTGTGGTGGATTTGGCTGTGTGCGTAACATTATGTAAAGGTAGCTACTAGTACTGAATTTTAAAAAAGAACAATGATTCACGTACCATTATGTAGAAATAGTACTGAATTTTAAAAAAGAACAATGGTTCATTTTTTTGGTAGCGAAGAATCTGGAGAACAGAATACTATGAGCGTATTTTTCGTAGGTATTGTTGTAGTTGAAAAGTGTATGACAAAAGTGTATGAATGTACCAAAAAAAGTGTGAGATTGACCCGGTACCGTCGTACCGTATGCCTTTAAAAGAGATACGAGTAACATGTATGGTAATTTGAACTAGTACTACTCCCTACCATAGTAGATATTGAGGATTGTGAGATAATAAATCATATGAGAGGAAACATGTTTTTGGATACTTTTGTATTCAATCATATTTGGATTGGGAGAAGCTTCTCATATACAAAAGTGACGTGTTCTCGGAATTGGATCATGTGATTGGAATTCTGATTCCGATTGAATTATAACCAACGATGGAGAGATGTATAACGGACGACCGAGTAACGGGATACGACACTCTTCTCCTTCTTGTAAAAGAAGTCAGAAAGTAGGATGATAAGGTCTAATCTGACAGATGTTGATTCTTTCAATGAGAAGTGCAGTTCTCCAGTAGGAAATGGTGCTGTTGGTGAATACTTGGTGAATGGTGAAGGGGCCAACGTTTTTGGCAGCAAGGGTGTCTGCGTTTTGTTTGATGATCATGATTTGATGGTTGACAGGGTAGTTCTAGGGTTTTCAATGAGAGTTTTCAAGGAGTGCATCTTTGTTGATGACATTTTGGCTTTTTTTACGGGTGATATTGATGTCAGTGATGATTGGGATAGGGAGGAACATATCTTGATGGAATACGAGAGCACCAGGGGTGATGCCAAATGTTTTGTGGACAGTGCAATGCATTGCAAACTGAGCAGATGAGAAGATATTGTCAATGAGATCATTTGCTTGTTGTAGATCTTGAGGAGGATTGGTGTTAAGTTCAGAGCACATGGCTGTTTTGATGGTGTCAGGGGCTCGTTCAAGAACAGCATTTGACTGTGAGTTCTTCACTGTTGAGATCTTGGAATTGATTCCTAGATAGCCAATGTGGAATTAGAAATGATTGCCTATGAAGCAAGGACCCCTATCATATTGGTAATGGTTAGGTTGAGGATAACAAGATAGCCAGGCATTGTCGAGGGCATGGTCAGCCATGAGACTTGTAGGGTTGACTTGTGGAGATAGAATAATTTCAAGTAGGTTGGTAGACATGTCCATGATGGTGAAACCGTTGAATTTGACAGGTTGAGGGTGACCAGGGAGTTTGATGGACCATGGGTCAATTGCATCACCAATGGCTATGGTATCCCAAAGGACATGATTTTCTTGGCAAGTGACTAGATGTCCATGGTGATGGTGAGAGGTTTTGTATTGTTGACAAGAATTGCAGGTTCAACAGAATTGAAAGACTGCTTCTTTGGGGCCAGGAGCATAGTTGAACCAACCAATGGTGTGAGTGAGACATTCAGCTCCAGCATGGCCAAGGACATGGTGATACCATTTGATGGTGTTAGGTAAAAGGTTATTGGGAAGAACCATTTTGGTTTGGTTATTGTGGCTACGTCCGAGAACTGTTTCTCTACCCCCCGCGGGCTATTGCGCGGTATTTTTAAAATTCCCTACCCTATTTTTAAAATTTCCTACCTTCTGAGCTCGCGTGTCTACTAAAAACACTTGCGCATTGCACACTTTTACTTCCAAAACAATATCTCGTCACTCCTGAAATAAAATAACTATTTTAGGGTTAAGGATATCATATTCTTTTCGTGACAAGCACTATTTTGTGTAAAACTTATGCACAAATGACTATTTTCATCTTCTCGACATGTTGCCACCATATAACGGGCTTTGTCCCAACTCCAACTCCAATTCCAACTCAAATCCCAACTCCAACTCCAAGTCGAATCCACCCCAGGCGGGCTATTCCACTTAAGGGTTTGGTTCCTGTTTAATGGCTGGAAGAAGCTACTTCGTCGGAATCGCAACCAAAATCCGCATCGTTCTTCAATAACCCGGAAGGTGGATTGATGGTTACATTTGGAGCAACTGGATGATTGCTAGGTGGATTGATGATTCCATTGGTAACGGCTGGATGATTGCTGGTTTGTGCAAGAATCTTACAAATCTCTTGTTGGTGTCGAGCAATCTCTTGCTTGTGATAAACAATCAGTTGCCGGTGTTCTCGTTCGAGTTGGCCTGGGTGTTCTTGTTGTACTTTGGCTAGAAGATCCCTCAGAAGCTTTTCTTGTTTGGAAATTCCCTCCATGGTTGGTTCGATTGCCAATTGGAAGATCAGGATTAGTAGGATTAGTAGAGTAGATTGTCGATTCAAAGATTAGTTAGTAGTAACACCTAGCACGTTGGTTTTGGTTTTGCAGCTCAGAAAGAAAATGAAATAATGAATTATAATGAAGAAGTACTAGTGAAAATAATGTATTACTAGTAACTACTAGTAATAACTCATGCAAAATTGCAAAGTTGGTTTTATGGATACATGAAAGTCAGAATCAACTTGATGGTAATCAACAACACACTGGCCCACGATTCCCATTTCCGTGTACCATATGGAAGAACTGACGCGCTGACCAACAATTCCCATTTCAATTTCCATTTCCATGTATGGAAGAACTGATGGGATTGACCCATCCAGTGCTGTGTATTATCCCTCTTAAGAAGTTGACTGTACTGTGCACTACTAAACATATTGTACGAGGAATGTTGCAATCATCACTAAGTAGTAATGCATTTACTGTGCGGACCATTTTTGCAATCGAAGTATGGTAGTAAGGAAATCTACCGTACAAGAAAACACATCACACACACAAAAATACATTTAATTTTTTCCTTTCGATGATCCATCTTTTCGACCTCCATCCTTTCAACCTATTCTACTGATATTTTCCTTCAAACAACTCAGCAACATCATGCCTCCTGTTATCAAAACCCCTCTTCTGTTCTACTGCTGTGGTTGCTGGGATAAGAAAGGCAAAAAATCCAAGAATTTTGTAGGATATAAATCCATTTCAAATGGTAACTTGAAATATGTCTCCACCGGCCTAAGAAAACATCTCTGGCATAGAGGCATGTGCCGCGCCATTTACCATAGTCAGGGTCTAATTAAAGGAAAGATCTATAAGCTCTCCACCTCTGTCAAAGTGCAGCCTACCTTGCCATCTGTTCAACATTCTCCGTCAGATTTTGGGATGACTATGACACAAAACGGTCCATCTGTTCCCCCTTCCCATCTTTCCCACCACACCGTCACAAGTCAATCAGCCACGGATCTTCATTCTGTTCTAAACAGACAGATAGTACATGATGTCTTTTCACCACCAATGGATAGGAACGCCATTGAATCTTACATGGCTGTTTCTGCTGTTCGAGATGAAGATGCATTCCCGCTGAATAATGATATCGACAATGCCAATGACAAGGATGACAATGACAATGACGGTAACAAAAATAACAACAACAATTCTACCAGCAACATAGATTGTGGTGACAACAAAGAAGATCACACTAATGGTTCTGATGTTAACTTCAATACTACTCAGCAATCCCTTCCACCACCATCTTTGCATGAAATCATTAATCTGAATGAAAGAGAGGAGGCATTTCAAAGCCACACAAAACTGCCGCCGCCCCATCATCTTCTTGCTGAATTGGAACTCATGAATTTAATGGCCAGGCATAAATTGCCACTGAACACATTCAAATCAATTTTCCAGTGGGCAAAGAAAAGTCAAATCAGACCGGGTTTTGATTTTTGCGATGCCAAAATTAGATCTCGGAAAGCAATTTTTGACAATCCCCAATCCAATCTGGATCTCTCCGATATGAAATTTCATCCTCATATACTGAATTGATTACCTGACAATAAACCCACTCAGGTGCATGTCCGTTCTTTTAAGGATGCCATTTATTGTCTACTTTCCGACCAGCAGCTAATGAGAGAAGAAAGCCTCTCTTTTCCCAACTATTCCACCCCTCTATCTCCTGACAATAATCCTGAGTTGAATCCTCATTCTATAATCTCAGATTGCATCACCGCTCGTGGTGGAAATCTTCTTGGAAAGAAATTTGCAATCCCAATTTGCAAGAAATTCTTGTTCCTATTATATTTTACATGGATGGCATCTCTTTGGATGCGCACGGACAACTTACCTTAACACCATGGAACATGACACTCGGTACCTTTAATGTGGAGACCCGCGCTCGACCTGAAGCATGGACAACTATTTACTTCCATCCCAACCCAGAATGGGAGTCAGCAAGACACTCTCGTCCTGCTACTTCAAAGGAAAAAATTCAGAATCTTCATAATGGGTTGGAAGTTGTGTTTCGTTCCTTTAAAGCCGTGTGTAACGAAGATGGTGGTATTGAATGGAATTATCTTCCGTATGGAAATCAACAATGGAAGGTAAAAATGAAATTTGCCATTGCCTATGTTATTGGTGACACAGAACTTCATGATAAATTGTGTGGAAAATACGGCTCCTTCAATAAGGGTGTCATGCAGATGTGCCATCATTGCAACTGTTATTCTCCAAACATAAACATTCCTTCTGTTCAACCTTCAACAAAGAAGTGGTCGCCTGTTGATTTTCATTGTTTTCCTGGCACTGATCTAAACGATATCAATAAGAACTTCAAAAACAACTCTCATCACAACATAAGGAATGTATTTCATGATCTATGCTTTGGTACGAATCAGAACAACATTCATTTTGCAACTCCCGGTGAATGTTTGCAAATGCACCAACTTGGTATTGCCAAACGGGCCGTCAAGTCAATTGAATTGTTGCTCCGCGGAAGTGTTCCATGTGTTTATGCCTCCAATTCGAAGCACAGCGTGGCTGTTGCTAACAGTATTGGCCATTTAGCACAACGGTACGGTGGTTTGTTATCACGCCAGTCTGATAGAGATTTTCCTCGCACAAAATTTGGGACTCAGCTTCTATCAACCACAAAGAAAGAAGGGCGTGATTTTTCTGGAATGCTTATTTCTCTTCTGATTGCTATGGTTTCCAAACATGGATCTGACATTATTGGTGACCATCGTTTCGTAAAGAACAGATAGAAGTAATTCAGCTCATTCTATCGATGAAAGAATTTCTAAAACACGGTCGGATGAAATATGCTTCCTTAAAGAATCTCCCAAAAACAATCGTGCACTTTATTAATTGTATAAACTCAACATGTCACAGGAAAGGGATGGGAACAAAACTAATCAAGAATCACCTGTACTTTCACCTACCAGATTATATATCTTTATGGGGAAGCCCAGCCGGCTGGGATAGTGCTTCAAATGAATCTCGCCATAAAACTGAGATTAAAGCTCCTTCCAAGAACACGCAAGGTAATGCTGCATCACTAATCAATCAAACGGCCAAGTGAAAGTCTGAGAAAATGATGCTAAGCCAGGCAACATATCACTACAACTTGAATCCGCCTGACCCTCCTCCAATCAAACGTCCTGATGGTGGCGGTTCTCATTTTCAAATAATGAGAACCAAGAATGGGGAATCAACCATGAAGTGGCTTCGTTCTACGAACAAAACCAAACCATTTTTTCCTTCTGACATACTTGACTTTGTTTGTGATTCTGTGCTACCTTTATTGGAGAATCCTTCGCACATTTGTGGAGTTACAGAGCACAATTGTTACAATGTTGCTTGCCGTTCTAATTTTCTATTTCGCTCGCATCCTTCATACAGATCGGACAGTTCTCTGCTCAACTCCATATGGATGGATTGGTGTTTGATGAAATTGGACTTTGATTTGAATAACAATCCAAAGCTCATTCCGTGCCAACTGCTATGCTTGTTAACTGTACAGAATTTGAAGCAGCCATACAGTAGTATTGGTGGGTATCCAATTGATACAACTGGAATGTATGCCGTTGCTCGTTGGTTTCAAGATGAGCCAAAGAAAACAGCTTCTGAATTTGTCAATTGTGGGCGCCTGATGAATTCTCTCTACCTATTTCATGTCAACACTATCCATTCTGAGCTGGCAGTTGTCCCAGCGCAAGGAAAAGACGGCTGCATAACAAATTGTGATTGGCTCGTGATATCAAATCGTATCTCGTGGCTTGATTTCTTTGAAAGAAAAAATGCTGCTACACCACCATCTTACAAATGTTTGTACAAAGCATGCACCCTACAGAACGACATCCAGTTGGAACCGTTTGAGATGACATTGAACGATAACAAATCCAGTGATTATCTATCCAGTTCAGACAGCAATAGTTCTGACAGCAGTTCCGATTGAGTAGCGAGGGGGAATGGAACAGCTAACTTTAAATTATTGTTCAATATTATTATAGAGGCTTAGCTCTAAGCACAGTTTTGCGAGATACATAGGCGCTCATAATATAACACCCTTCGAATTTGGGATTCGAACAGCTATGTAATACTAATGGATTGAACAATAGAGTATTGCCAGAACGCAACGGGAGTTTCACTCCATGGGTGGGGAACACAAAGTAATAAGTCACCTCGTCAGCAGACACTTCCTCTGGAGCAATGACTGTTAGTCTAGTATAGTACATATCATCATCAACATGGCATCAAGAATGGTAATTGCAACCAATCGAAAAAGCTAATGCCTGCTGCCCAATGGCATTTAGCTTTGTGCGAGACGGAATCTGAGACAACACATCCATTTCCTCCTCAACAAATGGTTCCATGTCAGTTAAACTATGATGCGTATGCTTCACAATTTCCACTTTTGTCTCTTCAAGCTCTAGTTTCATGCTGGGTTTGACATGACTTTTGAATACATACACACCATTATTGGAATACAATCTTTCTGGTCAAATTCCAATGATAGTATAATCACCATTGATACTGCCAGGCTTCTGTTCTCTTGCAACTGTTGGTTTTGCTCCAACAATAGCAGGAGCAAATTCTCTCAAAACTTGGATATTATTCTTGGAAGCCAGGTGTCGTTCCGCAAAATGTCGTGAAACTTTGGCAAAAATGCGGAACGACGGTTTAGAATCATCAAACGCAAGAATATGCTCATCTTCCGTACTATCCAACGTCTCCAAATTGTTGATGGACAACGCCTGTGCCAGTTGATACTTCTTCTTTCCTCCTATTTTGCCACCCCAATTTGTTTCCATGTATTTACCTTCCACCACAGTTGTTCGGTATTTGTTTTTCAGCGCAATTGTCTTGACACGTTTGTTAATTGGCTTATTTTGCCGTTTCTTCCTCTCTGATTTTATCTGTGACAATTGTTTATAAGTCTCATGGCTCTTTGACACTGGTGCTGCAATGTTCAGAAAATGCGAAGGGATTCTCTGTTTACTTCTTTTCTTATGTTTCCTCTTTGCTTTTTGCTTCCTTCCTCGTGCTGACAATTGTTTTTGATTCGTTGTGGTTGTTTCCATTGTTGCCGTTGCCGTTGCTGATGGAGTAGGAGACGAATTGCCATTGGAGGACGACGACAAATCGAATTGCCGTTGGAGTGGGAGTCGCTCTTGCTCTCGCTCTCGCTCTCGCTCTTGCTCTTGCTCTTGCTCTTGCTTTGCGGTTCGATCATTCCCGGTTGCGGTTGTTGCTCTAGCTGTTGCTCTGGCTGTTGCTCTGGATGTTGCTCTCGCTGTTGCTCTCACTGTTGCTCTTGCTCTTGCTTTGCGGTTCGATTGTTCCCGGTTGCGGTTGTTGCTCTCGCTTTTTGTTGTTGCTGTTGCCGATCTATGACAATATATAATAATTGAACAAAATGGGGTGAGTATCTATTGATGTAGTAGAGTAAATAATAACAGCAGAATAATATAATCTACATGCCACTAACCTACACTGTTGGCGTCCGATCGATTCGATGCTTACAATTTCAAGGGAAGATTCGCCACACCTCTATTGTTCCGATTCGCTGCACCTACAGGGAACAAGACGCCGCACCTCCAGTGACACCAGGAAAGATTCGCAGTACCTCGATTCGTTGTTCCGATCCGTTGTTCTGATCCTTTGTTTCGATCCGTCCCTATGAAAATAAGAAGAAAAAATAGAAGTGAGGAAATACAACATCATCAGCAATGCAACAGGCGGGCATCAATGTCTATCTATCTCACATTGTTGCTGCGTTGCCTTTGATTTAAATCATTGTTGCCGATACATTTTTCTGAAAATCGTTGTTCCGGCAATCGTTGTTCCGACAATCGTTGCTGCTGTACGATTTGAAGACTTCTAATAACTCCTATGTCACGAAAAACAGTATCTTGTTCCTGTTGATATAGAGGCAAGGGATGCAGGTTTATTGCTTTCAAGATGTATATGTAAGGCGGCTGTCAAAACAATATCTATCCAGAAATTCCCCTCTCGTCCAATGCTAACTACTTCTTTTGCAGTACAAGGCTGTTATTTCGAACAGAAATATCTGAGAACAGATCCTCTGGCTCACAGAGGTTTGGATCACACGTTCTCAGACAAAGTGTTGCAAGAAACAACACCCTACTAAGATAAGTTGGATTTCGAGGTCTTTCAAATACGTCCAAAATGATTTATGAATGGAAAGAGTATTTTTTTTGGGTCGCGAAAAACAAAAAATCACACTGTAAAATCACTTTTCGCTGTGTGTGAGAGAGAGAGAGAGTATTTTTTTGGTTCAAAAAGAAAATTGATACTTAACCTATGAGATCTAATTAGCTGAATATAGAATAATAAAGAATGATTTGATTTTCTTAATTAAGTGGAGATCATTAAGTAGATTCTATCGCGCGTCGCGCGCGATTTGAATATAGAATAACAAAAAATAAGCGCGCGCGAGACGCGCGAAATAGCCCTTATTTTTTAGTTAACGTCCTCAACTTGTGATACAGTGAGATCTTTCACGTACCGGTGATAACTTCTGGTAACAAATTTGCGTAGAAATCTACAGCAGTAGCTTCCTACACATTTTTTGTACTAGATCGTTTCTGGTAATGAATTTTCGTAGATATCTAAGGCAGTAGCTTTCTACACCGCTTTTGTACTAGATAATTTCTGGTAACGAATTTGCGTAGATATCTACAGCAGTAGTTTTCTACACAATTTTCATACTAGATAATTTCTGGTGACAAATTTGCGCAGAAACCTACCGCAGTAGCTTTCTACACAATTTTTGTACTAGATAATTTCTGGTAATGAATTTGCTTAGAATTCTGCAATACAGGGTACATGGTACCAGGGGGGGAAAGAATTTGTGAGCAGTCCACAATGCTCACAAATTCTTTCCCCCCTGCCACACAAGAGGGTATTTTTGGTGCAAATTCAGGGCACAAACTGACTTATTGGGTAATGACTCATAAAGTATACAGCCAAAGCCATGAGTACATTTATCATGACTCATCAAATGCATATTGAGAACAAATTTTCCTAACAGAATGCTGGAAATATTGTGGTTTGTCTCTCCAAATGGCTAACATGAGGGTATTTTTTGGGCAATTCCAGGGCACAAACTGACTTATTGGTTAATGACTCATAAAGTATCCAGTCCACCAAGCCATGAAGAATACATTTATCACAACTCATCAAATACATATTAGGAACAAATTTTCCCCACAGAATGATGGAGATGTTGTAGTTTGACTCTCCAAATGGCAAACATGAGAGTATTTTTGGTGAAATTCCAGGGCACAAACTGACTTATTGGGTAATGACTCACAAAGTATCTGGTCCAAGCCATGAGTACATTTATCATGAATCATCAAATGCATATTGGGAACAACTTTGCCCACAGAATGATGGAAATGTTGTGGTTTGTCTCTCCAAATGGCAAACATGAGGGTATTTTTTGGCAATTCCAGGGCACAAACTGACTTCTTATTGGTTAATGACTCATAAAGTATCCAGTCCACCAAGCCATGAATACATTTATCACAACTCATCAAATACATATTAGGAACAAATTTTCCCCACAGAATGATGGAAATGTTGTGGTTTGACTCTCCAAATGCCAACATGAGGGTATTTTTAGTGAAATTCCAAGGCACAAACTGACTTATTGGGTAATGACTCACAAAGTATCTGGTCCAAGCCATGAGTACATTTATCATGACTCATCAAATGCATATTGGGAACAACTTTGCCCACAGAATGATGGAAATGTTGTGGTTTGTCTCTCCAAATGGCAAACATGAGGGTATTTTTTGGGAATTCCAGCCTGGCACAAACTGACTTATTGGTTAATGACTCATAAAGTATCCAGTCCACCAAGCCATGAATACATTTATCACAACTCATCAAATACATATTAGGAACAAATTTTCCCCACAGAATGATGGAGATGTTGTGGTTTGTCTCTCCAAATGGCTAACATGAGGGTATTTTTGGTGAAATTCCAGGGCACAAACTGACTTATTGGGTAATGGCTAATAAAGTATCTGGTCCAAGCCATGAGTACATTTATCACAACTCATCAAATACATATTAGGAACAAATTTTCCCCACAGAATGATGGAAATGTTGTGGTTTGACTCTCCAAATGCCAACATGAGGGTATTTTTGGTGAAATTCCAGGGCACAAACTGACTTATTGGGTAATGACTCACAAAGTATCTGGTCCAAGCCATGAGTACATTTATCATGACTCATCAAATCCATATTGGGAACAAATTTTCCTAACAGAAAGCCGGAAATGTTGTGGTTTGACTCTCCAAATGGCAAACATGAGGGTATTTTTTGGGCAATTCCAGGGCACAAACTGACTTATTGGGTAATGACTCACAAAGTATCCAGTCCAAGCCATGAATACATTCATCATCACTCATCAAATGCATATTGGGAACAACTTTTCCTAACAGAATGCTGGAAATGTTGTGGTTTGACTCTCCAAATGGCAAACATGAGGGTATTTTTGGTGAAAATACAGGGCACAAACAGTCTCATGTGGTAATGACTACCAAAGTTTGCGTACCAGGCCATGAATGCATATCACATGACTTATGAAATGCATGTTGGGAACAACTTTTAAATGCATATTGGGAACAACTTTGCCACACACATTACAGAAAATGTTGTGGTTTGTAGATACAAATGGCAAACATGAGGGTATTTTTGGTGAAATTCCAGGGCACAAACTGACTTATTGGGTAATGACTCATAAAGTATCTGGTCCAAGCCATGAGTACATTTATCATGACTCATCAAATGCATATTAGGAACAAATTTTCCTAACAGAATGCTGGAAATACTGTGCTTTGTCTCTCCAAATGGCTAACATGAGGGTATTTTTTGGCAATTCCAGGGCACAAACTGACTTATTGGTTAATGACTCATAAAGTATCCAGTCCACCAAGCCATAAATACATTTATCACAACTCATCAAATGCATATTGGGAACAAATTTTCCTAACAGAAAGCAAGAAATGTTGTGGTTTGACTCTCCAAATGGCTAACATGAGGGTATTTTTGATGAAATTCCAGGGCACAAACTGACTTATTGGATAATGACTCACAAAGTATCCAGTCCAAGCCATGAATACATTCATCACGACTCATCAAATGCATATTGGGAACAACTTTTCCCCACAGAATGCTGGAAATATTGTGGTTTGTCTCTCCAAATGGCAAACATGAGGGTATTTTTGGTGCAATTCCAGGGCACAACTTGCTTATTGGTTAATGACTCATAAAGTATCCAGTCCACCAAGCCATGAATACATTTATCACAACTCATCAAATACATATTAGGAACAAATTTTCCCCACAGAATGATGGAAATGTTGTGGTTTGACTCTCCAAATGGCAAACATGAGGGTATTTTTGGTGAAATTCCAGGGCACAAACTGACTTATTGGGTAATGACTCACAAAGTATCTGGTCCAAGCCATGAGTACATTTATCATGACTCATCAAATGCATATTGGGAACAACTTTGCCCACAGAATGATGGAAATGTTGTGGTTTGTCTCTCCAAATGGCAAACATGAGGGTATTTTTTGGGAATTCCAGCCTGGCACAAAATGACTTATTGGTTAATGACTCATAAAGTATCCAGTCCACCAAGCCATGAATACATTTATCACAACTCATCAAATGCATATTGGGAACAAATTTTCCTAACAGAAAGCAAGAAATGTTGTGGTTTGACTCTCCAAATGGCTAACATGAGGGTATTTTTGGTGAAATTCCAGGGCACAAACTGACTTATTGGATAATGACTCACAAAGTATCCAGTCCAAGCCATGAATACATTCATCACGACTCATCAAATGCATATTGGGAACAACTTTTCCCCACAGAATGCTGGAAATATTGTGGTTTGTCTCTCCAAATGGCAAACATGAGGGTATTTTTGGTGCAATTCCAGGGCACAACTTGCTTATTGGTTAATGACTCATAAAGTATCCAGTCCACCAAGCCATGAATACATTTATCACAACTCATCAAATACATATTAGGAACAAATTTTCCCCACAGAATGATGGAAATGTTGTGGTTTGACTCTCCAAATGGCAAACATGAGGGTATTTTTGGTGAAATTCCAGGGCACAAACTGACTTATTGGGTAATGACTCACAAAGTATCTGGTCCAAGCCATGAGTACATTTATCATGACTCATCAAATGCATATTGGGAACAACTTTGCCCACAGAATGATGGAAATATTGTGGTTTGTCTCTCCAAATGGCTAACATGAGGGTATTTTTTGGGCAATTCCAGGGCACAAACTGACTTATTGGTTAATGACTCATAAAGTATCCAGTCCACCAAGCCATGAATACATTTATCACAACTCATCAAATGCATATTGGGAACAAATTTTCCTAACAGAAAGCAAGAAATGTTGTGGTTTGACTCTCCAAATGGCTAACATGAGGGTATTTTTGGTGAAATTCCAGGGCACAAACTGACTTATTGGATAATGACTCACAAAGTATCCAGTCCAAGCCATGAATACATTCATCACGACTCATCAAATGCATATTGGGAACAACTTTTCCCCACAGAATGCTGGAAATATTGTGGTTTGTCTCTCCAAATGGCAAACATGAGGGTATTTTTGGTGCAATTCCAGGGCACAACTTGCTTATTGGTTAATGACTCATAAAGTATCCAGTCCACCAAGCCATGAATACATTTATCACAACTCATCAAATACATATTAGGAACAAATTTTCCCCACAGAATGATGGAAATGTTGTGGTTTGACTCTCCAAATGGCAAACATGAGGGTATTTTTGGTGAAATTCCAGGGCACAAACTGACTTATTGGGTAATGACTCACAAAGTATCTGGTCCAAGCCATGAGTACATTTATCATGACTCATCAAATGCATATTGGGAACAACTTTGCCCACAGAATGATGGAAATATTGTGGTTTGTCTCTCCAAATGGCTAACATGAGGGTATTTTTTGGGCAATTCCAGGGCACAAACTGACTTATTGGTTAATGACTCATAAAGTATCCAGTCCACCAAGCCATGAATACATTTATCACAACTCATCAAATACATATTAGGAACAAATTTTCCCCACAGAATGATGGAAATGTTGTGGTTTGACTCTCCAAATGGCAAACATGAGGGTATTTTTGGTGAAATTCCAGGGCACAAACTGACTTATTGGGTGATGACTCCAAAAGAATCCGGTCAGGGCCATTAATACATTTATCATGACTCATCAAATGCATAGTGGGATCAACTTTTAAATGCATATTGGGAACTACTTTGCCACACACAGTACAGAAAATGTTGTGGTTTGTAGAACCAAATGGTACACAAGACGGTACAGTATGTTTGGTGCAGTCTATGAGATTCTACAGGTGACTAGAGGATTGAAATACATAACCTTAGTGTTTTCAAAAGTTTAACTTTTGAAACAATCATGGCGCAGGAGGGGGGGTTGCACAGGTACATGATCTACTTCTACAAATAAATAAGGGCGCGCCCAAGCCAGACAGCACACAGAAGAAGTTAGGGCAAACATCATAGTACAGAACCCACGGAAAAAGTCTACACACAAAACATTGTACACATACACGAAATACCGCACACACACACACACACACGAAACACACACGAAACACACACAAAACACACACGAAACACACACGAAACACACACGAAACACACACGAAACACAAAACACAAAACACCATACACACACGCACACACACACACACACACACACACACGAAAATTAAAAAACCGTACACAAACGAAACACTGTACACGCACAAGAAATCTGAAAAATTATTAGTACACACACAGAACCACACAAAAAGAAACACATGATTCTTGATCAAGACCGTATTCACAAAATAAAATAAAATAAAAAATATGAATGCTATCGGAAAGACACGACAAAGCAAAAAATCTGAGGGGAAGACCCTTCGAAACAACAAAACCATCCGGCCCAGTGATCATCAAACTACAGGGGACAACAACGGTAAGAAAAAAAGAAGAGTTAAAACAAAAACGGCAATTACTAACAAAGTGTGTGACAGTAATATCACAACTATGAACGCAGCAAAGGGCAACAGTAAAAAAATGGTACCGGCAACACAATTTCTACTACTACAAACATGGAAGAACACAACACCATCAACCAGAGTAACAAAGCAGCACTGAGCATTACCAACACAACCACTCCTACAGTAACGAACCAACAGAAAGAAGGAACAAAAACCAATGTGGTAGAGAAAACATCCAACGGAGAATGCTGTGATATAAAGGATGTTGTGAAACGTGTCATGAAACAAATCCCATATGACATATTGGCACAGGGAGTGGCCAAACACTTACGACAACTACAGAGGGAACAACATATAGGGGTGGGAAAGGTAGTAATGGTACATGAACAAACGGAGGCAACCATGCAGGGAGAGGGGAGTTACAATGCCGGGGACACAAGAGAACAAGCAGTAAGTACAATTACAGACGAATATGGGCTTATAACAGATAACAATATGCTTAAGGCTTTAGTGATATGACTGAAACACTGGACAAGCAGCTAAGGGATTACATCAAAAAACATTGGTACCATAACATGAAGTTCCCTATCAATGACGAGGTAATGGCGCATGTAATATAAAAGGTTGTTAAATCACAAGCGGTTATGGTGCCACCAAATATTCCACTGGCATCATTCTGTTCCTTTTATAGGAAACGAGTAGGGACAGTACTGACTGCATGGAGGCACAACTCACAAACATTAGCAAAAAAAAACTGGATAGGTAAATACAGGTTGGGGAGTTGGTTGTTGAAATTAGGAATTTTGGAATCTATTTTTGGTCCGACACAACTAACATGCTGCCCGTTGATACTGATGGTACTTCCGTACAGCCAATAACAGCAAAGGTCGAGTCCCTATCACCTTCCCTGGTACTGTTGCAGTTATTCAAGACACAGAAAATGAGGATACAGGTATTTTAAACCCTCAATACAGGAAATACAACGACGCGGAAAATGAAGATTTTTATTATTTTGTTACAAGAATCATGTCGGCAATCAATCCGACAAAATCCAATTTCAAACAACAGAAGGATAAGCACTTGCTGAGTGATATATTTTCTGTAGCAGATGAAGCATTTGCATTGATAGTGATCTACAATGAGCATCATGTATGGGTGAACCAGCAGCAGTGAAAGGGTGATGCCATGATTCCGCAACAAAAAAATTCTGCGCTTCAGACAGTGGAAGCAGAAATGGATGGATGGAGGAAGGACGGGAGTTGTTCAGTGATTTGTGCGGCGAAATTGTTGAGATGCAAAATCACCCAGAAACAGGAAGGGAATTGGAAGAAATGATGAGGGAGAGATTTAGGAACAAAAGTTTGACAGATTACACCAATAAACATGGCGATGCAAATATTACTAGTAGCAGCTCCAGTAGTTGTAGTGGACCAAAAAAGAAAAAGAAAGGAAGGTTTATGTTGATCCGGCAATAACAGCATCAATGAATGCCAATTTATCTATTGGTGAATTAATGTAGAAAATAACAGTACATACATAATACAAAAATACTGCTAATTATGAACTCAATATTGAGAATATTAGAAATAATGGAGGATTCATAATATGTTGCAATAGGAATAAATCAAGCATAATAGAATTTACATTTTAAAAAGGGAATAGTCTCGTAGTCCAGAAATAGAATTCACAATTAGGAGAGCAGAATCCAATTGTGTTTTTGTAGCTTTATATTTTGGAATTAATATTGAGTCAAGATTTCTTTTTTATTCGTGAATAAAAGAAATTGTTGTTGGTACGGAATAATAATTGGGTTCTGCTAGAGAATGAAATATATTATTTTTAATCATGATTAGAGTATGTTGCATCACGCGCACAGAAATAGTGCTGAGTTTATTTATAGCCCGCCACTTGGTCGCGATGTACTCGCAAATTTCAGGGTGTCGTGAAATTTTGCTGTGTTAAAATCACGCACAAAATTTGTGCGCAATAAGTTAATTTGAACCCCGCAAAACAGTTCTTAGACGTATTAAATACGGTGAGATCAATTCCATTGAAATTTTGAGTTGTATACTTTTCATTTTGGGTAATACTTTCATCAGCAAGTTGTGCAACAGCAAGTTGAGGAAAGGATAGTGGATAGAAGGGAACTGCTTCAGGATTGTTGATGAAGAGGTTGGATACTTAAAGAGCAGGGGTATTGGTAACAGAGTTTGATTCTTCAGGGACTGTGTTGGTTGGATTATTGTTGTCATCCTGGATATGGGGACAAGAGAGTTCATCTGCAATGGCATTGTCTTTGCCTTTGATATACTTGAAGACATGGGAGAATTCTTCAAGGAGCATGCACCAGGTCATGATTGATTAGAAGTGATAGTTTGGCAAGTGAGGTTGATGTGATCAGTCTATACAATGATTTCTGTGCCCCAGAGGATAGGTTGAAATTCTTTCAAGGCTTTTACAATGCAGAGCATTTCTTTATCAGTTGTAGGATACTTGACTTGAGCCTTGTTAGTTTTTGGGAGAAACAGACTATGGTGCGGTTTTCTTGAACAATTACAGCGCCCAACTGATAATCAGAAGCATCAGTATAGATATGGAATGGCTTATTAGGATCAGGGTAGCCAAGGAGGATATCTTTGGCTATCATAGCTTTTGCATCATTAAAAGCTGCAAAACGTTCTGGCTTGGGTTCAAGCTTGCCTTTAAGTTGGACAGAGGGGACTGTGAGCAGAGCAAGAATTTCTGCACGTCAGCGCCATAAGTTACAATAGAAGCTAACCATATATATGAAGGATCCTAGTTAGGTAATTGTCTTGGGGAAGATAAGCTTTAGGATGGGATCGATCTTGATAGGATTTGGTCTGACATCATCTCACAATATGATATGTCCTAACCAGGGTGCAGAGCTTTGAAACCAGTTACATTTGGCTGGTTTGACAGAGAAGTTATGAGCCTTTAGTAGATAAAGAACTTTATTGACTGTTTTGCAATGTGAATTAAGTTCATTGGAAAAGATGCCAATATTGTTGATGCAAACTTTGACTTGATTGAGGTGTAGGAACATCTGCTCCATACAACCTTGGGCCCAACTTGGAGAGTTAAGGAACCCCATGGGCAGACAGAGTAGACAAAATTTTCTGAAGGGAGTGACAAGGATACACTTCCAACTGGATTCTTCATTGAGTTTGAAAGTGTGGAACTGCATACTGGCATCAATGAGCATTAGGTATTTGAAACCACAGCGTCAGTGAAAGATGTCTTGGATTTTTGGGAGTGGATAGTGAAGTTTCTTGGTGACCTTTTTGAGTTCACAAAAGCCGCTGATAAGATGACAGGACCCATCTGGTTTGGGTACTACAAAGGTAGGCATTCCCCATTTGGAAGCACAGCATTCGGTAGCATAGCATCATTTGAGGATGCCAAGATTGACTTATCGATGGAGTTCAGTTTTGACTGATTGTTGCTGATGGACAGGAATGGAATATGGTTGCTTGATATGGTAAGGGACAGCATCTGGTTGAAGATCAATGTGGAATTCCTTGTTGGGGCAGATTCCAAGTTCACAATTGGTGAGGCCTTCGAAGAGTTTCTTGTGCAGACAAAGGGTTGCAAGAAGTTGAGCTTGTTCATCTGGAGAGAGATGGGTTTGTTCAGAGACTAGCTTGGGTAGATCAGTCTTTTTTTTATTTTACGCCACCAACATATGATTGCTGATTAGCTTGGTTCATGTAGCATTTGGCAACAACATATGGTTCATTAGACACGACCCTTTGAATGACGGTCTTGTTGTGGAAGTAACCTTGGGGATGAAAGAACATCATTTTCTGAAACCAAGTTGTTATCGTTGAGTGTTCGAAGTCTATTTTGATACCGCTATCTTTCATAGTCTTTTGACCAAGGATAAAATGGTAGTTCATTTTGGCATCGACCACGAAGCATTTGACAAGATGGATCATGAGAGAATAGGATAGTTCTGGAAGCATGAGGCTGTACAGTGTTACATACTTGGAATAGGTAGCCTTGGCATTGGTGGTGATCATGTTGACAGGAGTTTCAAGATCATGAAGAGCAACTGTTGGAGGAATGGAGGATTGGAGAATTAGATTATCAGCCGATCCAGAGTCAAATAGTGTTTTAAAGTAGAATTTTCCTTTGTACTCATTGACTTTGTTGCATGTAGTAATTGTAGTAGGAGCAACATCTTGAGGTTCTTTTGGCTTGGTGAGAGCTGTAATTTTTTGGTAAAAGTGGTAGGAGGGCTTGGAGAAATGGCATAATAGTCGTTGTTCATATCTTTATTGGGCTTGTTGTCAATGCAGACAATATATTTGGTTGGGATCTCTACGAATGCAGGATGGGAACTGTCAGAGGTCATTGTTGTAGTATTGGAATTGATTTTGATATTGACATGAAAGAGATTATGCCAGATTTCTTTTGGGGACTCGAAGAGGTTGTCAATAATAATGCACATATGTTGTTCTGAGTTTGGTGGCTTAGGAGGGGTCGAATTGTTTGTATTCTCGTTGGAACGGTCTTTGACACAGGAGTCATTGTTGTTGCGATTATTATTGTTGTTGCGGTTGTTTCTGTTGGGATTGTTTGAATTTTGGAAACATTGTCCCCAATTGTGGTTTGCATTGGGATGAATTCAAGGATCCAGATCTTAGATTCAGTTGGTGGTATTGTTGTTATTGTTATTCTTGTTGTTGTTGTTGTTGTTGTTGTTGTTGTTATTGTTGTTATCATCCTTGCGATGATTGTTGGTGTTAGAATTGTTGTTTTGATTGTTGTTATTGTTGTTGTTGTTGTTGTTGTTGTTATTGTTGTTACTGTTGTTGTTACTGTTGTTGTTGTTGTTGTGACAATTATTGTTGTAGTTCTTGTTGTTGCGACGGTAGTTGTTGTTTGGTAACTAGTAAATGATGTTTCGGATTGTGAGATACTAAATCGTATGAGAGGAAACATGTTTTTGGATACTTTTGTATTCAATCGTATTTGGATTGGGAGAAGCTTCTCATATAGGGCAAGAGCCTGAAAATAGGTTTTAAAAATTTGCGTCGGCCTCGGCCCCTGTCAAAAATTTGGCTATTATTGCTACTGGGCCTGACCGCAGGTATTTTACCTGCTGTTTATGTTCTGCTGGACCTCAGTGTCGGTTTGATGAGCCTCGTGATAGGTTCCTCTCCTATGTAAACATAACTGACTTTTATTGATCGTTACATCTATATTCAATTCCATACGTATGCCAATATTTTATATTCCCCGTATCTTTGTCGGTCATTTCTCTTTTTCGAAAATAACCGTCCGATCATCATTCATCCATTTATTTTCGTTTATCTTGTTTTCCTTTATCCCCCGAAATATTTACTGTCACTCAATGTACACCCGATACTTCAGGACAACAAACACTTACGAGTACTGTTACGATCCCTTTCATTACGTCTACTTTGTGTTTCAGAGCTTCTGTCTTTACCCCAACCTTCCCCTTTCTCTCCGTTTGGCCATGTCTTCTTCGAAACGCAATGGCTCCAGTACGTGCTTTCTTGCTTCTTATACTTGCCGTTCATTATTGATTACATTTACACTTTCTCTGATCTTGCCAGCCGGCATACGATACCCTCATTTTCTCCTAAACCTCCTTTTCTGCACAGTTTGGCTCTTTGTTGACAAAAAGCGTTTGCGCCGTTCAGTTTCAGAATCCTTTTATATTCTCTGACACCGCTCCAAAGCATCACCCTCCTTCTCACTTTTTGTCTCCGGTTCTTCCGGCAATGTCTACACCATACTTGCTTCTAGCAAAACTATTATCTGTTCGTGTCCTGATATCCATCCAGTATGTAAACACATATTGTTTATACTTGCCGAACTACAAATTCCTGTTTCTACAGGCCTGCAGACAATATCCCTACCGCTTCTTAAACTCCGCTTAAGTTCCTATGAGTCATCGCTTGACTATTACACTATCAACCTTTGCCTTGTCCTTATGCGGCAACGTTGCGTACACTGTCAACAATCAACGCTTCATTCTCGTCTGATTATATGTAACAATTGTTACTCTGTTTCTCATCATTCTCACAAATACCATGACTTCGATACATGTCCTCAATGTAAATCAAAAGGGTTACCATATCTTTCCGATTTTGTTGGTCAATATCGCAATTTTTCTTCTGTCCTCCGTAGAAATGGATTTTTACCCACCCATTATCTACCTCTACCTCAACAAACCTTTGCCACAAATGATACACCTCAATCCTCCGCTTCCTCCTCTAACAATAATCCCGCTGCATTATCCAGCTCCAACACGCACATTATTCCCCCATCACCTTCCACCTCCACTTCCCATAACTACTGTCTTTCTGACATTATCTGAGAAGAGCTGTATCAAATGCCATGAATGCTTCTATGGGATGTCGAACGTGTTCAGAATTCACCGCGACAGATTCCTACATACTGCGGAAAAAATTCCGTATTGCATCTAAAGCCATCTGTATAATATTTCAGTTGAAGATTGAAATCGTTGATCTCCTTTATGATGTCGTTGTTGATGACGTGGTCATCGAATCTGAAGTAGATATGTAGTCTGAGATTGGATCAGCCTGGTGTTAGATACGTTTATTATGTTGTCCTTCTTGTGAATGACTTGGTTGACGAACTAGATTTAGAAATGTATGCTGAGATTGGAGCAGCCTGGTGTCAGATATGTTGCAATAATAATTCTATTTTACCAATATAACAGTGATAAATTTTGAAGAATGCCTGGCCTCCGATAGCCATTGCTAATTAATGATAGTACCACACTCAAATTGAAGATAGAAAATAGACAAGAAATCTTGTCCCGAAACCGGAACATTTTTGACCTGGCGATGAAAACAGGTAAGCCATCTTGCTCCAAATACTTTTAGAACATTTTTGTGGCAAATCATTTCTCATCTGTCCGAATCTGCCATGCACCCACGAACGCTACTAAAGGGTTCTGTCTACCCGTCCTCCTTTCGTGAATAGCAATATAAGGTTCCATTAGGCGTATAACGTCATCGTACTGTTTTTCCAGAGCTGCATCAAGAACATTTCTGCCAAAGTACTTTCTGTCCCAATGATACATGAATAGAACCAAAGATTGGATTGCGTTCACCAGCACATAATGATATCTTTTCACCCGACCTTTCAACAGAAAGACTGCAATGGCATTGTTGTGAGGGTTGTGCTTAAAAGTTCCTTCTCCAGGCTGAGATGTAATCAGTCCACACAAATCAATGTCTAGTTTTTTCATATTTGGAAACTTGGTCATGAAATGTTCCAAACCCGTGTCTGCAATTACAACATCTGCATGAGTTTCCGCAATATTTCTGATCTCATTTCTACTTATCATTTGCACAGGTTGCTCTTCTTCGTTTGCTTCTATTGCATCTGGTTCCCGTACCATTGATCTGTACAATGTGTAAATACACATGACAGCGTTTGGGATTCTCCAAAACCTATCATCGCTGCTCATCAGGGTATCTGGAAAATGTGGGCCATACGTCCATGAATTACGAGACAACTTCATGACTGCCACTCCCGCATCCAAATTGTGAAAACGGTGTTTGGTAAAGTTTTGATACTCATTCCTTTCGTAGCCAGAGATATCGTCTTTGGAAAAGTTGTTGTCCTTCTTAGACTTTGGCTTAGACGCGGGCTTCCGATTGTGTTTGGTAATTTTTTGATACTCATTCCTTCTGTAGCCAGGGATATCGTCTTTGGAAAAGTTGTTGTCCTTCTTAGACTTTGGCTTAGACGCGGGCTTCCGATTCAAATCTTCCTCGCTTTCCTTGTTTTCTTCATCGCTGTAAACCTCAATTTCTTCTTTTTTCTGCTTTGGAGTAGGATAGAACTGAAGACTAGTTTTGGCTGATGGAGGCCGCTTCTTTGCGCTGTTGATGGTTTCTTGCAAAGGTTTGATGATATCTTCTTTTACCCTCATCGTTTCTTGGTTCATCTGTTCTACAAGAGTAGTGCATTTGCTCAGAAACTTTTCCGCTTGTCCAATTTGCTCCGACATTTTTTGCTTCTTGGAAGGTGTAACGAGAATTCCTATGGGAGACCCATTTTGACTCTTTGTTGCAAGTCTAGTCAACACTTCAGCTTCAATTTTATTTGCCAATTGAGTACCCAGTTGGGGGTCAGTTAGCATTTGCTGCAACTCCTCGAGTGTGTAGCTCCACCAACCTTGGTTCTTTCTGGTTTGGGGCGGCTCCAGTCAATCTTACAATGGTAGATAGGTATCCGTATATCAGGATTTGCTGGGTGAACAATCAGGAAAACATTCTTGTCCGTTTTCCGAATTACAAACGTAGCTTGTTTCTTATCTCGGCATTCTATTGTCAAAGCTTCTGTAACGTCGCATCGATGTGTTATCTCTCCATTAGCAGGGCTACCATTACTTTGTATGTATTGGAAATGATTGGAACTCCAAGTGAACATTATAGGGCCTGTATCCATTCCTGGTCGAGGCGACGGAGGAGGACTCTCAAATTCTGAACTGTATCCGGATGTGTTTGTGCTCACCTCATCTGTTTGTGGGGATGGGCGAGATCGTTCCTCCATGCGGTATAACTCAGCATAGGCAATTTCTCGTTCAATATTGTGTTTTGTGTCAATAAGTTGACGCTGTTCCCAAAAGCTTTGTTTTTCCTCCACGGATGAAAATTGACTGAGACAATCAGAACAGAAAGATGCGTCAAGTTCCTCTAGCTCAGTTTTAAGTTTCCGGTCTTCTTCTTCGGTGATTGGGGGTTGGTTAAAACCACGATGGCAAATAACACAAGTAGAGGATGGGCAGTGAATCATCTTACCAGCGCATCTCCGACAGAATCCATATTCGTCGGAGCAAAATTGATCAATACGCCCATGGAAATAGGATTTGCAATCCTTATTACGGCACCTTTTTTTTACGTCGTTAGACCATATTGTTCGGTCGCCAAAATAACAGCGAGACCCACTGGCACATAGCAAAGCACCTTTTTGGCAGTTATTGAAATCGGAATTGGATGCTTTGCAGTATTGACTTATATGGACAGATGGATTCTTCAGTTTGGATCCCATGATGTCTTCTCTGACTGTAGAAGGATTATCAGTTATGATGAACTTGCCCCTTTTTACATTGGATTCTGAACAATGAACGACATCAGAACACTTATCTTGGGACAAGGCATCACTCACTAACTCCCCGAGACAAAATTTGCTCATATTTGATCTGTAGCGGATATCGAGAACAAAAAGAAGTGCTCTCAGCTCTTTGGTTGTCACGAGTTTAGAGTCTGCGAGCAATGGTATTTGCTCTGATAGGGTTCTTGTGTCGATAATCGGTTGGGGGTTTGTGCCTTTTTTCTTTGAGTTCCGATGGGGAAGTTTGATACTGTTCCTTTTAGTGTCAACCATAGGACGTCTTTTGTGCTTGGGTTTGTGTGTGTCCTGCTTGTTCAAAGATGCTGGGCCTGAGGAATCGTCTGCAAAAAGATGGTGGATACTCGTTGGAGTAATGTATTTCTCAAGTATAATAGACAGTGACAAGGACACTTGTTGGTAGCAAACCTTATTCACCTGACTAGGTAATTCCTCTTCAGTATTTGTAGTCAGGGAAGAGAAAGAAAGTCTTTTCATTTCATCAAATAAACATATACTGGAATCAACTTCAGGATGAAGAGTTGATAAGAGATATGTTTTACAATCCAACTTTGACCATTGACGTGTGGTTGGGTAGTTGTCCTTGTTTAGAACGTGAACAATGAGAGTCTCTGTGTACTTATTCAGTAAAAGGATATCATTCAGAGTACACTTTGGATGGTAGATTGGTAATACCTTCAAACGCCTGGGATACACCGTTATTAAATTCCAAAGAAACCTCGTACCTGCAGAATCCAAATATGTGAAGACCGGAAAATAGATTATGTTGGGACAAAAGGATTTGCCCTCATCATATTCTAATACATAATTAATCTTGTAGGATGGTTTCACAATACCACAACAGATGGCGTTGTGGCAAAAGAAACGGGGTCTAACAGAATTGGGCGGAATACTCTGATGATTGAATAGATCAACAATAACATTCAGAGCGATTGGTGTCATGATACCTTGTTGGTTGTCGAGTAATCCACGAACGGTAGTTGATAATTGGGGGGCCTCTTGAATGGAAACACTTCGATGGCCAACAACAATGCTTTCCAAGACTTCCTTTATTTTGTTCTTTTCTAAACCGTAAGACTTGCCGAGTACAACTGAAATAGTGTGTATCATTTTCGCACAATCTTTTTGTTTTAGTGCAGGCTCGGGAACAACAACATTGGGTGCGGATGCGAGTGATTGGGTAGGATTGGAGTCCTGTGCATTAGTGGTCAGTACAGACCTATGGGCAGAATGCTTTCGTGGAAATATAGGAGGGGGCAAACTATCGTCTGACTCACTATCAGAAAACACCAAGCGTGATTCAGTAGGAGGTACCAGATTTAGAGACATTGGTTTAGATGGGATTGATGGCGTTTGATTACTCTTGTCAAAATCACTTCCCATTATTGCAAGAATGGCACCTTCGGTAGATTGAGACATATGGGACTCATGCGGGTCCAGTAGGTATGTCTGCGTCAAATCTTCTCCTACTGGTTGGGATAACTTTGGTGACTCATTGTCAATAGAAGAAGTACAATTTTGGTGGGGTTTAATACCACCAAGCGATTTGGCGGCCATTTTGATATCATCTGTATTGGCAGATAAATTGACCGAAGCAACATCAGTCGATTCGGCACACATATGGATTTCATCTAACGTGAGCGAAGGACTAGAACCATCATGGGAAGGAACTGAACACAAATCATTAGATCTGGTACCCAATTGAACGTCATCTAACGTTGGTAGGTGCGTTGAAACTGGTGAATTAACAGAACCATACAACCTCCGTGAGAGGGTGTGGGTTCCGGGCTTGTCTGGAGGGGGACATCCATCGCCAAGATTTGACAGTGAGTTTAAATCAGGCTTTTCGGAGAATCGAAAGTCAACGTTGAAAGAAGATAAATCAACACCAAGTAGCGTTGAGGCAAATCTATCCGTGATACTGTTCAGTGAAAAAGTAAGACATTCTTGGTCCTGAAGTATAATACCACCACCATCCATAGAGTCACCAAAGTTACTTTCATCAAAGAAGAATCGGTCGTATTCGTTGAGCAAAATTCTGTCGCGCGATCCATTAGACCGACTAGTGGAGTTGGTCTGGAGGGAGAAGGGTTGGAGGTCAAATGGAAAAGAATCTGGATTTGGGAGTAACGGAGTTCTTGGCCTGAAATGCTGACATGATAAATGATGAAATAGCCAGGCTTAATATCCGATAGTGGACAAAAGTTAGATGTTGCTCGGTTCGTTAATCCAGTCTGATTGGGGTTGATATTTGTTAGCTTGTCCAATGTTTTGATACCAGACCTGTCCAGATTACCGTCAACCGTGTTTTGATGATGGATATGTTCCCGGTCAATTTTAGTCTGTTTCTTGAGATGATAAGGACGATTGATTTGAGCCCCGGAAGTATAAGCCGAGGCTCTCCTATTCCGAGGACGGCGACTGGAGTTACGGAAAGTTGTTAACTCTCCTTTGGAAGTTATACGTTTTCCTTTTGAATTGGTGGAATCCGAATAGCGAGGTGCGGGCAGCATGTGTATCGGACAATAAAGGTTCTGTGTGTCAATTGTTGTTGGCAAATGCAATTCCAATAACGTAGAAGTGGAAGTGAATGGATCGGACTGCGTATGGGGCGGAATAGCCTTGTTGATGAGCTGACGTGAACATAGGGACAAACAGGACTCGTGGTAAACCAAACCTTCCACCAACCCAGGTACGGGAATAGTCAAAGGTAAAGGCCAATATGGATGTCTTTTGGCAAAGTCAAAAATGATGGGAAAACATGCGCAAATAGAAGACCTCATCTGCGTGAATTCAACATGTCGAGTGCAGGAAGTAGTGAAGTTAAGAATATTGCAGGCGGCCATAATATCTTGCTCAAACTCATGCCGGTTTCTATCCGGATATTTGTAATTTGAACAATGATTCCATTTGAAAACAATTCGATGGGTTGTTGAGTCATCTTCACGCTTCAAAACAACAGAAACACCATCTACTCTGTAATGATTTTCAACAAACGAAGGTTGGGCTTCAGGAACATATGTAACCACATCGGCTTCTTTGCTGTTGAAATGATTTATCATTTGTCCAATGGAAGATAAAGTAGATGATTGTTGAGTAGATTTAGTGGCACATTGAATACCAACCTTCGACATAAGCTTGGAAACAGAATCATTATACAGAGAAGCAAAGGCGACATTGGTCCAGTGAGGAGGTTTTCTACGTTCGTTGGAGGCTAGGAGTTGGCCAGCAACAGTTTCGGCTAAATTGGTGCGTTTGAAACCCATGCGGAGCGATCTTTTACTTGGATCCGATGGAGAAAGTTTCCGGTAACGGAATTTGAGAGCGAAATCTTTTGCAATCAAAGATGCGGCGTTGATCATTGATTGTTCAACATGGGAATTGGATTGGAAAAGAGAATGAAGCTCTTTTAAGAAAAAGAATTGCCCAGCAACAATACGGGAATTGGCTTGGTGTATATTTTCGTTAAAGCCCTCACTGTTGGCGAAAACAGTCCAAAGCTTTGGATCATACTTCAAAAGGTACAAAATGACATCGGCACAATGCTTAGTAAGAGGATTGTTGTTGAGATCGAGTAGGGCGGAATATAAACTGATAAGATTTTGGAAAAAGGAATCGCTGGATGTTGAATCGGACAAAGCAAGCATGTATCGAGTAATCATTTGTTGAGAGGAAGCAACCCAAGTGTTGTAGGATTCAACCCCTTCACTACCACCGGATTTGTAGTTAGTAAATAAATGGTCGTGTTTGGATCTAACAGATCTTGTGAGATGTTGGAGACACAAGGACACCAAAAAGGAGATTCCAAATTGATGAAAAAAGGCTTCGAATGTAGCTACTAATGGACCTTGGTCGGTGAAAAATGTATACAAGTCAACAGGGGTGCCATGTTTCCAACAACACTGTATAACCCAAGATAATTCAGAAGTCTTTTCCGCAGGAATGATAGCCCACGCAAGAGGTATTGTGTCGCTGTAACTAGTCTTGGTTACAAGAACAAAACATACACCATCATAATTATGTTCTTTGTAATGGAAGCAATCACCGACAAACACTGGAGTAGTTAATTTCCCGAAATATTTCCCAGAAGCGATTGGGGTAGCAGCAAAACATCTATAGAACCGATTTTCAGTGTCAGTCTGAAGAATAACAGTGGCTTCAGGATTCTTTAAGGCAAATGCCTGCATCCAGGTTGAGTGGGTGCATGATTGTTGATTGGGTAAAGATTTGAGCATGTATTCAAAACACGCATTTCGAGATTGACGTAGCATCTTTTTAACCTGCCTCGATTTGGAAGTGGAAGTAAGACCAGATACTACAAACCAATTATACAGAATTCTTTGGGAAGTGTCATCGGGAGATGGGCTATTCATCATACATTCGGACATAAATTGCTGGAATGGAGGGAAATGAGTTAAATAAATTTGTTCCTTTATCGAGGGTAACGTCTGATGGAGACAACAATGTTGATCGAAAGTTGGGAAAAGAGTTTCGTCCAACCACCAAAAAGTAGAATCGGAATCCGTCCGGTTCTTCCGAGTCTGGAAAGGTGCATCATGGCTTGAACAGACAACTCTGATCTCAAGATCGCAACACACGCACTTAAAAGAACGATTGGTACGGTGGGAGCGGTAGTTTGTTCTATGAAAGGTGGTGATCTTAAATCCCCACCGATTGAAGCAGTATGCTCCGAGAGAGTCGAGCAAATTGTCTGTGGAGGAAGACAAAACCGGAGGCTGATTGCGGAATTGCTGTAATGACATGGGCGACCATGACTTAACGGGTTTATGATCGGAAGTCGACAAATTGATCATCGGAAACTTTGCTCAATGCAGAAAAGGATACGTCGGGAAATAAAATGAGTAATAAACCGGTGTACCATGAATGAACGATAGGATGTGAATCGGGAAAAAAAGTACGGTACAAAGTACAGAAAAATAACAGACCGACGATGAAAGGGGGGGGGGGGGATGAGAAATATAGACTAAAAAAATTTACCAGCTAAAACAGACATTTGACCGAAATTAATGATAGCGATAAAACGTTACAAAAATAAAATACATGGGTGGAACGAATATAAGCCAGAAAAAATTACGGATAGGATTGCGTGGGAAAGGAGGAAGGGGAACCTATCACCAGGCTCAAAGGTGAGGATACTACTTTTTTAAACCGACACTGAGGTCCAGCAGAACATAAGCAGCAGGTAAAATACCTGCGGTCAGGCCCAGTAGCAATAATCGCCAAATTTTTGACAGGGGACGAGGCTGACGCAAATTTTTAAAACCTATTTTCAGGCTCTTGCCCTCTCATATACAAAAGTGACCTGTTCTAGGAATTGGATCATGTGATTGGAATTCCAATTCCGATTGAATGGACGATGGAGAGATGTAATGGACAATGGAGTGACGGGATACGACAGATCCCTCCGTCGACAGATAACGTACCGTGCCGTACTGTACCGTGCTCTTACTCTTACGAGTTCGTAACTTACTGCCGTAGTGGTACCGTTATTCATATCTTTTCCAGCAGAGAATTTAGACAGATTAATAACCAGAACAACTCTCTACCGGTACAAGTACTGGAAATAGAAATTACGAGAAACAAGCACATATGTCAACCGAACCATTGTTCCTAGTAAGAAATCTGTTGAACAGTTTCTGGTGCGCAAATTATTTCCATGTACCGGTATGATGAATTGTTCTACCGGTACGCCGCAGTTGGGACCATGCTGATGTGGATGAGTTTGGTTGTTTCTTCTATAACATTACGGATTATTTTATCCTTGCACTTTGGAAATCTTGTAGGAGAAATATTTACACCGTGGATAACCTTACCTAAACGTGTAGCTTTTGTGTATTCTGATTTCTATGAACATGGCATTTGCCCCCACCCGATCATCTAACAGCACGGAGGTCTATTTGTGTTGTTGTTGCTTTCAAAAGAAGCATGAGGATACGCATTCTGTTGTTCATTGTTCCACGCCTGGTGATGATTGCCCGAAGGTCCAAAGGGAGGGGGTTGCGACGGGGTTGGCGTCGCTTGTACTGGTACGTGTTGACTAAACAGTTGCAGATTTTGTTCATGCTGATTGAACTGTTGCTGATTTTGTTGATACTGATTGACTTGTTGCTGACTGTGCTGATAGTGATTGTGCTGTTGCTGACTGAGCGGTTGGGAATATTGTTGTGGTTGTTGTTGATGATAATGTTGTTGATGCGGCTGTTGATTTGGTTGTTGTTGATTATACTGTAGTTGATGAGGTTGTTGATGCAAATATGTGGGGTTAGCATTCTGGAACGGATTGTGGTTTGTTGATTGCTGCAAACATTGATTTTGCTGCGGATTCTGCGTGACGTTGTATTGATTTTGCCCAGGCATCTGTTGCGAGGCAATATGCTGCAGCGTTGCCATTGCGACCAAAGGTCTCTGTTCATACGTCGGTCTCTGGGGAGCTGGAAACGAAGGGGGGTTGTTCTGAGCAGCGATTTGGTGCGGTGGTTGCTGGTTCCGGTGCTGTGGCTGATAATGGTGGGTTTGTCGACCATGCGGACCACGACCCTGGGGCAGCATGCGCTGCGCCCTGTACTGCTCTCTTTCTCGATTTTTCTTATTTCTCGTAAAGTCCTTGTTCGTGTCGGTACTGTTATTCCTCTTTGTGTCCCACGACGGATGTTTTCGAGTTTGATGACGACCGGCGTCGCGACCTGTTCCCGGGCCCGTTTCCCCCCAACTCGGTTTTCTCTGGTTGCTGTTGCTGTTGCTGTTGCTGCTGTTGTTGCTATTGTTTGTATCCGAACCACCCGGCGTTATTGTTGTTGCTGCTATTGTTGTTACTGTTGTTGTTGCGTGTTTGGTGCTTTTCGTTCCCGGATCGTTGCCAACCGCCCCGGACACCGCTGTCGTTTGGGCCTGAATCGGAACCGTTGGGTTGGCACCAGTTTGGCTCGAGTTGGTGTCGTTGTTCGCTGACCCGTCGTCGTTGCACCGAGCGGTGTTGCTCGCCGGGTGAGTGGCGGCTGCGCCCGAATACCCGTCCGTTGATGGGAACTGCTCCCGAACGGTCGCGGGCATGCGGTTAAGTGGACACGCGGGTCGCTGCGACGGCCAGTACGGCTCTAGTTTCCCAAATCGCAGGCTGCGAAATGGTTCGTCGAACCTCCCCGGTTCCCGCATCACCCAGCAATCCCAGGCCCTGGCTGCGGCGGCGTGCTCGGCCATGATTTTTCGGGGAAACCAGTACAGGCCGTCCGCGTCTGGTGCCACTGCCGTGGAAGCCAAAGGCACCGGTTTGCCCCCTCCGAATCCCGCTCCGCTCCACGGACCGGCCAGAAAGGCCTCCTTGGTCATCGGGCAAAGGAAGACGGTGGTGAAGCGTTGTTCGTACGTCGTCTTGCCGTTGTCCCAGGTCACGTAATGTTCGGGTCTGATCTGAGTTTTGCGGGGTTTCTTTCCGTACCATTGGTGGAGGGCTGCCTTGGGAGAGATCGATGGCGCACCCGCACCCGCACCCGACGACGACGTGGCCGCGGGTTCAGTGGAAGCTGCTGCTGCCCTCGACGGCGGAAGATCCTTCGTGACGGTGACGGCAGCGCTTCCATCAACCTTCTTTCCCGGAGGAACCGAGACGATTCGATCGACCTTTCGATCCATCGTTGCATTTGCGAACGGAGATGACGACGCAGACTCACCTGCGGTAGACTGCGTGACAACGCTTGCGGCGTCGGACGATTTTTGCCTCTTTCCGGGAGGGAACGAGCCAGCGGGATTCCCAGCTCGTTTTCGTTCCGGAAGCGCGGCTCTGGATTCTACCGGACTGCGGTTCGTGCCCGCTTTCTTCGTTGCTCCGGAATTGGACGCGAGACCCGACATCCACGACAAAGGCGTGATCATCGTCGTCGACGGCATCGGAACCTGGAGGGCTTCCGAATCCCCGTCGGCGCTGGTCGCTGTTGCTGCGTCCGCGGTCGAATGGTGCGTTCGGGTTCGCCGCTTGCTCACCGCCACCGCCACCGGAATCCGTTCCGCGATTCCCGTTCCCAACCGATCCCAACCGGGAGCATTTCGGGACGCCGGACCATAGTTCCATCCGGTGCGGGGTGTGTACGTCATTTCTCGCAGCGGAGACGGCAGCATGGGTCGCAAACAGGTAACCGCCGCGTGTGAGTCCCACCCGGGATCGTAGCAATCGTCGTCGTCGTCGCCGTTTCCATTGCCGTTCATATTTTTGTTGTTGGTGCTGTTGTTCTTTGCGTCGAGGGAGAACAACAACCGAACACGAGAACGGTGGCGGCGACGACGATTGCAGTAGTCCCAGTCGTGGAAGTTTGGATCTCGGACCCGGCCGTAACCATCGTCCTCGGCATCGGCGTACGATCCGGCATCGGCGAGGAGATGGTTGCGGTTGGTCTGCTCCATTATTCTTTTGCGGTTCTTTGTTTCGTTCGGGTTCGATCGAATGCTTCGATTCATTCGTTTGGGAATGATTCGATTCCACCCTCAATAGATTAGCGAGCAAGCGAGCGAGCGAGCACACGAACGAACGAACGAACGAACGAACAAACGAGCGAATGAATGAATGCACCCAGCGATCTATCGGTGGGAGCAGTTTGAACAAACACGAACACGAACACAATTATCGGACGACTTTTTTTCTTCAAAACGAATCGTCGTCCAGTAGGAATTCAGTGATGTCTTTCGATCGCTCCCTTCGAAAGCCCTTGTTGCGTTTCTTTCAAGTTATATATATATCGTTGCGATGAGAACGTCTCGTCTCGGTCCAGACCAATGATGTCGATTGACTATGGATTGTGGATTATTGATTATTTACATTATTTTTTGTTGTCGGTTAGTCTCCTCGCTTGCAGCGTGTCGTGTCGTGTCGTGTCGTTTCGTCCATCGTTTCGAGTCAATCAAAAAATCAACGAAACGGACGAGTCGAGGAGTCAAACCTACCGGTACTCGTACGTACGGTACCGGTACGGACGTCGATGATAGGTAAGATGTACACGTAGTACCGTACAGTACGAGTACCTCGTACTTCTAATCGATTGGGCGGGCGATTCAGTCACGGGTTGATTTCGATCACGGACAATTCGTGTGTGGTATTCCAACGCTCACGATTGAAAATTACCCACGATTCAAGAAAATCTGAAATACAATGCCACGCAAGCCGGGCTTCAACCTTGAAGACTGGATGAAGAACATATCCAAATTCTCCATGTGCTTCTCTATGTGCAATGTACGTTGAATTTCGATTCAACGCCTTTTTACTGTTGCAAGCTTTCTCAACGGCTCCTCGGAGTAGTTGACAGAGCTAGCTCACAATCTTAGTTTTTAACCAATACATAAACCTTATTTTAGTACCTTATTTTAGAGGCGTACGACACTGTTTAAACAGTCGAATAACCGCTTCAACCCTTTCTACCGGTAAAGACTACTTCAACTACACGAACAAAAATTACCACTACTACACAACTAACAACCGATCCGAAGATTGTCCAGTAACAATAAGAAAACCAGTATGTCTTACTCAGTCATTCCCTTCAAGTATGACTTTGATCAAGAGACTATTGACAAAATTGAGTACAAGATTACCCAAGAAGTCAATGGCTCCCAAGAAGTTACCAAGATCAAAATCCCTTTGATTACTGCAGGATCAACCAAATTACAAATTCTTTTCACCATCGATGCGTTCATTAGATCTAAGAAGACCCTCAACCTAACCACAGGACCAAGAATCTATGACAAGTTTGTAGACCTCCTCAGAGACTACACCGACTGTAGCTGGTGGAATAGCTATGTAACAGCCAATGTTCCACAGAGAACTGTGGACAACTTCCAGACGACAGTGGAAGCATTCATCAGCTTCAAGTTCAACAGCAACCTCGATGCCTACCAGAATCATAAAAGATTCCTCACCAACATTAAGAAGACAACCTCCATGACTGTACACCAATTCGTAGCTCAAGTCAACTTCCACAACCATGTTATTCTCCCATTACTACCGGGACACCCGCCACAAGGTGCAGAGATCAACGAAAACGACTTCAAGAATCTAGTCTTTGAATCGATGCCAGAGGACTGGAAAGACATCTATCAACAACACCATTCTCCCCATAGAGATTCTCTCTCTGAAATGATGATAAGATTCGAAAGATTCCAATCTGTACAGAATAAAAAGAACAAGAAATCAGACAACCAGTCTCAAAACAACAACAACAGCAACAACAATGCCAACAACAACCGTAACAACCGTAACGGCAACAACCGTAACAACCGTAACGGCAACAATCGCAACAATCGAAACCGAAACAACAACAACAATAACCAACGCAACAACAACAACAACAACAACAACAACAATCAACGCAGCAACAGCCAAGGCAACAACAACAACAAAGGATCAACTAGGATCTCAAATGACTCACCGTGTCCTATCCACCCTGGTACCAATCACACCTGGGGTCAATGCTACACCAACAAGTATGGCAGCAACTCCAATCAGTCTAATAACAACTCTAGGGACAACACCGACTCACACGTGAATGATCGCAGCAGCAATTCCAACAACAGCAATCGATCCACTACCTCTTCCCACGGCAGTAACTTCAACGAACCAGAACAACACATGTGTGTCTTCATCAATGAACCAGAAGATACTACCATCCCTGCTACTCCTTGGCCGGATCTCTTCCATGTCGATATGGATATCGATGAAGAATACTACAACTCGGATCTTCAAAGATTTCCCTCTGAAAAGACCAATTCCGACAACAACAAGCAAGATGTTGCTCCTAGCAAGGACAACGTCGACATCGACCTTGCTCCAACCACAGTAAGTGTCTGCAACTCGATCAATGGATCCCTTGGCAAGTACTACTTGAAAACCCTCTTCGATTCCGGATCAACCGACAACCTTATAGTGGAATCAGCAATTCCCTCTGGAATCAAGAAGAACCTTCTAGATCAACCAATCCAAATGCAGACAACAAACGGCAAAACCACTTGCAACCACTATGTAACCTTGGAGAACACCATATTCCCAGAACTATCCTACTCAATGAAAGTCCTACAAATCAAGTGCTTTGTAGTCTCTCAGAACATCAACTACCATCTCCTCATTGGAAGGAAGACAATGCGAGACCTCGGAATGAAGATGGACTTCGAAAACTGCACCATTGAATGGTATGAGAAGACCATGGACTTTCACCCTCGAAGCTACTTTGACAACAAGTCCTTGCTCCACAAGGTCATGTCTGCAGAACCACATGCCATTGCAGAAAGTTACTCTGCCCAATCAATCCAACAGTCTTATGTAGATGGAACCACCAAGTATGAGAAAACTGACCTCCACAAGCTTGTCACTGAACAAAACCATCTCTCCTACCAAGAGAAACAAGCCTTGTTACCAATACTCCTCCAAAACGAAGAACTTTTTGAAGGCTTGAATGACAAAGAATTAGGCATTTTCCCTAATCAAACGTTCCACATTGAACTGCAGCAAGGCGCAACGCCATATCATGTAAAACAACCATATTCCATTCCACTGCACCAACAAGAAGCAGTGAAGAAAGAAATCGATCGGCAAGTAAAACTTGGCATCCTCGAACGATGCTATGCAACTGAGTGGGGAATGCCAACTTTTGTAGTCCCCAAACCAGATGGCTCCTGTCGACTTATCAGCGACTTTAGAGAACTCAACAAGGTCACCAAGAAACTTCACTATCCACTCCCAAAGCTCCAAGACATCTTCCACAGACGAAGAGGCTTCAAATATGTCACCCTTATCGATGTCAGTATGCAATTCCACACCTTCAAACTCGATGAGGCCTCCACCTGGCTTTGTGTCCTTGTTACTCCATTCGGAAAGTTCAGACTGCTCCGATTGCCAATGGGCTTCCTCAACTCTCCAAGTTGGGCCCAAGGCTGCATGGAACAAATGCTCTCCCATCTGAAGGACATTGAAGTATACATCGATGATATTGGTATCTTCTCAGATACTCTCGAATCCCATTGCAAATCAGTCTCCTCTGTCCTGTCCTTACTGAAGTGTCACAACTTCTCGGTCAAGCCCTCCAAGTGCCACTGGTTTCAATCCCAAGCTCCTTGGCTTGGTCACATTATCTCGCGCGATGGTATTAGGCCCAATCCAAACAAGATTGCTCCCATCCTGAAACTTGCTTTTCCCTCAACAACAACCCAACTTCGATCCTTTGTTGGGATGATTAACTTCTACCGAAACTTCTACCCCAAACGAGCTGAAGTCCTTGCACCCCTTACAGACCTCTCTGGTAGAGCCAAAGGAAAAATCACTCCGACTCCAGAGCTACTTGAAGCTTTCACCAAAGCCAAGTCCCTCATCGCCAAAGACATCCTCCTTGCCTTTCCTGACCCAAACAAGCCATTCCATGTCTACACTGATGCTTCTGACTACCAACTCGGAGCTATTGTTCGCCAAGATGACAGAATCATCCTTTGCTTCTCCCGCAAACTCAATTCAGCCCAAAGGAAATACCCAACAATTGATAAAGAGATGCTCTGTATTGTAGAAGTCTTCAAAGAATTTCGAACCATTCTTTGGGGTGCTGAAATCATCGTATGGACAGACCATATCAACTTAACCCGACAAACCCTCTCAAGCCACAGAATTATGACTTGGAGAATGCTCCTTGAAGAATTTTCCCCAGTATTCAAGTATATCAAAGGCAAAGATAATGGGCTTGCTGATGCTCTCTCCAGGCTCCCAATCCAGCAAGACCCTCCCGAGAAGAAGAAGGAGTTCTTCGGTCCTCCAACTCCTGATCCAACGGATGACTCGGACCTTGCAACTGCTGCCTCAACGGACTCCGACCTTCTCGCTCTTTCTGACTTGTTTCTTAACTACCCAGAAGACATTCCCATGTACCCCTTAGCCTTCGACCAACTCGCCCAAGATCAAGCAGCCAATGCAGATATCTCTACCAATCCCCGGTACACAACTGAAAACTTCAACGGCACCGACTTGAAAGTTGTAGACTCCAACGGTCGACAGAAAATTGTACTCCCGCCAAACAGAGTGCAAGCCACCATCAAATACTACCACCACGTGCTTGGCCATGCCGGCGCAGAACGGTTGTATCGAACCATCAACCAATTTGTATATGCCCCAACCCTGAAGGACCAAATCAACGCCTTCTGCAAAACGTGTGACACGTGCCAACGATACAAGAATAGCCACCAAAGCCATGGACAGCTCCCTACCAAAGAACACCAATACGTTCCTTGGGACACCATTGCAATCGATGGAGTAGGCCCTTGGAAAATCAAGATCCCTGGCCATGGAACAGTCTCCTTCAATGGCTTTACCATCATGGACATGTGCACCAACCTCCTCGAGATCATCCGAGCTCCACAAGTAAATCCAACCGGCCTCATGGCAGTCCATGCCCTCGACAATGGCTGGCTCTCCAGATATCCCAAACCAGTAAATTGTATTATTGACCAAGGAACCAACTTCATGAGTAATGATTTCCAACTCCACCTTGCCAACCTAGGAATCAAAGCCAAGGTCTGCTCAGTCCGGAACCCACAATCCAATGCAGTACTTGAACGCGTCCACGATACGATGAAGTCTGCAATGAGAACAGAGCTCAACACCAACCCTCCACGAACTCTCCAGGAAGCCACGGACATCATCGATACTGTCTTTGCTTCCGCTCAGTTTGCCGTTCGATCAACCATCAACAAGACCTTTGGAATGACGCCCGGAGCCCTTGTATTCCACAGAGATATGTTCCTACCAATTCCTGTGATTACAGATTTGGCCATGGTCAGAAACAAACGCCAGGCTCAGATAGATAAGAACGCGATGAAAGAGAACAGCCACAGGAAGATTCATGATTACAGTGTAGGAGATCAAGTTATGGTGAAAAATGAAAAGCAAATCCCCGGAGCTTTTGACGCAAGAAGCAAAGGTCCATACACCATACAGCAAATTCACACAAATGGTACAGTTTCCTTTCTCTTAAGAAATCACGTGATCCAACGCATGAACATTCGGAACCTCAAACCATATCACACCAACTAAAAATTTCTTATCTAAGCAATACTGGTTGTACACGACTAACAAAATTCTGTGCCACCAATTGAACTTTTACGAGAAGGAGAAGAGTGTGGTATTCCAACGCTCACGATTGAAAATTACCCACGATTCAAGAAAATCTGAAATACAATGCCACGCAAGCCGGGCTTCAACCTTGAAGACTGGATGAAGAACATATCCAAATTCTCCATGTGCTTCTCTATGTGCAATGTACGTTGAATTTCGATTCAACGCCTTTTTACTGTTGCAAGCTTTCTCAACGGCTCCTCGGAGTAGTTGACAGAGCTAGCTCACAATCTTAGTTTTTAACCAATACATAAACCTTATTTTAGTACCTTATTTTAGAGGCGTACGACATCGTGGCGACCCCGTCCGGGGACTATTGTAGCGTTTCCGGCGACCCCGGGACCCCGGGCACGGCAAGGAGTCGTGATTGACTCTTGTGTGCTTGGCAAAGGACTTTTTTCACCAAAATTCGAGCCGAAACGCGACGCATCGTTCAGCACTCCGAATTTACGGTACGGTGCAATAGTTCCCGTGTTTACCCACACTCCGATCCATCCCGTACGGTACGTTACCACCGAAGTGCTCCGAGAGAAGTGTACCGTACCACATCAATGAAATCAAAAGCACACGCATCTGGAATAGGACAGCTACTCGCATCGGCACCAAGATATCCTCGACATCATCTCCCTCTGCCATTCCATAGCGTGTGATACCGCATTGCACTAGGACTAGCAATACCACTCCCCAATCCCAGCCCCAACCCCAACCCCAACCCCAACCCCAACCGAACCGAACATCTTCGTGCATTTCTTATCGATCCATCCATCCGTTTGACGAATGTTCCATGCGTGGTTCGACGATATCGATGCTCCCCTTTGAACCGTGGAAACGGATGCGGTTTTCACTCTGCCTGCTCCTCGTCCTCGTGATAGCTCACACTGGCACTGCCCTCGATGCTACTAATGACAGTGGTGACGGTGACGGTGACGGTGACGGTGATGCCTCCTCCGGGTCCGGGTCGTCACCAACCACCAACGATCTCTGGAGGTTCACCGATTGCCAGCTGGAGTGCGCCAACGGCGGATACTGTCGATTCCTTCGCGGGACGGCGGACGATCTCTCGCGGCTGGCCCAGAGCGGCATACTCGTCGAAACATGCCGGTGTCCGTCGGGGTTGACGGGCAACACCTGCCAGTATCCCTTTGTGGGCGCGGACGCAAATGCAGTCGATAATGCAGTCGATAATGCAGTCGATAATTCAGTCGATAATTCAGTCGATAATGCAGACGATGCAGTTGCAGATGCAGCAGACGACAATGCCGCGGGTTGGGTTCCACCAGAGCGACGATGCCACGGTGGCCTCGACTCCGACACGAGCCAGTTACTCCCGGGATGCGACTGCGCCCTGGCCGATGCCGTCTCGGACTTTGCCGGAATCATGTGCCACAAGCCCGTCACCGAATACTGCACAACACGGGTGGATTTGGATTACAATTCCGGTTCCGGTTCAGGCACGGACACCAATAATCATACTCCCATTTCCTTTTGCACCAACGGGGGACGGTGCCGCAAGGACGTGCTCGGAGCGACCTTTCTCGACAACGACAGTGCCGAGACAGTCGCCACGACCCGAAATAGCAGCAACGGCGGGACCGGCTGCATCTGTCCCAACCACTTTTACGGTCCGCACTGCGAATTCTTGCGAACGGAACAGGGTGACGTACCGCAATCCAGAAGTCCCGAGATCCTAGACGATGGTGAACACGAAACTATGGAAAAGGAGAATTTAACAGCTGCATCGGCATCATTGCCAACATTATCACCAGAATCATGGACAGCATTGTCATCGGCATCACCGTTGACAACAACAACATCAACAACAACAACAACAACAGCGTCTTCGTTGCGACCCAATGCCAATCAGAGGACTAGCGCGGTATCACCACCCGGCTCCCATTCCTATACCTTGGATTCAATCCTCTTGCTTCTGATCGGTGTTATGATAGTCGGCGTGTTGTTACTTTCGGTGTACGTCAACCGTGTGTTCGGCAAGAGCAGGCCCGGAATCCACGGAAGAACGCTGTCGACGACACCCACCAGCGGCATCGTTTCGCGATACCTTGCCTGGCGAAGGCGCAGGTCCCGGAGGAAGAAGCGGGCCGGATCGTCTGTCTCTGTGGCGGATGATCGTTCCGGGAGTGGGTCGTATTCCGAAAACAACGACAATGACGACGACGACGCAATTTTTGGGCACGTCAATTTCAATCCGGTAGGCAAAGTCACGCTCGCCAAGAGACTGGACCTCGACACCATTTTGGAAGAAGAAAACGAACACATCGAACACAGCGAATCTTTTTGATGGACGCAAAAGCGCAGTGCATTGAATCGATCGGACGGTTTTCGAAGTCTAGGCATAGTGCATAAATTGTATCATAGTATTAGTTGAATATGATCAACAAACCGAAAAACACTACTATTCCATTACTGAATGCTACCGTGGTAGCTTTTGCCCCTAGAAGCAACACTGGCAACGACCGGAGATTGATGTGTGTGGTGTTTTCGGTTCAGAGTTCCGTTCGCTCGGTACGAACGAAGGGCGGTGGCACCTTCCTTCACTTTCCTGCATGCTGTATACTGCGTTCAACGTTGACAGAGCATCAAATATTCTAATATTTACAATATTTACAAAGTTCCATGTGGTGAGTTCAACCGGTATCTTTAATTTTTAAATTTAGCTTCCTCCAATCTTCATTCGTCCCTTGGCGTCGAAGCCCGGTAGAAGCATGTCGTCGTCGGCATCGGGATTGGCCCATGGCGCAGTCTCGCCATTGGCTGCAGCCTCGAGTTCCATTTGTTCCAACTCGAAAATCGATGTCGTCTGTTCCTTCCATGCTCGGTCCTGTTGGTCTCGCAGACTCATTCCTTGTCCGTAGATTCGTGTGGCAACAACTTCTGCCTCGGAAGCAATTTGCTTGATGCGCGATGCCAAATCGCCGCGTTCGTCGTCGTATTGGAGGTTACCAAAGTTCAACATGACGGCCTTGCAGGCGTTGATAAAGTCTGGCGGAGGTACGTCGGGCATGGGCTTGTCCTGGTCGGGAGTTTCTCCATCCATGGCTTTCGCGGCATTTTCGGGTGTTCCGGCAACCAACAGATTTTCGCGGGGCGTGAAGGCATCCTCCAACATCTTCTCTCGTTCGGCAGCATCTTCCGCACGAAGCAATTTGCGTATTAAGGCAATTTCCTTCGAAGAAGCTTGCTTGTCCTTTTCTTCCGCAGCACGGAGTCGCAATTTCTTCATCAATTCGGCGGGACCCATGGCACCTGCCTCTCGCGCTTGATTTTCGTTCACCTCCAACAACAACAAGAACGACTCATCAACCTTGTCTTCACGGCACATTTTGATGATGGCACCTTCCATTCTCATTGGATCCCCCAATGCGAGAACAGATTTCAGTTGCTCGGTCGCTTTTTCGATTCGTCTGGATTGCTCCACAGCCAAAGCCTCGAGAAGGGCCGCAGAACCCTCGTCGCCCTCGGCAACTTTGGCGTTCAAGACTTTGACAAATTGTGCATCAAAACGATCATAGTTCGTCATAACAACAGATTCTGGTGTCGTGCCAGGTTTGTAAGGGGGAAGAAGATCTTTCAGGGTGTCCTCGTAACTCATAAGAATTTCGGGTGTGATTTCTTCTTCATAGAAGGTCTTCTTCTGCTTGGTAGTTTCGGCACGGTCTTCGGCTGAAGCTTGCGAGGCCGCATCGATCTTCTGCGCTTTACGCAAAAGATCAGCGTTTGAAAGTTGTCGACCCTCATCTGCCACAACTTCTGCATCAATGATGCGTTGTTCTTCGGCTTCAGCTGCTTCTCTCGCTTCACGCTCTTCGCGGATTTTTGTCAGTTCTTGCTTTTTTATCACATCCTTGATCATTCCCAACAGATCCTTGAGTGCCAGGCGTTCGTCGGCTTCTTTTGAGTTTTCGGCCTTGTTCTCCATCCACGACAGGAATTCCGGATCGGTTGCTCGTTCGTAGTTTTCAATAATGTCAAGGCGAGGGTCGTTCGTCGAAAATACTAGATCCCCAAGAAAAATTTCAAATGCGGCAACCATCTCGTTGTTTTCTTCACCGTCTCCAACAACTTCACTACCCATAAGGTTGTAATCATCTCCCATAACTTCGTCTAAGATGCCGAACAGTGGCTGTTGTCGTTCATATTGTTGTTGTTGTTGGCGCACCGCTGAGAATCGGTTGATCGGAGAGAATGCGCTTGCGTAGTGATTCGAGGCCAAAACGGTGGCAACTGTGAGGATTGCGAACTTCATCTTTGCAAGGTTCTTGTTTTCAAATTCCTTTCGAAAGGAACGATGTCGAGAACAATGTATAAGTGCTGTAATAAGAACTTTTCTAACGCACAATAATAAGACGTTCGACTTGCTTCGACTATCAATTACGGCGATGGTAATGCGGTACGTACCGTATTCGAAAGATATACCACAGTCTGTACTTGCAGCAAGCATTGACTTGCACCGTCTTTCATTTTTCCATGCTCTTCTTCGACTAGTACCTATACTCGTAAGTCTTACCGGCAGCAAGAAAGAAAACGACAAAAAACGTCACACTCGCCTTCGTTTTGTGATTGCTGTAAGGTGATGCTTGACGTTTGATATGGCTGACGTCCTCCTCTTTATAATTTCACCCCGCCCCCTTTCAAAACATGGAGATACCCTTTTTCAATTTGGACGAAGTGCAGACGTCCTTTTCACAAATCAACCAACCAATCGTCAAAAAAAACCTTCTTTCTTCCATCTCATCTTTTCTTATGCACTTTTTCTGTGCACTTTGAATTTTCTGATCGTGCCCAAATTGTTCCATTTTGCATCGCATCCGACTCGCCCCGACATCCACTTTCAACTTGAGCCAGCGGGAAAATCTGTGAAAACCAAGCCGATTGAAAGCGACTACGAAACTACATTCGAGCACATACCCATCTATTCTTTTTTCTCAACAATACATAATTACTCCATCATGCCTAAAGCAAGAAAGGATGCGCGCAGCCGATCGCAACACACGATATCTTCCGCCAAACCGTATTCGGCCACGACCGATCGGATAAAAAGAGACGACAATTTGAAAACCGCCTCGACAAATCTTATCACTCCGAATACGTCTATCGGTCAGCATTTTTTGAAAAACCCAGCCGTAGTCACTGCAATCATTCAGAAATCAGGTATCAAACGAACCGATGTGGTTCTCGAAATTGGTCCTGGTACTGGAAACATGACTGTCCCTCTGCTACAGAAAGCTAAAACAGTCATAGCTCTGGAATACGATTCGAGGATGGTAAGGGAGGTTTTGAAACGTGTTCAAAATACCACGGAAGAACGAAAGCTCAAGGTCATTCAGGGCGATGCCATTCAAACCAAATGGCCATTCTTCGATTTATGTGTTGCCAATATCCCCTATCAAATTTCCAGTGCTATTGTTTTTAAACTTCTCGCTCATCGCCCCATGTTCCGATGCGCAGTACTGATGGTTCAAGAAGAATTCGCTTTGCGTTTGTCGGCACGACCGGGTGAGGCACTATACTGTCGTCTTTCTGTTAATTGTCAGCTGCTTGCCAAAGTTGATCAGTTAATGAAAGTGGGCAGAAATAATTTCCGACCTCCACCCAAGGTCGAGTCGAGAGTGGTTCGGATAGAATTGAAGAATCCACCTCCTCCAGTGAACTTTGTCGAATGGGATGGGATGATACGACTACTTTTCAATAGAAAGAACAAAACCCTCAGATCAGTTCTCAACACGAAGGCCACATTGAAATTACTGGAAGAAAATAGGAAAACTCTACAAAGCCTGAAAAAACATCAGAAAAACAATGACGGAGGTGCTATGATGAGCGACGACGAAGACAAGAACGATTCAGTCAAAGATATTCTGGAACGCATCTTGTCCAAGCCCGAATACAAGGATAGACGAGCACGTCAACTTGATCTGGATGACTTTCTGCAGCTATTGTCGGACTTCCACGACGAAGGCGTTTACTTTACTTCTTAAACCGAATAATTCATTTGAATGTAAAATAGTATCTGAAATGAAATCAATTTTGATCGCTTTCAGATCTTTTCCACTTAGATTTGGTTACATCTCAATGATACAAAATATTCACAACGAGTCAAAGTGATATGAAATCTTTTATACATTATATTACAACGCAGACTGCAGTATGATCAACTGTGTGATACGATCATGAATACATCAAGAAAGATGTCATATAAAACAGCAATCGCAGTCGAATGGACAATCCTTCGTCATCCCTGCTCCTGGTTTATTCAGAATGTGCCGTTTGAAAATTTTAACACCGTCCTCCACCCGACCTGTGAAGCCTTCCTTATTATACTTGCCACCCAAACCATCGTCAACCCATTCTTTGCCATTCATATCGACGGTGCTATTTCTTTTCGAGGAAGAAGAACCGACACCGTCACTTTTGTATCTCGCCTTTTTGGCGGCTTTTTTGGCAGCTTCTTTCTTTGCCTCTTCTTTTTTTATCTCCTTATCTTGTTTTTTCTTATCGGAAAAGAGCTTGTCAAATTCATCAATGCCACCACCACCTTTGCTTTTACTGGCAGCAGCAGCGCTATTATCATCCTGGATTTTCCGTTTTTTTGCCCCTGCACCGTTGGCATCTGCTGTCGTCGTCTTTTTCTCGCTTTTCGCCATCGTATCGATTTAACTCCAACTCGTAGCGTTTCGGATGAAGTTTTGGTTGCGCCGTAAATGGATGATGGAGAAACGTATCAACTGGTTAATCTTATGGATCGATGATGGAAGACGGTAATCTTACTCGTAATTACGAGTTCGAACCGTAATCTTATTTTTTCATAACGAGTTCAGGCTTGTCTGTTCGTTCACTGTTGACTGGTCGGCGGCTGAGTCGTAATTTACGGTCAAAACTTTGGGGGATTGTCGATGCTTTTAGGGTCCATTGATCTCTTCGGAGACTGTACTTGTTTTACAGCACACCTGACCATGTACGGTGAGTGTACAATATAAATACCACAATTAATACACAGTACAAAAACCATGTACAAGTCTACGGGTAATAAACATGTATGTGCTCTGTACACTGAAGTCTCTTCAACAAAAGAACAAGTGAAAAGACCCTGAAAACACAGCCGAATGACAGCAAAGACAATTTTTTTGATGGGAAGTTCGATCATCGAAATCACAAATGCCGGCCCTGCATCAACCCTTCTGTTTCTCCTTCCATAGAACAGACCATGAAGGTTCACCACTGTACAAATAGTACAAAATGACACCAACTCAATATATACATGTTATTCTACTTCGATTTGGAGCAGGAAGGGTATTCGAATGGCAATCATACGGCAAATAACACGAGTGAGGAAGATACAAAAAAATGAGCCGCCAACGACCCTCCTCCAACCCATCTGTTTCCCCTCCAATAGAAGGGAGGATGAGGGTGCAGATGTATAAATACTACCACATTTGAATGTTATCGTGTTAATACTTATTTGTTGACCAGGAATGGCAATCAATTGGCTATTGGATGGTGAGGGTATTCGGATGGTGAATCACAAAGATACAAACACCATTTTGACAACCATTCTATTTCTCCTTCAATAGAACAGACCATGAAGGTTCGCCACTGTACAAATAGTGCAAAATGATACATACTCAAATACCTACATGTTACTCTACTTTGTTTTCAATCAGAAAGGGTATTCAAACGAAAAGACAAAGATACAAAAAAATGAGCATACGAAGCGCCCTACTCTGACCCATCTCTTTCCCCTTGGATGGAGGAAAGAATGGAGGCAGACATGTATAAACCCTACCAGATTTGGACACCGACATGTTACTCTACTATTATTTTGACTGGGAATGGCAATCCAATGGCAATCGGACGAACGTTACGACCGAAATGAATGAACATTGCCACCAAGGTAGATACATAATAGACCAACTTTAAATACAGTATGAAAATATTACACAGCACACTAGTAGCTTGCTTAGAGGGGACTGATTTAGCAGCAATAATACGAGGGACTGACGCTCATTAGCCATCTGTCATATTGGTTGTGACCGTCACCGTTTCAAAAAAGTCAGCGAAAAGAAAAGCCCCTCCAGGGACATTTCATAGAAAGAAGAAGAGTGAAGAACAACAGTCATCTAAATACTTGTGGTATTTGTGGTATTTTCTTAAGAGTTACACGTAGTCTTATACCACTAAAAATGCAACAATACTGTGTATGGAAATTTGCCCCGTATGTCTGTTTTTTGAGGGGTACCACATAATTTCTACCGAGAAAAACAGTAGAAATAGTCATTAGAGGTATGTATCATTAAGCGTACCAATTCCTTGCGTACCTCCGTTTTTTGAGGGGTACTACAACATGATTTCTACAGAGAAAAACAGTAGGAATAGTCATTAGAGGTATGCACCATTAAGCGTGCCAATTTCTACTTACATGCCACAGTAGTGCCAGGTTAAATACCACAATTGTGGTATTTTCTATGTATTGTACTCGTACCATCATTACCAAGCTTCACACACCTTGGTTTTCTGCCTCATGTGTTGCAAGTTGTGACATAATAGTCTACTACTAGTACCGTACGCTAGGACCTACCGTACTACCAACTAAATGCATCAACCAAAATGTAGAACAACATCCTTACTGATGGGTATCTCAGTATTTTTTCTAATTAAGCAAACGTCCGATAACTGTCACGCAACCCAACGCGACCCCTCGCAAGTCCTATTTTCAGAAAATTGACCCTGCCTTTGTTATGCGCAAGGGCAATTTTTTCATTCACAAGATTTTGTGGTAAAGAGTTTCAACCCCCATCAGGTTGCGACAAAAACTATCCCCAAGGACTCAAAATGTCCCTTGATCTCTCAATTTTGACTAAATTGATTTAAAAAATCTAATTCTTGCTACCAAACTTCCTAACCTTAACCCAAGATATGAAATAAAATTATTTTAAGAAGTGTTCATTTGCTCCGTTGCCGCGTTCCACACTGTGTACAAAATACCACAATAAATACACAGTACAAAAACCATGTACAAGTCTACGGGTAATGAGCATGTGTGTGCTGTGTACACTGAAATCTCTTCAAAAAAAGAACAAGTGAAAAGACCCTGCAAACACAGCAGAAAACCCTCATAGATATTGTTTATTTTTGATAGGAATTCCGATCATCAAAATCACCGATGTCATTAACTTCCATTTCGATGGCCCTGCAACAACCCTTCTGTTTCTCCTTCACTAGAACAGACCATTAAGGTTCACCACCACACAAATAGTACAAAATGACACCAACTCAAATACCTACATGTTAGTCTACTTCATTTTCCATCAGGAAGGGTGTTCAAACAAACGGGCCCTACTCTGACCCATCTCTTTCCCCTTGGATAGAGTAGAGAATGGAGGCAGATATGTACAAACCCTACCAGGTTTGAGCGCCAGCATGTTACTCTACTGATGTGCTGACCGCAAATGGCAATCAAAGGGCAATCGAATGGCAAATTTGGAAGATACAAACACCATTTCCATTTTGACGACCATTCTGTTTCGCCTTCCATAGAACAGACCATGAAGGTTCACCACCGTACAAATAGTACAAAATGATACCAACTCAAATACCTAGTATGTGTTACTCTATTTCATTTCCGATTGGGAAGGGTACCGGTATTCAAAGGAATAGAGGAAGATACAAAAAAATGAGCATACAACAACAATGCGCCCTACTACAACAACAGCAAGCAGCAAGTGGCGACAGGAAGAGTAACAGCAAGAGCGGTGAAAGGAACAGCAAGCGGGGATAGGAAGAACAACAACAGCAAATGGATCAGAGAGCAAGTGACACCAATATCAACAGCGAGAGCAAGAGCAAGAGCAAGAGCAACAGCAACAGCAACAGCAACTAGCGAGAGCAACAGCAATGGCAACAGCAATAGTGTCTAGCGAGAGCAACAGCAACAATGACTAGCAAGAGCAACAGCGGCAGCAGCTAGCGATAGCAACAGCAACAGCAACAGCAACAGCAACAGTGTCTAGCAAGAGCAACAGCAACAATAACTAGCGAGGAAAGCAACAGCAATGACAGCGGCAGCAGCTAGCGAGAGCAACAGCAACAGCAACTAGTGAGAGCAACAGCAACAGCAACAGCGACCAACAACTAGCGAGAGCAACAGCAACAGCAACAGCAACAGCAACAGCGACCAGCGACCAGCGACCAGCAACCAGCAACCAGCAACCAGTGGCCAGCAGCCAGTGACCAGCGACCAGCGACCAGCGACCAGCGACCAGCGACCAGCGACCAGCAACTAGCAACTAGCAACAGCAATAGTGACTAGCAAGGGCAACAGCAACAGCAACATTGACTAGTAGCGAGAGCAACAGCAACAGCAACTAGCAACAGCAACTAGCAACAGCAACTAGCAACAGCAACTAGCAACAGCAACTAGCAACAGCAACTAGCAACAGCAAATAGCAACAGCAACAGCAACAGCAACTAGCGACAGCAACTAGCGACAGCAACAGCAACAGCGACCAGCGGCCAGCGACCAGCGACCAGCGACCAGTGACCAGCAACCAGCGACCAGCGACCAGCGACCAGCGACCAGCAACCAGCAACTAGCAACTAGCAACTAGCAACAGCAACAGCAACAGCAATAGTGACTAGCAAGGGCAACAGCAACAGCAACAGCAACATTGACTAGCGAGAGCAACAGCAACTAGCAAGAGCAACAGCAACTAGCGAGAGCAACAGCAACAGCAACAGCAATAGTGTCTAGCAAGAGCAACAGCAACAATGACTAGTGAGAGCAACAGCAACGGTAGCGGCAGCGGCTAGCGAGAGCAGCAGCAACAGCGACTAGTGAGAGCAACAGCAACAGCAACAGCAACAGCAACAGCAACCAACAACTAGCAACAGCAACAGCAACAGCAACAGCAACAGCGACCAGCGACCAGCGACCAGCGACCAGCGACCAGCAACCAGCGACCAGCGACCAGCGACCAGCGACCAGCGACCAGCGACCAGCGACCAGCGACCAGCGACCAGCAACTAGCAACTAGCAACTAGCAACAGCAACAGCAACCAACAACTAGCGAGAGCAACAGCAACAGCAACAGCAACAGCAACAGCAACAGCGACCAGCGACCAGCGACCAGCGACCAGCGACCAGCGACCAGCGACCAGCGACCAGCGACCAGCGACCAGAGACCAGAGACCAGCAACCAGCAACCAGCAACCAGCAACCAGCAACCAGCCACCAGCCACCAGCCACCAGCCACCAGCCACCAGCCACCAGCCACCAGCGACCAGCGACCAGCGACCAGCGACCAGCAACCAGCAACCAGCAACCAGCAACCAGCAACTAGCAACAGTGACTAGCGAGGGCAACAGCAACAGCAACATTGACTAGCGAGAGCAACAGCAACAGCGACTAGCAACAGCAACAGCAACAGCAACTAGTAGCCAGCAGCAAGCAGCGGGGGTATAAGCGGCATTTCAGGCGGCGTTTTGGAGCAGCAGGAAGCCAGCGAGCAGCATTTTGCTTTTGCTGTCGCTTTTCTTGCTGTTGCTGCTTGCTATTGCTCTCGCTGCGGCTGTTGCTCTTGCTGTTGCCGCTTGCTGTTGCTTTTGCTGTCGTCAATCTCGCTGGTGCCAGATTGTCCGCTGCCGCTCTCGCTGCTATTGCTGTTGCTCTTGCTGTGGCGGATCACTGCTGTCGTTGTTGCTCTCGGTGTCTATTGTAGTATCATAATTAAAAAGAAATTCAGGTGAGTATCTATTGATGTTGATGTAGAGTAAATAATAACAAAAGAATAACACAATTTACATGCAAACCTACAGGAACAACAAGGCTACTTGTTGTTGCCGCCATTTCGTGTTGTTTCTGTTGATTTGTTCAACTGTTGCCGTCCTTTCCACCATCAACTTGTTGTTGCTGCTGCTGATGTTGCCGGTGTCACCGTTTGCTGCTCTTGCTGTTGTTCTTGCTGTTGCTCTCATTGTTGCTCTCACTGTTGCTATCGCTGTCGCTCTTGCTGTCGCTCTTGCTGTCGCTCTTGCTGTCGCTCTTGCTGTCGCTCTTGCTGTCGCTCTTGCTGTTGCTCTTCCTGTGGCCCCTGAAATAAGAAGAAAAAAAGAAGTGAGCAAAAACAACGTCAGCAATGCAGGAGGCAGTATCATGGTCTATCTCTCTCATTCGTACCGTTTCCCAACAATTTGTTGTTGCCAAAGACGCCGCACCTCCAGGGAAAATTTGCCGAAGAAGACACCGCACCTCCACGGAATACCGAAAATACGCCGCTTGCTGCTGCCATAGATTTGAAGAATTCTTACTCCTATGTCACGAAAAGCTGGATCTTGTTCCTGTTGATATATAGGCAATGGATGCAGATTTATTGCTTTCCAGATGTATGTTTGCGGGCCCTCAAACAATATCTATCCAGCAATTCCTCTCTCGTCCAATGCTCTCTAATTCTTTTTTCAGCCAAGGCAATTATTTCGGACTAAAATATCTTGAGCCTGAATTCCCTGCCTAGTGATCATTGCTGATCAGTTCAGTGGGATCCCGCGTTCTCGGACAGAGTGCTTTATCGTACAAGTACGGTAAAGCAACTCTGCTCAAGATAAGTTCGGTAAGATTATGAAGGGAAAGAGTATTTTTTGCCTCGAAAAGAAAAGAAAATCACACTGTAAAATCACACTGTAAAATCACACTGTAAAATGCAGTGTAAGTGTTTTTGCTAAGCGGTCGTTCGAATTTTTTTCTTAGTACTGAATGTACATGAAATTCGAATTTTTTTCAGTATCAGTCCGTTCGAAATTTTTTCTTAGTACTGAATCTACATGAAATTCGAAATTTTTTCGCCGTTTGTTTTTCTTAGTACTGAATCTACATGAAATTCGAATTTTTTTCAGTATCCCCGTTTGTGTGTGTGTGTGTGTGTGTGTTCGAAAGAAAAAAATCGATACTTAACCTGTCAGATCTAATGCAGTAAATATAGAACAATGAAGAATGATTTGACTTTCTTAATTAAGTTGATACTTTAAGTAAATAATATCGCGCAGCGCGCGCGCTTTGAATATAGAATAATAAAGAATAGTGCCCTGCATTTTTTAGTTAATGTTCTCAACTTGTGATACAGTGAGATCTTTCATGTACCGGTGATAGTGAGATTTTTCATGTACCCGTGGTTCGTATATACCACATGTGTGATGGTGATTTTACTGGTAATGAATTTGCGTAGCATTCTACAGCAGTAGCTGTCTACAGCATTTTTGTACTAGATAATTTCTGGTAACGTATTTGTGTAGCATCCTACGACAGTAGCTTTCTACACAATTTTTGTACTAGATAATTTCTGGTATTGATTTTGCGTATATTTCTACTACAGTAGCTTTCTACACCATTTTCGTACTAGATAATTTCTGGTAACACATTTGTGTAGCATCCTACGACAGTAGCTTTCTACACAATGTTCATACTAGATAATTTCTGGTATTGAGTTTGCGTATCTTTCAACGCCAGTAGCTTCATACACAATTTTCGTACTAGATAATTTCTGGTGACAAATTTGCGTAGCATTCTATGGTACATTCTACGACAGTAGCTTTCTACACAATTTTTGTACTAGATAATTTCTAGTAACGAATTTCTGTAGTATTCTATGACAGTAGCTTTCTACACAATTTTTGTACTAGATAATTTCTGGTAACGAATTTGCGTAGATATCTACAGCAGTAGATTCCTACACAATTTTTGTACGAGATAATTTCTGGTAACGAGTTTGCGTATAAATCTACAGCCGTAGCTTTCTACACCGTTTTCGTACGAGATAATTTCTGGTAACAAATTTGCGTAGAAATCTACAGCACTACCTTCCTACACAATTTCACCACCATTATCCCTTTTTTTGGAACAGCGTTCCAAAAAATGCTCTTTTCATAGATATGTGTCCGGGTGTATTATGATAGTAGTAGTAGTAATGTAGGTTTGACAGTTATCACTTTTGTTGGGGTGGTGAAACGTTTTTTTGTACAATTCATGTCAACAATCATGGAACGGCGTTTCAGAATTCTCTAACCGGAACGGCATTGCAGGCTTTGTGTTCAAAGCATGTTTAAATTTGAAATCTCAAAATGAATGTTACTGGGTGTTAAAGAAGTGGTTGGAAAATCTCAAATTTGCAATTAAAAATTAGAAAATCAGATGTTTTTAGTGATGAGTCCATGAATATTGTTCCTGTTATGGATAAGATGAATCATGAAAGAAACAGAAGTGAGTTATCTTTGATAGTTTGTGTTTCACAAACTAATGAGTGCATTTGGGTACTGGATTTGGAGGGGGGGTAAACACTAATTTGCAATTAGAAAATAGAAAATCAGATATTTGTTGAGATGAGTCCATGAATACTGTTCCTGTTATGGATAAGATGAATCACGAAAGAAACAGAAATGAGTTTTGTGTCATAGTTTGTGTGACACAAACTAATGACTGCATTTGGGTACTGGATTTGGAGGGAAAATACACACTAATCTGCAATTAGGAAATGAAAAATCAGATATTTGTTGAGATGAGTCCATGAATATTGTTCCTGTTATGGATAAGATGAATCATGAAAGAAACAGAAGTGACTTATCTGTCATAGTTTGTGCGTCACCACCTAATTAGTGCATTTTGGTACTGGATTTGGAGGAAAAATACACACTAATTTGCAATTAGAAATTAGAAAATCCAATATTTTTGGTGATTAGTCCATGAATATTGTCCCTGTAATGGATAAGATGAATCATGAAAGAAACAGAAGTGAGTTATCTTTGATAGTTTGTGCGTCACCACCTTATGAGTGCATTTGGGTACTGGATTTGGAGGAAAAATACACACTCATTTGCAATTAGAAATTAGAAAATCAGATATTTTTGGTGATCGGTCAATGAATATTGTTCCTATTATGGATAAGATGAATGATGAAAGAAACAGAAGTGATTTATCTTTGATAGTTGGTTGTGTCATAAACTAATGAGTGCATTTGGGTACTGGATTTGGAGGAAAAATACGCACTAATTTGCAATTAGAAAATAGAAAATCAGATATTTATAGTGATTAGTCCATGAATACTGTTCCTGTTGTGGATAAGATGAATCATGAAAGAAACAGAAGTGAGTTTTGTGCCATAGTTTGTGTGACACAAACTAATGAGTGCATTTGGGTACTGGAGTTGGAGGAAAAATACACACTAATTTGCAATTAAAAATTCCAAAATCAGATATTTTGGTTGATTAGTCAATGAATATTGTTCCTGTAATGGATACGATGAATCATGAAAAAAACAGAAGTGAGTTATGTGTGATGTTTGGTGTGTCACAAACTAATGAGTGCATTTGGGTACTGGATTTGGAGGGACACACTAATTTGCAATTAAAAATTAGAAAATCAGATATTTTTGGTGATCCGTCAATGGATATTGTTCATATCATGGATAAGATGAAAGATGAAAGAAACAGAAGTGAGTTATATGTGATGGTTGGTGTGTCACAAACTAATGAGTACATTTGGGTACTGGATTTGGAGGAAAAATATTGGGTAATGACTCTCAAAGTTTTTTTTGTGCCGTGCATGATTATATTTGTCATGACTCATCTGATGCATATTGGGAACAACATTGCCACACATAATGCTGAAAATGTTGTGGTTTGTGTCTCCAAATGACACACAAAAGGGTATTTTTGTTGCAAATCCAGGGCACAAACTGACTTATTGGGTAATGACTTACAAAGTATCCGGTCCAGGCCATGAATGATTTTTTCATGACTCCTATGATGCATATTGGTAACAATATTGCCCCACAGATTGCTGAAACTGTTGTGGTTTGTCTCTCCAAATGGCACACAAGAGAATATTATTGGTGCAAATCCAGGGCACAAAATGACTTATTGGGTAATGACAGGCAAAGTATGAGGTCAAGTCCATAATAGGAAGAACATTTACTTTGTATAATCCAATCACCAAAAACGTACTTTAATGAGTGTCAAATGAAAATAATTCATAAGTTGTTTAATTGAAATGGAGGTGCTGTTTTTTTATTATTCTCAGACAAAAAAAGGGTGCAGATATTACCAGTACTACTAGTTGTAGCTAATATTGCATGCAAAAAGGTACATAGTTGGGTACTGTGCAAAAAGTGTACGTAGATAGGTACCACACTGACCCAAGGGAGTTTTGAACCACTGACTGGCTACCAGATTCTACAGATGGGTTGGGGATTTAGATACATAACCTTTGTGTAATCACAATTTCCTCTTTGAAAAATTATGGCGCGGGAGGGGTGGCGTGCACTTGTACATGCTTTACTTATATAGAAAATAAAGGCCGTGCACAAGCCAGGCACATGGAAGAAGTCAGGGTGCATAGCACACACAGCACACACAAAACCACACACACATGAAAAACTGTATACACATGGAACCACCACACAAAACGCAACACATGCTTCTTCTTGGTTGGCACAGTTTTTTTTGAAGCAGGGAAAATGAATGTTGTCCGACAGTCACGAACAACGGAACAACCGAACAACCGAACAACGAAGAAGAAACACTAGTCAGTGACAATAACAGCAATTTGTTGGAGATTATATTTGTTTCTGATCTTTCTTTCTTTTATTTTTATTTTTATTTTTATTTTTATTGAAACGGAACAACAATCAAACAAACCAACGAGGGAAAGAACAACACTCAAAATGGAACAACAAATTAAGAAAAGGAATGACAGAATGGAACACCAGAACAAGAACAGCAGTGAGTGACAATGACGGCAATTTGTTCGAGATACTATTTGTTTCTGATCATTTGTTCTTTCATTTTTATTTTTATTGAAACAGAACAACAATCAAACGAACCAACGAAGGAAAGGAGGGCACTTCAAACAGAACAACCAATGAAACAGAACGGAACAATGGAACGGAACAATGGGACAGAACGACAGAATGGAACAACAGAAAAGTTCACACACAAAAAACTGTACACACAGAAAACTGTACATACCCCAAATCAAAACCACACAAAAAGCAACACATCCTTATTGGTTGGCACGGTATTTAAGAAAATTGAAAAGCACGGAAACAACGGATTGGCAATGAAAGAAAACAACGAGAAACACTAGTGAGTGACAATGACAGCAATTTGTTGGAGATTCTATTTGCTTCTGATCTTTCTTTCTCTTATTTTTATTCTTCAGGAACAACAAACCAACAAAAGGACATAAGAAGGAGGAAGGGATGAAACGGAATGACAAAACGGAATGACAAAACGGAACGATCAAATGGAACAGAACAGCGGAGCGAGGCAAGTGTTCGCTAGATTGTGCAAGAAGGTACAAACGTTAAGAGAAGATCCCAAAACGGGTAAAAATTTGGAGAAAATGATGCTGGAAAGATACAAGTCAGAAGAAAAACCTACTGTATCAAAAGATGGTGGCACTGTTGCCAGTAGTCTTGCTGAAGAGGAAAAGGAGGATGACAACTATATTGATCCTGTATTGATGCAATTGCTTGGCCAATTGGAGGAAGTTTAGGCATTGTTGTCAGAATTGTTAGTGTTCATTGTGTAAGTCCATTCACTAATTTGACGCGGGTTGGTTCACACCTACGACACGGGTAAATCTTTGGGGAGAGTGATTAGGGTAAAAGTTACATATCTTACATACATTACATACCATGGTTGCAAATAGTAGATTGTGTGACACAAATGACTAAAATGTACGGAAAGAAGTACTCGTACCTATCATACATGTTTTGCATATAATACTACTAGACAAATTGTTGACCCGAATAATTCAACTGTAGTGGTAGGTAGTCGCAAGCGGTGGTGTTAAATTTTAAGGGTTGTGTGTCGTGAGCCCAAGTGTTAAATTGTAAGGGTAGTGTGTCGCAAGCAATGGAGATACATTTTAAGGGTTGTAAGTCATGACCTTGCGTATTTAATTTTAGTAGGGGTGATTCGCGAACGTACAGGTAGGTTATATTAAAAATTAATAATAATTATTCATGACCCAAGGAGAAAAATAATCGCGAACCAGGGATTGAGAGTTAGAAAAATGAGTATGATACGAAGCTACTGAATCACAGGGGGGGCTCGTGTCAAAACTTACACACAAGCAAGGGTGGCAAAAGTACCTTGCAACAAAAAAAAAAAGGGTCGCGGGACAGTTATCGGATGAAGAGCTCTGAAGTGAGAATGGTAAATACAAGACTCATCTGGATGATAAACAAAACAGAAAGTGGGCTGCCGGGCCATGATATACTCCTACTATCCTGGAATTCTTCTGTCCACCATCATCTAACAAGGAATACACTACTAGTACTAGTACAATAGTTTGTGGTGCAGAACCACATGAGCCACCATCCGTTAGTCTTATTGAACAAAATCTGCATCGCTGTAGTACAACAAACTCAAGAGCTGCAAACAATGTGTTTCGGGAATAAAACCATTCATAAGACCAATGATGATGGGCCATGTTGTTCACTATGATTGGACCTTCTTGAATGTATGTTCAGAAAGATTCACTTCATAGCTATGTATTGCAGGATGATTACATCTTGTTCGGATCGTCTGCTTCAGCAAACACAAAGTGATTTGATTCAAAAGTAACGAGGTGGTGAATGCAGCCGATGAACTAAGGTAGGAAACTAGTAATGAAGAAGGGTGCACCAATGTTAATGGTATCGGTACCAACTACAGAGAAGAACAAGCACGTCAACCGCTGAAGCATACGCAACTGTTCACAGCATGATGATACGAGTACAAGTATGCGAACGGAATATAATACACGGAACGTGGATCAATTCGTGGCGGAACGGAGGACTGAATTCATGACGAATCTAAGGTTTCATTTTGCTCCGAAGATCGTGTCCGCATGAAGTCCATCGACAACACAAAGATTTCGCGTTCGCTTCTGCTTTGTTGAGAAAGGAAGATGGCGGTGACCGTGCCACTCCCAGAAAAGCACTAAAAACCATTTTCGAAAGGAAAGTATTCAAATCAAGGCCTGAACGATCGTGCGTTTGGGGGAGAAGGTGTAAATTATTTTATGTGATTGTTGATTCGTTTATAGAATTGATCCAGCGTTGGATGCGATACGGGGCCAAAGCTCGGCACATTCCTTAGCAACAGGTCCAGAAACAGCGGATCCCTTCATTTCTCCCTTGTTGTTGACAATAACTCCGGCACTGTCCTCGAAGTGAATGAAGACACCTTCCTTTCGGCGGAAAGATTTGCGTTGTCGTACAATAATTCCAGGCATGACCTTCTTACGAAGTTCGGGCTTTCCCTTCTTTACTGAGCACATAACCATGTCTCCAGAACTGGCCTTAGGAAGACGATTCAATCGTCCTCCGATGTTGCAGACGGCGATGATGTGAAGGTTCTTGGCACCGGAGTTATCGGCGCAGTTGACAACGGCGGCGGTGGGGAGACCGGCGGAAACCTTGTGCTTGATACCAGAGGCATTGGCACGTCCACGAATAACTTTCTCACTCATTTTGAATAATAATAATAATTTACACTACAAAATAATCTGTCGATTTGTGGAGGAGAACGGAACGGATTGGTTAGCGACGAGACGGCAACAAAGGCAGATTGGTCCCCGGCGTCCGTGTATCGTTCCCCGCTTCGTTTCAACCAACATGATGTGCTACGGGTAATGTTGGGATCGGTATTCCAACTCTAGTGTTCAATTCAGGTTCATTCTCCACGGTCGATATCGGTCATCATGGTGATCATCACATACCTCGTCTATTATTATCGTGGTGGTATAAGCTCAACTCGGAGCTAAGGATGAACTCTTCGGCTGTTTGCAACGAGGGTTGTTCGTTTCGTTAGAGTACTGTTCCCGGTGGGTCGTGCGACGCGCAGACGGGTAAGTAAGGAGTAGAAAGCGGTAAGAGGTATTTCGATCGATTCTCGACTCCTTCGATCGGAAAACTTGCTCCACTATTCATGGGCCGTGACCATTCATTCTCGAACTCCCCACACCTTCCGGCAATTTTCGAATCATCGTGCACTCTGCGCGCATCTCAGTTCGATTCTCGCTCGAGGAGGCTTTGGGAAACTAAAACTAGTGATACTGCAGAACATTTTTCATTTTGTTCAAATCAATCAATCAATCAAGATTGGGTCTGTCGTGGCAGTTTTTGGCGCGAAGCTACAACCGCATCTTTTGACACTCTTTTCCGCGATGATTCCGTACAAGTACCATACGGTAAGTTACGGTAAGTCTTACTCGTAATCTTTATGTACGAATCCATACTTAATTAAATGTTGTAAGACCGAAGAAAGCGGCGAGGAATAAGCAACAACAAACAATACTAACAGTCATGTCATACGGTACTATACTCGTGCCGTTACCGGTAAGACTTAGAAAGCACACGCTACATACTCTACAATAGATCAAAAGCGATTGTGTAACAAACAGTACTCGGTCCTTTCCGACTACACTTACAGCATCCAATTTGGACTACGGCATTGTCGCAAAATCTACTGAGACTTGAGAGAGTGTGCGCTCGCAACAGTACAGAAATCGAATCAGGGGCCGAGGTTCACGCTTGTTGGGACCGAGCAGCATAGAAGCAAGAACAAGAACACAACCACGAACGGTCCACATTTCTTCGACAGTTTGTAGTGCCGCTAGACAGTACCGATACGTGTAGTGTATGATTCATTGGAAAGTTTCGAACTCTATTTCCGCCATGGCATCTTCTAGGAGGAAGCGTTCTTCCACCGAGGCGAGCGAAAGCGACGATGACGACAGCGACAGCGATGACGACCTGTTGACGACTTCCGTCTTTGGAGCCACCAGGTCGTCGAAACGAATCGTTGCCAGGGACGCCGAAGCCAAGAAGCAAAAGCGCATGGCCCAGATGACCGCCTTGCTGGACAGCGGAAGGGTCAATTTGGAACGCGAAAGTCGCATGGACGAAATCCACAAACAAAACAGTGACGTCTTGCGAGAAGAAAATACGGAAGGGAACGAAAAAGATGGAAACGGAAACGGCAAGGATGGTGGAAACAAGAGCCTCGAACGAGGACGTTTCGAAAACGATCGAGGCGTGCAAAACGAAAGCAAATTTCGGAATCGGCAGCCAAGAGACACGAAGGAAACGTTGTGTTTGGGATCGCGAAATACTCTTCGGTTATGCCGTTTCATTCCGTCCTCGGCCACCGGCGATAGCTCGTCACCGGATTCGAACCAGAATCAGAATCAGTTCCACTCCATTCCCAAATCATGGTCTAGCTTCGAAGAGGCAATGGCCGATTTTCGGACTCTTCTATTGGTAGATCGACAACAGCACCAGCAATCGTCTTCCTTTGCGTCCCTCCGTGAGGAACTCTTGCAACCTCCCGTAACGAAATTGCATCTCGCTTGGAGATATATAGAGAACAAGCTAGCACACAATCAGCAACACATGCCTGCTGACGTATTGAGATGGTTGATGGCCTTGGCGTGTGGTCCGTTTGTCAAAAACAACCACAACGGGAACAATTGCGACAAGAATAAACACGGGATTCACCCAGAACCGACTACTGCTAAAAGATCTGCCAGGCGGAGAGTGCCAAAGGTGACAGAAAAGGAGAATGGACCTCACAAGACGATAGTTTCCAATGTATCGATTGGATTCTGGATGAATGCTCAAAGAGATTCGTACCAAATTCTGCATCGTCTTTGGTCGAACGATTCGGGATTTCCATTGCAACAAGACCAAAACCACGTTCAATTTTTATTGTGCATTTCGAACTTGCCTCATCAGCTTTGTCAGTGGTTTGGATCGACCTTCGTAGTGGAAGAAAGCAGAAAAGAAATAAAAATAAAAACGAATGCCGATGCCAATGCTAATCTGAACGCGTCCTCTTCATCGCCGACTCCGCCTTTCGCGGCTGACCCGGATTGCGAGAACAAGAAAGACTCGATCCGTGTTACGAATACTCGCAGTTCACTGATTCAGTTTCTAACATTATGGGCCCTGGCCCTTCAAAAGCAGAACGAAAGCGACAGGATCGAAAAGAGTGCACATCTAGTTGACTTTGGCGATTACAAGGATGATAGTGAGGGCTTCCAGAGCAATGTTTCCAATGCTATCATGGCTGTCTTGTGGATTGGCTTGGATTCCGAGTTCGGATCGAGTGACAGGTACGTACATCGTGTCAGATCTTGAAAGTAACAAAACAAAAAATGTTTAGAGGCAATGATTCTCCGTCGTGGACATTGAATCTAACAACAAACCAATATCCTTTCTTTGCTCAATATCCTTTATTTGTCTTCTTTCGACGACAGTGCAAGAGATGATTGCAACAGGTACACCCAAACTATTGTCCAGTGCCTTCTGGATAGAGTCCGCAAGGAAACAGCAGCATCGGATCCGCAGATTGTTCGCGAGGATAGTGATGGTAAAGTCTCTTTCGAAGAGTGGCTTCTTAGACTGTCGGAACAAATCTGCAATACCTGGTCGAAGAAATTGGGCCGTGGTGAAAAGGGGACGGATGCGTTCGAGGATGAGCACGCTTGGTTTTGTTTGGCACGGACGGTTTCATGCCTTGATAATGGCGGAAGCTTTGGTGATCGGAAGGTCTGTGACGGTGGAGAAAGGATCACGGCATCGACCTTACAGTCGTTCCAATTGACGTTATCTCGGAGTATCCTGAATCGCGCATTCGAAAGCGAGCGAGATGGGAAAACGCAGCAAATGAGTAAAAAAGAAGAGGAGAAGGACGCTGTCACATGCAGTGCCGATGACTGGGTTTCGAGTTCGATCAAAGAAGAGATGCAGAGTTTGAACATTCCGGATACAGCTCGCTCGTTGCAGTCTTGGCAAGCTGTAACGTTAGCTTCGGTTGGCTTGACCAAGCTCACCACTTCGTTTCCCGAGGACGAAGCTAGCAAGTGTTACGCTGTGATGAGCATATGCACAGATTGTTTTCGATTGGGTATTATGGATTTACAGAAGGATATTCGAGAGCGGTGTCTGAACGAAACGGAGCAAGAGGACTTCGAAGAATACGACGATGTTCAAACGTCAACCGACGATGCCAGTACTATTCCTTCAAAAGGTAGTATTGATACTGAAGTTCTCGAAAAGCATGCTCTCTACTACAGCTTCGAGCGGTTGGAAAGTCAAGCGCAAATCATCACAAATAAGACCCGAGTACTTATCATGCAAAACATTTGCTTTTCTTGGGCGAGTCAACTGGCTGAGAGCATGCGGAACTACGCTCGTTTGCTCAAGGGAGGCTTCGCTCCGTCGGGCGTAAAGAATCAAGCTCCTCCCGTGAAGCAGCAAGCAAAGATCCAGTCCTTCTTCAAAAGTAATTAATGCAATCTATTGTAGCAGGAGGCTTGAAACCAAGATGAGAGTTTCAAAGGCGCGAATTTATACAATGATTTGCTCGGCGTTGAATCCTCCTATGAATCAATTTCTTTTCATCTGGAAAGTACCGGTATGATCCAGCACGAGAGAGATATTGACGTCTGACAGTATGATACCTCTGGTAGGTTCTACATTATGGAGGTTTGTCATCTGTAAACAGAGCTCAACAGTTTGTACAGTAATAGTTTTCATAGCTACAATTGTTCGAGTACGGTACTAATGTGGGGATGAACGATCTTATTAAAATCATGGTGAAAAATATGATGTACTATCTATTTTCCCAACCCCCCCATAAACACATCATCCTTAGCGAACAGAGCGAAGCATTATGTAGGTACGAGTACGGTACGGTAGTATGGTAAGATTACCGGTAGATTTCATTTTCAAATTCCATCAATCCGCATTTTCACTTCGAAAATGATGTGCACAAATTGCTCACCGTTCAACCACCGTCGATTTCGTAACGTTTGACTGGAACGGATATTTGTAGCTTTCAGAACGACCTCAACGCGAGACGTGTTCAGCATCTGGAGGACGTCACGCGGAACGTCGAACATCTGAGACAACTCTGAGCGCCTTCTTGGGTACGACGGTCGCACGAAAGCTCGCGATACCGATCGCATCGATTCAAGCACGGTCCCTTAGGAACGATGAGTGGTGGTGTGAAAAAGCTTCTTCAGCGGTGGCTCGTGACTCGGCCCCTCCCATATTTGAAGCAGGGGTCGACGCTATCCATTCGATCGCAATTGCAAACGGATCTTCGCATTCGATCCCACTGGAGGGATGATGGCCAATTGTCCTTCCTGCAACAAATTCACCTCCCGCAAGGTCGTAATGATCTCGATGACGATTGCATAAGGTCGGGCCAGATTTTGCTGTCTAGAAATGAAGACAAGATGACTTCCCTTGGTCGGGAAGACCCCCACTTTTCGATCGACGTCCTCGACAGATTTGGAGTGGAACATCAAGCATCGAACGAAGGCAACAATAGCAACCCTGCGACGACACTGCTACCACTGCCGAGTCCGACAACAGTAGAATCCGGAGAGGAAGAGGAATGCAACTTGCTCACAATAGATGTGCCAGATAAGATCAATCTCGATTGCGATCTCTCTGAAGGAGGATCGATTTTTGTGGAAAACAAAATTGAAGGAGACGTTCGACTCAAAACCGCACAGGGCAATATTTCGGTTAAAAAACTCAGAGGTCACCACATCGAGCTAGAAAGTACCTCCTCCCAATCCCAATGTCGGAAAGGAGCAAGCGGTGACTCTACGGCAACCCCATCATTCATTTTCGTGTCGGAAGGCTTGGAAAGTCAATCTCTACGACTTGTGGTGAACAGACCGTCGGTCGACAGGATTCGTGCCAAACGCATTCATGCAAAGAAGATGGAGATCCTAGTGGGAGTGGAAGAGAGCGCTGAAAGCGCTGCTTCGAGTTTGACAACGGAGGAGGTATCGATTTTGGATGACGACGACTCGGGGGCAATTTGCGATATTAGTTCCCTTTATATTATAGGTGATGCTACTGTTGATGTCCAACAGCCTGCCGCCATTGATGATCAGGATCATCGACAACGACAAGCAGTTCGTATCAAATCTCATCATGGCCACATCCACGTGCAAGTGTCGGCCCCAAAACCCGACATTAACAACGAGCTAACCGGAGAAGTTCAACCCCTAGTAGATCTCGGTGGTGTCAACGGGAGTTGCGAGGTATTTGTCTCTCGACCGGAAACTGGCATCAAAGCAGACGACGATGACTGGACTGCGTGCCATGTGCACTTTGACAGCATTGCTCCCGACAGCGTCAACCTTATTCATACCAACGAAGGCAACGTTCACGTGACGGTGGATCGAAAGGTGGAATCTGATATTCGACTTCTTTCCCCTCCTATCAACGCAGATGTAGACACAGAAATCTTGTTGCTCGAAGACAACGAAGATGGTAGCTTAGCGGATGAAGTTACGCACATGCTGCAAGAAATCGAAGAAAAAGCGGTGGCTAGTAGTAAAAATGCCCTACCAAACATTAGCAGGGTAGACAGTCTCGATGAAACGAACCGAATAAAAATTGAGACACAAGCTTTCACATCACGAGAACGAGCCGAAAGTGACCAGCTTCAATATTGTGAATTTGTTGATGGCTGGATCGAGAACACTACTTCCGAACCCGATAGCCGTTTTGACCGGAAGATCCGGGGCAACAGTAGTGGAGGGAAAATAAGTCTAGATGGAGCACAAAATCAGGCCTTGCATGGATTTGTTACAGAGAAGAGTGGCACAGCAGAGGATGGCTTCGCTCGCCCGTTCCTGGCGGTTTCGTCTTCCGGTAAAATTGTACTGGAAACTCTGAGTTGGCTTGGAAACATTGCTCGTCGTTATGGACTCGATGAAAGTCGAAACGATGACAATCTAGGCAGACAAGCTACTAGAAGAAAAGGATTAGGAAGACTAATTCCTAAAGATAAATAATAGAATTACATACATATCTGGCTATGTGTGTTTCTTAGGGCGTGCTGACACGAGACTGCGAACACATTATTGTATCATCGCATTCAGCACCGTTTGGTTTGATAACAAATGATACTTCTACTCGTATTGTGAAGAAACCAACTAAAAGCATATCAAGTCTTCTTATTCTCGTGTTGCTCTCCGAGAAAAACAAAAAAGTTTCATAATTACTTCTACTTCGTATTTTTTTAAATCGGGCTATTAAATTCCTTTCATGTCCGGCGTAGCAATATGTAACAATGGTACAATCGTATCTCATTCTTTCAGACGCGCGCAGCCTCTTTACTTGCACGCGTCCAGTTTGGTTGCACGCGAATCATAATGTTTAACATTATGGACCAAATGGCTCAATCTGGTGAGCTAAGTATCTCATTATTGACCAAATGGCTCGATCTTTGGAGCCAAGTATCTCATTATTGACCAAATGGCTCAATCTTGTGAGCCAAAATGATTGTCACTCGTACGATCGAAATATTCAATACTTAGAGATCGAAGAAAGAACACATGCCAGATACTAGCATCTGCTATCTTCTGTTAAGTGTTCTGTTTTCAAGAAAAGACAGCAGAGGTTCGGACGCTTGCTCACGAACTTGTTTATCTATTCTGCTGCACAAAATACGTGTTGTATTAGCAACAATACGATATTTTCTCGTAACACGGTATTTTATCGTATATCTGTAACAAAGTGCTGTATTAGCGGCAGCACGAGCGCTATCTTGCTCTCCAGCAAGATCAATCGCTTACACTTTTAGATTATTTGATTATTCAACCTTAAACCTTGCATCGGACGCCCTTGCATCCTACTGTAGAACTACAAGCCTAAGATCTAACTGACTGAGCCATCGGTAGTTATAATAGATCTGATTGAACCAACGTTCAATCGTAGTGGATATCAGAGAAATATTAGATCACAACAGACCGGCACCTCAACCGGCCTGCAGCTACAATCCCTGTTGCTCTTCTTCGCCTTTGGATGAATCAGCTCAACAGCCAGTTTCAAAAGGAAATATCAGATTAACAGTCGCAAGCTTGTTGAAGCTTGCAGAAGAAGACAACAATAGAAGAACTCGACGAAGAAGCGATCCGGCAGCAGATCATCAATCGACTCGACTACGGACGACGATCAATAGTTCTCTAATCCGATTACATAGCAAAGACACAACCGAACAAGTTGAGGTCCTTATTGGAAGCCCATTGCATTGGACACGCCGATAGCAATCCCCCCCATCCAAGAATCACGTTCCCGGATAAAAATACGACAGCAGATCATCAAACGAACGACTACGGCCGACGATCACTCTGAGTTGGCTTGGAAACATTGCTCGTCGTTATGGACTCGATGAAAGTCGAAACGATGACAATCTAGGCAGACAAGCTACTAGAAGAAAAGGATTAGGAAGACTAATTCCTAAAGATAAATAATAGAATTACATACATATCTGGCTATGTGTGTTTCTTAGGGCGTGCTGACACGAGACTGCAAACACATTATTGTATCATCGCATTCAGCACCGTTTGGTTTGATAACAAATGATACTTCTACTCGTATTGTGAAGAAACCAACTAAAAGCATATCAAGTCTTCTTATTCTCGTGTTGCTCTCCGAGAAAAACAAAAAAGTTTCATAATTACTTCTACTTCGTATTTTTTTAAATCGGGCCCAACCCACGCAATCGATCTGTATTATTATTTTTACCAGAATCCGTCAGTTGTCAGACTGTCTGACAGACCTGCGCACGCGCGGTTTTAGAAAGTACCATAAAATAACTGAGTTATTAATACTCGAATTTAACAATAACTTAAGTTAGTATTAATCCTGTCAGCGTAGGTTTTGTACTGGGCACTTATTTTAGTCCCACACGTCTTCTATCCAACGGACCAAACCCAAACCCAAACCCAAACCCGAAAAGTGATCACCACTCCAGTTTTTAATATGAATATGAGGAACTGAAGATCGAACATAAATTAAGACAGCCCTACCCGCTGGGACTTAACTCGCCGGCCGAGGTAAATCCCAAAACTTTTTCTAAGATGATTTCTGTTTTTTGATATTCAACTAAGCACGACATGTTCTTCAATACTCAACGAAATGGGATCTGACACGATTGCTTGGAGTGATTTGCAAAAGGAAGAAACTCTAATTGCAATTTGCAATTTGCACGTGATTCCACTACGTAACACGCGATATTACTAGATAACAAGTGATTCCACCTCATAATTTCTACTTTTGCAACAAAGTGCTCATAATTTCAAACTTGGAACTAAACTCTGCATCTTTTTTGGCTCTGCTAAACTTGGCTAAGCGAAATCATCTTGGAAACAAATCAACCATGGGATTCATCCTAAACTGATGCTAAGCAAAACAATCTTGGAATCGAATTGACCATGGGATTCCTCTTCCACCAATCAACAATCGACTCTCCTCTCCTCCTCCCCTCTCCAATCAACAATCAACTCTCCTCCTCCTCTCCAATCCACGGCTCTCCCCCTCTCCAATCCGCGGCTCTCCCCCTCTCCAATCAACAATCAACTCTCCTCTCCTCCTCCCCTCTCCAATCAACAATCGACTCTCCTCCTCCTCTCCAATCCACGGCTCTCCCCCTCTCCAATCCGCGGCTCTCCCCCTCTCCAATCAACAATCAACTCTCCAATCGACTCTCCAATTGACTCTCCAATCAACTCTCCAATCGACTCCTCTCCAATCGACTCTCCCATCGACTCCTCTTCAATTGACTCCTCTCCAATTGACTCCTCTCCAATCGACTCTCCAATCAACTCTCCAATCGACAATGGGAAACCAATCAACAATCTACAAGTCAAACTGCTTGCATAGTGTTTGATGCTTTGGGGATGGGCCATGAATCGGTTGGCAATTGGTTGGTGGTGGGAAGTTGAAAGGACTTGGTCTTTCGAAGATGGGTGTGGAGTGTTGAAAGGGTCTTTGCCTTTGTCTTCATTAAGTTGTCGCCTTCTTCCAGTATGGCCTCTAAGGATTTGCCAGCAACAACTCTACCCTTCACATAATCAACAATGCACTTGAGGCGGGAGAAATGCTTCTGGTCGGCTGTGTTGTAATGCTTTCTCCATCGGCTGCCGATCTTTTCAAGGTCTTCAATCCCCCCGGGGAAGTCAATGTCATCGAAGACCCCAAGTCCAAACCACTCATTCCACATTGATGAAACCAACTTATGGGTACAAAACAACAAGTACTTCTTTCTTGTTTCTGGAGGATCCTCATCCGGCGTGTCGGTTGTTGCTTCTGTTGGTGGCGCTGGCAGTTGAAACGAATGCATGTGCTGCAGGAAGTGGTGGAGTTGGTTGTTGACAACACCTTGTTGTTGTCTGAAGGTGGTAACTGAAGCCTGTATCCGCCAAATGTCCTGTGAAGCATTATGGACTTCTGAATGAAGGTTTTGAAGCCGGTCACAAACTCCCGGAAGGGCAACATCAATACTCCTTTTGATTGAGGTAGTAGCTCCCATTCCCGTTTCGACGCTGACCTTCTCCATGAGAGCAGCTTGATACGTGTGGAACGCGGTAGCTGCAAAAACAGGCAACAAAAAGAGGCGATTCTTCCTACCTTGGTGGAGCAAGATGGCCGCATCCTGCAGTACGATACATTGTAAATTGAGGAGGAGCTCAAAGAAAGCTTGAGCAGTCGGCTTTGGGGTGCTATTGACGGTGTTCATGGCCTTGTCAAGGAAGGGGAAGACTTGACGATGAAGCTCCGGAGGTGGATTGAGACTACATCTTGGCAAGAAGAACCCCCCTTTATCTTGTGAATGCCCAGCCAATGCCCTCATAGCCTTCAAAGGGAGTTTGGAAGAATATTGATCCTCTCTGATGTCAAGGTTCCAATTGCCAATCATTTTGATATATTGGGGATCAACCTCTTGCATTTCACATGCAACTGCACCTGTACCACGGCCAAAGTGAACGAAATGCTTTGAAGTGATCCCCAAGGCCTTGCAAGCTTGTTTCATTGTACTCGCATAGGCTTGATTGGTGATGGACTGTTGATAGTTCCCTGTGTTATTACAATCTGTGAGTAATTTGACGTTGAACCAAGTGGCATTACTTGCAAAGTCACAGTGCACAAGCTCAGCCGTTGAATGGAATTGTGCCATCAAATAGAAGCCCAACGCACCAATCGGACACATGTTAACGTTTCGATGTCTCATAACGCGTCCATATAAAGTTTTCTGACCATTCATTTTGCCTGTTATTATTTGCATAATTAGGATCTGGCAGGCGTGTGTGCCTTCATCGTATTTGATGAGGTCACACAGGTCGGACAGCTCACATTTGAATAAGGACTCGCCCCGGAGAACCCCTCCATGTGTCATAAGGAAACAGAATCTGTCTCTCAAGGCTACCACATGATAACTTGGTTTGTAACAATTCTTAGAGAACGAGAAATCCTCTATCCGCTCGATGTTTTGCACATTCATGTATGGTGACAATGCATAATCTATCTTCTCATTGAATCTCATTTTTTTGATCTTCTTCTTTCGGACTTGAACCACTCGCAGCAGTTGGGTGACTCTTTCAGATCAAATGTGTTCCTTTGTGAGATTGTTTGCGTTTTGACTCCTCTAATGCCTCAGTATTTGGAGGATGGAACACAAGTATTGATTGACTGTATCCCAACCTACAGGGTCCTCCAGCTCCTCCACAAGGGCCTCCTCGCAATTATGATTGCTGTTGTACTTTGCCATCACCATTGCATAGTCGTCGGCATCAAATATTCTTTCTACTATCGGCCGTGTTTCCTCATGTTCTTGCTTCATCTTCCGACCTCTTCTCCTTCAGGATCGATAGGCCTGATAGAAAAGGAAGCCAAATACCTTCTCTTCAGTTACTGTTTGCGGATAATCCAGGTAGCCAAACATGGTAGTGCAATACTGGAGGAACTCTGCCCCTTTTCGACCATAGGCAATTTGTGTATTCGCTGGAATGCCATGGAGGTCATCCTGTTGGACGTGTCGTGCTGCTCTTGCAAATAGGCCACTTGTGTAAGACATTTTGCTTGCTAGAGATGAAGGGTAGTGTTTTGTTGAGGATAGGGGTGTTATTTTGGGTGGAATTGCAAGTGTTTTGGCTGTTTCGTCTTTGTTTTGGTTGCTTCGACGTTTTGTCGTTTTCGTCGTTTTTTGTGTCTTTATGATGTTTCTTGCCGGAATCAAAGTGTATGTGTTTGTTGTGTTTGTTGTGTTTGTTGTGTTCCTTGTTTGGTGAGAGGGCGCTGCGAGCCCGGGCCCATGCACAGTGACACCACGTTAAAGCTGATTGGCTGAAGAATTTGGGTATCGGAGGGTCCCGCTTTGTCACTTGGTCGCGCACATGCTTGAACTTGGTTGAATTTGATTGGTTGGTTTTAGTGTAAAGTTGTTATCTTAGTATGTCAGAGATTGCGACCGTTACAGTTAAATCATGCGCATTTTGCTAAGAGAGGAGTCCGACACTGCTCTGACATACAAATAATAATCTCTTATTATTATTTTTTGATCGGGCGCAAATCGTTTCGTGCCATCAACTATGTTTTGCGATTGATCGAACTAAACCAATCTAAACGAGATCGGCCGTAATTACGTAGCATTCTCATAATCTTACTGTTCGTACATACCGTCCGGGATGCAATTTCGTGTGGACCAAGCCCAACGGAATGGAATACCGTCATTGAGTGATTCCCACCAGATGAAAGTGAATAGAATCGAAAGTTAATAAAAAGTATATAGAATGAATACTTTTTTATCACACCCAACGGACGAATACTTTTATTAACTGCCAAATTTGGAATTCGGAATCCCTAAAGAAGAAACAGTAACTGTCTGTTTAATCACTACTATCCGCGCCACCTCCCCCCACCTATTTTGGCAAGCAAGGCTGGCCGGTGAGGTTAAGTAATTTATTCAATGGACGTTTTGCTTGATCGCGATATATGGAATAAATAAGGCTTATTCCAATCCAGTATTGATTTTCATGATTGCAATAAGTAATTTACTCGCGGGCTGTTATATGTACTCTTTTGAATGCACATATGGGTTCCAAGTGTTTACTTAGTGACTCGGTCTTTGTTCCGATCATTTAAGCTGATTTGTTTGTAGTATTAAGTGAAATCGTTTTTACCACTTAAGGGTTTCCAAGTAGTGGAGATGCAAAGCGTGCCCGGCAGGAGAGGTGGAAGCATGCGTTGGGTGACTATTTCAAGATTCCATTGAAATCTATTCAGTGTTAAAAAGTGAATAAAAACTGTCAGTCGGACACATGTCGACTGACAAATTTTATTCAGAAATGAATAAATCTATGTAGAAAACACATACTTTTTATGTGTTTTTCTATTAATTTTATTCGTTTTCATCTGGTGGGAATCACTCATTAGGTGATGATAAGATTGCCGTTACATAGTACGAAGTACTTCGTACTTCGTATGAAGTAGTACCGTATGAGGGGTACCGTACGTAATCTTGCCGTACGGTATTCCATGATCCAAATCGAAAGCAAGCAGTCGATCGGGCACAAATCATTGTACTGAACAGTATCGTATTAGTCGATCGGGCACAAAAAATCATGATACCGAAAGCAAATCATGGTATTAGTACGGTAGGTACGGTAGATCGGGCACAAGTCATGATACCTTGGTAGGTAGGAAGTACGAGGAGTATGGCTCCTGGGAAGTACTTCGTACCGGTAGCTACGTAGTAGGTACCGTAAGATTACGTAAGACGCAAGAGTAGGATCTTGCGAATATGCACGTAGCTACCTAAGGTATTCACTACTCGTACATACCTGTTGTAAATATCGTATGAGCCTGCCCCCTGCACAGCCATCGACTTCTCTCATCGAGTAAATAATGCATTCCCCTTTACTCGGACGGATTTTCATACTTTTACGAGTACCGTACGGTACGGTACGAGTACGTACTCGTACCTTACCTTAACGAGAATGATTTTTGCCACGTGTTGTTTTCAGATTTAGTGGCCCATACTGTACAGAAAATCTTCGAAGCTCCAAAGATCGAAAGTGTGAACACGACAAAAACTTTTTAGACGTACCGGTACCGCATCCAAAATGCTTCTGACCAAAAACACACCGGTACTCCTTAAAAACCAAACTTTGTGAAACTGATTTGGTGTGCGCATGCATATTATTATTATTATTATTTAAATCATAACGAAGTGCTTACTTAGTGTACTGTGTAAAAGAACGGTAGATGGCAGTCGTCCGTGTCTGAATTACTTATGGAAAACTTGGAATGACCACCTTCTGGGCAAAGGATGAACACTTCGCATTTTTTCGCAGCATTACCGTACGGTACCGTACGTAAGACGTACAGTAACTTGCTCGTACGTGCGGTCCAGTACAGTACAGGGAAATCTTTGGGCATGATGTCGCACCGTGCTTAAAATCTTACCCATAAAGCCTGAACCACGAAAACAGGAACTTTTCTCGTACCGTAATATTGATAACAGTATTCAGTATTGACTACGAACGCTCCTCACAGGGTCATTATTTTTTCGAGAAACCTTTCGACACAAATCCACTTTCCACCTGTTGCCATATTATTGTACTATCCGAATTGGAAACAACAAAGTCAAAATAATAATAACAATAAAATGAAGTTCTCAGCTCTCGCAATCACTGCTGCCACATGCATCGCTTCTGCTTCGGCAGAATTCTACATCAGCGAAGATTTCAATGACGATGTAAGATCCAATTTGGTGTTGAAACTATTTGACTCTGCGCGTACATCGTTTTGCGGAGAAACCTATCGATGACTGGGGCTGATCCTTGTTGGTTGTTGTTGGTTGTTGTTGTTGTTGTTGTTTCCTCGTTCGCGTGCCTGACTGCTCACGCGTTTACTTCTCTTCTCTGTAAATTCTCTGGTCATTTTACAACGCCCGCCCGCTCCTGTGACCAACACCGTCACATTTTTCGACGTGGATTGGCTTCGACATTATTTTTTCAATGGTCGTTGCTGTGTTTGTGTCTGTGTTGTGTCTGTGTTGTGTCGTTACTCAAACGATCGAAATACGAAATCAACCCGAAAATAGAACTGGACCAGCCGATGGACAGAATCGACTACTTGGAAGCCCAAGGGCGAAATGGGTAAATGGAAGCACACCGCCGGGGAATGGTACGGTGATGCCGATGACAAGGGTATCCAGACTTCGGAAGATGCTCGATTTTACGGTCTTTCTGCCAAGCTCGACAAACCTTTCGTCAGTGGCGACAAGCCTCTTGTTATCCAGTACTCTGTGAAGCACGAACAAAACCTGGACTGCGGTGGTGCTTACCTCAAGCTCCTCCCCGGAGGAGATGGATTCGATTCCGCCGCCTTTGGCGGCGACACACCCTATGCCGTCATGTTTGGTCCCGATATTTGCGGGTCCTCGAACAAAAGAACCCACGTCATTTTGCACGACTTTGTGAAGGACGAGAATCTTCTCGTCAACAAGGAGGTCAAGACGGAATCAAATGATTTGACCCACCTTTACACACTGATCATCAACACCGACAACACATTCGAAGTTCTTATCGACAACCAATCGGTCCGAAAGGGTCCACTCGACGAGGAGTTCAGCTTTTTGGCCGAGAAGCAAATCAAAGATCCCGCCGAATCCAAGCCCGTTGATTGGGTCGATGTTGCCAAAATTGTTGACCCCGACGACAAGAAACCCGATGACTGGGGCAACGAGCCAATCGAAATCACCGACCCCGATGCCAAGAAACCCGAGGATTGGGACGACGAAGACGATGGTGAATGGGAGCCACCGGTGATTTCCAACCCCAACTACAAGGGAGAATGGAAACCAAAGATGATTGACAATCCCGACTACAAGGGCCCGTGGGTGCACCCCATGATCGACAACCCCGAATACAAGTACAACGAAGACATGTACAAGGTATGCAGAGACGGATGCACGCACGTTGGATTCGAAATCTGGCAAGTTACGACCGGAACACTGTTCGATGACATTATCATTACGGATAGCGTCGAGGAGGCAAAGGAATATGCAGAAAAGACATTCTTCAAAAAGAAGGCAGGAGAGAAGGCAATGTACGACGAAATTATGGATGCGAAACGGTCAGAAGAAGCTGGCGCAATGGACGAGGAGGATGATTACATGGGTGAAGACTTTGACATGGGTGGTATGATGGGAGATGAATTTTAAATTCTCTAGTTCCGGACAAAGAAATGTTGAACCTTTCTTTCGTGTGGAAAAGGGGAAAATCTTATGAACGAAAACATTTCGAATGTAACGAACGAACGCTATACTCAATACCGTACACGTCGAGTTCCAAATCATACATGGTTTCGAATAATTATGTAATAGGATTTTATTTTATTTTTCCTTAGGAATTCGGGCAACGGTTGACGGAAGTCACCGTCATCGACGCCAACAACAACAACAACAACTTTCTCTATCAATTATCAGGTGCAGCGCCCGGTGCGTTGCTTATCTTATCTTGTGTTAGCGAATCATACCGCACGGTACGTGTTCAATACGGTGCATTGCATTTATAAACAGTTTCTTCTCTTGAACTCAAACACGGTGTCGATTCAATAACATTGTGACTCGCATGCAACAGTCATGGACGAAAAAGCGAGTTCGGTTCCATAGGAAAGCTATTAAAATATACGAAGTAAGATTACTCTATTATTTGGTACTCGTGTTGAAAAAGAAAACAGCTAAATCTTTTGAATTTGGCTCAGAGTCCAAATAGTCCGATTCCCTCCGAAAGATCTGCTTTCTCTTCCCGACGACCTTCAAAGGTCTCACGCCACTCGTCGAGAATAGTAAAGTCGAAAATTAATTCCTTGGGATTTTCCGTCAAAGACCAACCATAGTCGGATTTAATCCATTGTTCTTCCAGCGTGTCTCGGAGTTCCTCATTGACACAATGCCTTGAGTCGGGATCGGCCTTGGTTGACCAAGAAGAAAGCATGTCATCCAAAACCACGATATCAACCTTGGTCCACCAGTCTTCCGTCAAGACGGGAATCCCAGAAGTTGAGACCTTGATTATTCCCATTTTCAATAGAGCGATCAATTCGTCGTAAAGGCCAGATCGAGCGGGAGATAACATATGAACAGCAAGGCAGAACTGATCCAAAATCTCGTTTGAAGCCGTGAGGGTGGAAGGCGAATTGGACAATATAGAGTCTTCGAATTGCCTGATGCTTTCTGGAAAAGAAGACAATTCATTGCTTACTGATCTTGAACCGTTCAGCCCAAACCGAACATTCTCAAACGGGAACGAACCCGATGTCCTAGGATTCGTCGCGTGAGCTTCCCAATGATCATGATCCGAGTGGACCGCATGGAATAACTCCCATCTCCAAGCGTACTCGTCTGATTCGGGCTCACGATAGCAATGTCCCCAGGTTTTGCTGACAAAATCGAGCATTCGGATCAGGTATTTCATGCAAAATTTCGGGTCTCCTTCCTTATCGACTTTTTGCTGTTTCCTAGCCTCGCCTCCGGTTTCACCATCGGGTTTGCGTTTTCCCAACAATTCCAAGGGGACGTCATCATCCTCGTCGATCGCAATATTGTTCACGCCTTCGGTATCGTCTTCCTCCTCGACAGAGGCACGGAATTCCCTTTGCAGGTCAAATACCGTCGAAAGAACTATAGTGGTCAGGTTAGGAGCGAACACCGCCTGGTGTAACTCCTTGACTTGTATCTCTTCCATTTTGTCAACAAAACGAGCTTCGATCGATTCATTCTCGCTCGCTGCCTTTAATTTTAACACCCGATTCTTGAATGCAGATTCTACTGCATTCAAATCTTTGGAACTGTTTGGAACGTGCTTGCTCTTCCCGTGTTGACGAAGTTCAGACAATTCCTCCTTCGACAAACGTTTTTGAAGATCACGATACAGCACACATTTCGGGTCGGAGACATATTCGTGATCCTTTTCCTTGCACCGACATCCAAAAGACGGCCGAGGCAAATGTCTGATAGCATTTCGTTCTACGTCCGAAGAAAATGGAATCTTTTCGGTTCCAAATTCCTCTCGGAATTTCTTGGTCCAATGACTCTTGCCTTTCTCGACCAGTCCGTAATCCATCAGTCGCGTTAGATCCACCCATTTGTTTTTCAGCGTGGTTGGGCCCCTCGGTGTAAGTGCCGTGTCCTTCAGGATCGAACCCACCCGAAAGATCACGGTGTGCAACTGCCAAGCATTGTCTCGGATATCTTGTCCGAGTACACGCTTTGCACTGTGAAGCATTTGCAAAAAGCAATTGGACAGAGTAGCTAGTTCGGCTGGGCTGAACACCATGGAAGTGTTTTCCGGAGGAGGTGGAGGCAGGGGTGTTGTGCTACTGGATAACTGCAACGAAGTTGCCGCGGGAGGAGCAGCTTTCAGAACGGTGTTTACCTTGACAGGAACGACCACTTCTTTTTTCCTCGCAACCATCACCTTTGTTTCAATGAGCGAGTCGCTGGCTGTTTCAGCTTCTCTAGAAAAAACTGCACAAGCATCCCTGAACGACATGCCATGAAGATTGTGTCCTTGAACAGCAATGACAATATCTCCGGATTGAAGCTTTTGCTCCGCATCTATATCGGGCAAGCGGGCGTTTTGTTTGTCGGCATCCGTCACCATCATCACCGAAAAGTTTGCTCGACGGCGTCTCTTTTGTTTCTGTACGACAGGAACATTTCCCACAATTTTGCTCCCCGCCTTGTGGCCATTTTCAACGGAGGTAACCAAATATTCCACACAACTCGTCACAACTGCTTTGACATCATTGTTATCATCGTTATTTCTATTCGAACAAATTCGAATAGGTTCATTTGTGGCATTAGACGAAGAATTTGTGTGCGTAGAAGATGCGAGGCTGGCTTTTAGCTCAGACCCATCGTTTTGTTTACCAGTTTCGGACACTGTATCTCTTGGGGCAGTTGCTGCTGCATCCTTCTTTTCCATTGTCATTCCAACCACTCCACTATTATCGTTTGTTTGTGTTGCGTTCTCTCCCTGATCGTTCGTCTTCGGCGTCAGTTCCATTGCATCATGGTTCGTCACTAATGGAATTGTGCTGTTGGTTTCTGCTGGAACATCCGTGTTGGAAGATTCTGTTTGTTCCGCCGAGGATACCGGAAGCACTTGATACTGTTTTGAAGCGAGGACTGACTGTCCGGTGGACTCGGATGCTCCCGATGTTCCAGACTTTGTCTCGGCCGTTGCGGCACGTGTTCCTTCTTGCTTCGACCTTGTTTCTTTGGCTTGTTGTTGCGCCTCGATCCAGGCCGGGTCCACCAACGCCGATTCCGTGTGCATTTTCAGATTGACCCCAAAGGATTTCTCGGTGCGGGGATCCCGAACTACCCGAATCGTTAGAAGGTATCGGTTTTGGTTCGCAAACGGGGAGGGCGCCTCCAGTGGCTTGCAGATCAAGAGTGGTTGGACCGGCTTTGGTGCCTTGGGCCGCCGCGAGGCCGACGAAGCGACGCGACGGTTGACCTTGGTTTGCCAGAGCATGGGAGGCTGGGGCGGAGGAGGAGGTGGTGGGATCCAGGAAAAAGACGCTGGCATACCATAGTTCTGGGCATTCCAGATGGAGTTGCACGACATCGCCCTCCAGCTAGGTATGGGGGGTGCAGCTTGCGAAAACATTCCGGAGTGGGAGGAGACCGATCCATAGGGCATGATTGGATCCTGCGAATAGGGTTGATAGGTAGATGGGTTTGGTGCGAGTCGTTGTAGAGGCTGCGGAAGATGTTTTGGTTGTGCCACTACCAACGCGGATGGGTTGGAAGGGACTTCGTCGGGCGTCGACTCCTCGTTGGCACAAGGAGGAGAGACGGTGCTCTGGACAACGCCCATCGTGTCGTGTTTGGGAATGGCTGTTGGGCGATCGGTGCCGATGTCGTTTGGGGCGATTGACTCGGTCTTCGGTTCTGCCAGTGTGCTTGGAAGGCTTGTCGCCAACAGAGTACTGTCGCGGTTCCCAACAGATGGGCCGAACCCGTCTTTGCTAAAATCTTGTTTGCTCGTTTGTTCGGATCGTGGAACCGGAGTCCGATCGAATCTCCCGTGCTCTCGGTTGGTGGTTGCTTCAGTCGCTACGCCGTTTCTTGCGAGCGGGATCGTTTCGCTGCTGGCAATGCTACAGCTGCTGGCGTCAGACATTACGAGTCGTTTCGGTGATAGGAATTCCGCACTGATCATTTCGTCAATGGCAAGGGCGGTTGGTGAGTCCAGAGGAGATATTGGGGTCGAGCATATCGGCAATGGTTCGTAGGACTGCTGTTGCTCCGGCGTTGTCCCAAACGGGTCGTGATCGCTTGGAACGACCGACTCTGTATTCCGATCCGGGATGGTCTCCTTTTTCGCTGCACCGTGAAGTGGATTTTGCGATGAAGTGCTAGACGGACCAGTACCCGGTCCGTTGGTTTGAAACGGATTCTTATCATGTTGTTGCAGGTGGTTTGGATTACGATATAGTTGCTCTCGACCCTGAGATAGATTGTGGCTTTGCTGTTGAAGCTGAAGCTGATGCTGAAGCTGATGCTGAAGCTGATGCTGATGCTGCTGCTGCTGCTGCTGCACGTGCTGAATTTGCTGCTGTTGTTGCTGCTGCTGTGGTTGCTGCTGTTGTTGCTGCTGCTGTTGTTGCTGCTGCTGTTGTTCATGCTGCTGTTGTTCATGCTGCCGTTGTTCATGCTGCTGTTGTTCATGCTGCTGTTGTTCATGCTGCTGTTGTTCATGCTGCTGTTGCTGATGCTGATGCTGATGCTGTTCATGCTGATGTTGTTCATGCTGATGTTGTTCATGCTGATGCTGATGCTGATGCTGCTGATGCTGATGCTGATGCTGTTGATGCTGTTGCTGTTGATGCTGTTGCTGTTGCTGTTGCTGTGGCTGTTGCTGTGGCTGTGGCTGTTGCTGTGGCTGTTGCTGTGGCTGTTGCTGTGGCTGTTGCTGTGGCTGTTGCTGTGGCTGTTGCTGTGGCTGTTGCTGTGGCTGTTGATGCTGATGCTGTTGATGCTGATGCTGTTGTTGCTGGAGTTGATGCTGTTGCTGTCGTTGAAGGCACTGCTGCTGGTAAAAGTGGATTCGTTGCTGCTGTTCCATCCATCGTTGCTGGTGAATCTTCCAGGCCCGAAGGTCCCTCTGGTATTTGGCTTCCGCCCTGGCCCGTTGCTCCTCCAGTTTTTGTTCCAATCGTAGGCGCTTTTCCTCCTCCCTGCGGAGTTTTTCCTGTTGTTTTCGTTCCCGTTCTTGCTCCTTTTCGAGCTGTTTTTGTTCTCGCTCGCGCTGCTTGCGAATCTTTTCTTCTTCCCGGAGCGCGGCGAGTCGCTCGCGCTCGGCTTGTTTCTGCTTTCGCTCAGCTTCTTTCTGGGCCAGGAGCGCCCTCCGGCGATCCTCTTCGGCCCGTTGTTCCGCAATGCGACGCCGGTGGCGTTCGTCGGCTTCTCGCTGGAGTTTTTGGAGCTGTTTTTGCTTCTTGAGGGCGGCGATTTCCTGCTTCAATCGCTGCTTGACGGTGCGCTTGGACTTGAAATTGGAACTGGCCGGTCGGGTGGTGCCGCTGCCGATGCTGCTGCCGAGCGACCCGCGACTCGCTGGAGCAAGGGGGTTAGCGATGCTTGCCGTGGCGCCGGTAGTGCCGTTTCTGCTGCCGGGGGGAGACACCCGTGGTTTACCGGAAACTGCGGTCCTGTCGCCGGGGGGAGGCGACGGTGTTGGGTTTGATGCCGTCCGGGTGCCGCTGTTGGCACGGGAGAGCGGGGTGGTCTTCCTCCCGTTGGGCGTTACAGTTACGCGAGAGGGCGGTTGTCCTGCCGGCAAAGGCCCGCGGAACGGGGCGGTGCCGTTTCCGCGCTGGTTTCGACTGTAGGTCGTGGACGGAGGATGGGTGGGAACGCGAGCACGGGTGCCACCTCCCGAGACCGACCCGGAAGGCCGCTGCGTTTTCTTCTTCAAATACGGGTTGAAGATCACCATTATTTGATCTTCCCCGCCGGCTGTGTGTTTTCAATCGTCTGGTTTGCTGCGTCGTTGCTAGGATAAACGTCAACAGTCGTTACGGCTGGATGCTGTTGCCTTTGGCACACTATTCCTTGGAGAACGCTTCTGAAGAGCGCGAATGGGATTGAGGCTGGGACAAAGAGCAACCCGAAAATGATTTCGTGCAGTAAACACGGAATTACTGTAATAACGGTATCATACGGTACGATACTCGTACCGTAATCTTACGGGTGGGTGCAAGATTACTCGGAAGCTTACGGCATACCGTTCGTACTCGTACCGTAGCCTCGATTATGGGATTTTCAATGCTAAACGATGGCGCGCCAAATTGTACTGCACCTAGTACAGATTAGTAAACCATTGATTGACAAGTTACTTCGCGCCAAAAAAATGTTTCTGTGTGATGAATGCGGTCGAAGTGGTCAAAATGGGACTAGTATTACTCACGATTGGAAAAGTACGTGTGCGTTTTCTTTAATGAAGGATTGCTTTCTGCTTCATCATTCCTTGATTCTTCATTCCTTCGTCGTATCGTACGTACGGTAATCTTACATACCGTATGAGTTTGTATTTCGGTCGGATCGGAAGCACTACTTCTGACCTCGAAAAGGTCTACCGGCATCAACACCAACACCGGACTCGTATTATTCTTTCCAAAAGTGAACGAATTGCATCATACCCGAAGTGATCGAGGTGTCTCCCGTGCTATAATAGACCGCCGTCCATTTTCAACTCGCAACGACCTAATAGACACCAGGCCACGATGACATTCACAAAGTTCCGCATCACGATTGGTGTCCGGAGATCGCTCTGCGTCTGCGTCTGCATCCTCCTTTCGATGAGCCGCGTCGCCTCTGCGTGGCAGAGCCAGAACCAACACCAACTCCAAAACTCGCGCCAGAGGCTTTCGTCGCTGTCCGAGAGCGCGAGCGACAACAACCACGGCGAAAGCGGCGGACGACGATCCTTTTTGGAATCGGCGGCGGCGGCGGCAACCGGTGCCCTGCTGGCGTCGGGATCGCTTGCCACGTTCGCGGGTCCGGAAGCGGCCGCCGCGGAAGATGCCGCAGCCGCCGCCGGTGGTGACCTCATCGATGTGTATTTTGGGTGTGGATGCGTAAGTCAAGTTAGTCAACCAAGTCGAGCCGTTCACTCGACCCACACAACATCCGTGATCGACGGACAGTGCCCGGCACTGCCATTGCATCGGGCCGTGTGTGTTGCGACTCGTGTGGATGGAGTGCTGTGCAACAAAATCGAGAAGCGTCGACGTACTAAACTCACCCGTGTTTGCCATTGCTGTTGGATCGATTCAAACAAATACTGCACTCTTGCAACCATCGAATCTCGTTATTCAATATAACCAACGCTCCATACCGCACTCGTAGTTCTGGCACGTCCAGCACGAGTTTGTCGAAGCGGAGAAAGCGATTCTGGGCCGAAGCGACAACAAAGTGACGAGTCGAGCCGGGTACGCCGGAGGCAACCTGGGAATGAAAGACGGAAAAGTGTACGTTGTTGTGAAACTATGCTAGTGCACGGTACACGCAGACAGGGATATCGAAGATGGATTGATTCACTTATTGCCATAGAAGGGTCAACGGCACGCTGTGTTCATCTCCTCACGATTTGGCTGCTTGGTTCTATTCGGTTCGGTTCGGTTCTTTTTCTTTTTTTCTGTATGGTTGTGGTTCCGTGGATGTCGCGTGATACTTGTGTGTCTGTGGTGATGATATGCATTCTTTTGTGTTCGCAACTGTACTATTATTCAATATGTGGAATAAATAATGATTGTATCGCATCGCATCGCATCGCGTTCCATTGCATTGCATATGTTATTTGCAGTTGCTACCATAATTTTGCACAGGTCTCCGATTACGGCAAACTTGGCCACGCCGAGGTGGTCTCGCTCCGCATCCCCGAGTCCAGGTTCAAGGACTTTGCCATCGAATACTGCAAGCTCTTCAAGGACGGCATGCGGCCTGACCAGCTCGGGGACCGCGGCCTCGAGTACCGCAACATCGTTGGATTCAAGGGTGGGGCGAAGAACGCGGACCTGGCCGGCCTGCTGGTGGAGGCCTCGAAGGAGACGGGCGACCAACTGGATTTTGCCGTCGGCAAGGGGACCGACAGGGACGTTCCCCGCGTCGTCTGGATCATGGACAGCGAGAAATATCCGTCGTATGTGGCGGAACAGTACCACCAGTTCCACGACGGTTTCAACTTTGGGGAAAACTACCCAGGCTCGTACAACAACCTGGCGGGAGACTTTGCCAAGGCCGGAGAAGACTTCGGGTCATGCCCGCGTCTGTAGACAGCAGAGTTACAGTCGGAATTACGGTTAACCTGGAACCAAGAATTACGGTACAATGCTGGCACTATAAAATGTTTTCGCTTCAATTCTTACTAAGCGTAGTGTTTGTGTAAGAGTATTTATTCACGAGAATCGTATCTTTAAAGTACAGTATTACATTAGTAGATGGTGTTGGTGATTTTGCTTCTGGAAGGAAAGGATCGATGCGGAACGGAACGGAACGGAGCGCAGCAGAGAAGATTCTTCGGAAGGAAGTGAATCACGTGCGAGTGATTGTTAGACATGACGTATCGTGTCGTGTCGTTTTGGCCAGAGATGTGGGGTCATCCCGCCGTGGGGCTGTTTGGTCATGTCCGGTGAGGTGGGAGAAAGACAGCGAGATATAGTATTGTACCGCACGTGAAATGAGGCAGCGCGTGTCGTGGTCGGAGTGCCGGTGGTTATCCGGTGCGTGCAGTTGTGGAAGCAGAAGGTGTGCATTGGTGTGGCGTCCGGGCGTATGGTATCGGTCACCGCGAGTTTCGGATGAATCGGATCGTTTTGGTGGCAACAGAGACAGTATTGTTGTGTCGTCGTTGTATCCAGAAAAATAACCACGGTTACTAGGCATGGCACACACAAAAATGCCTGCTTTTTTATACCTCGGCTCGCTTGCCGGGCGCTCGTCGCTGGTACCCGACCTTTTCGTCGACGTTTCGGGTCCATCCAGCGGGGAGTTTCTTGACCGTGTTGCCCTGCATGAGCGACTTGTACTCCTTCGGGGACTCCGTGCACTCCCGGAGGCGGCTCAGGACCATCCCCCCGACACAACCGTTGGCGACGGCCTGGTTGAAGACCTTCTTAGTCCACTTCTTGCGCTGGGGGTGGTCGGTGGGCAACAAATTCGCGACGCACTTGAGCATGGTTCCGTACGTGACGTGGTTGGGTGCCCCGTACTCCTCCCGGTTGCGGACGAGCTGCTGGTAGGTAGCCCGCGCGACGTTGAAGGCTTTTTCACGTTCCTCCTCGGTGCCTGGTTCGAGCGCGCAGCTCGACAGGACGGTGGTGAACCCGTACACGTCCGGTCGGCAATCGTTGTTGTTGCCTAACGTGGCAAAGGCGTCCGACGACGACGACGACGACGAAAAAAGGCGGATCTGACGGTCGAGGATTCCGCGGGTCTTGCGGTAGGATCCGGGCAGGTGGCTGTGCGACCAGCATCCCATCACGGTGTTGAAGAGGAGAGCGTCGGGCTTCCACGACAATTCACCGTTTTTGTATTTTTGCTCGATGAACCGGAGGATTGTGTCGGCCTTGGGTGCGGCGTTGGCATCGGCCTTGTGACGCGCCAGGGTCCTCAACACGAGCGAGTAGGAGACCCGGTCCGGTTCGACCATGCTGTTCCCCTCGACGTAGTAGAGTCGTTCCATGAATTCCAGAATGTCGCACGATCGCTGCCACGACGTCGAGGACGGCTGCGAGGCAAAGGCGGACGGGGACTCGAACGGGGCCAGGGAGGCGCGGCTCCAGGCTCCCAATACGGCGTTGAAACTGAGGGTTCGGGGCTGGACCAGCGGGACAATAGCCGTCGACTCGAGTTTCATGGTCTCCATCTTGGCAAGGAGGCGCTCCGCGTAAACCGGTGCCTCCTCGTGGTTGTTTCTCGACCAGCTCTGCAAGACGGTGTCGAAACACATCTGGTCGGGCTGTGCCAGCTCGTTTTTGCCCTCCTCGTACAGAGTGGTCATCCAGTCGAGGATGCGCTGTGCCCGGAAGGAACTAAGTTTCTTGCCGCCGGCGTGTTTCCATGCCTGGAGGGCGATCTTGAAGGATGACAGGTTCGGACGGATCTGTGCCGAAGAGGACGACGCGCCCGACTCGTATTCCGATTGCATCTGCGTCAGGATTTCTTCGCAGCGCTCGGCGGCGTAGCGACCCTCTCCGCTACGGGCCCAGCTCTCGAGCATGCAGTTGTAGTCCTTGGTGGTGGGGTTGGCATTGGAGTTTCCGGCCTCGGCCTCGTCGACGAGTCGCTTGACGATGTTCTCGATCGCAACGGCGTTCTCTTTGGAGGATGTCTTGAAGGCGGTGGTGCTCCATCCCTTCATGACCATGTGGGAATCGGCGATCAGGGCCTCGGACAGTTCGCCGGTGGGTTTCTCGCAGATTTCTCCGGTGATTTGCTTCAGGTATTCGAGCTTGCGGGGCTCGGGGAGTCCGTACTTGATGTTGACATAGGCAGTAACTGTCGGGAATTTGCAGAGGCTGAGACAGAGGCAGAGTGCCAATACCGCCGCCAGTGATTGGGATCCGGCGCGCATCATTTCGGGTTTGATTTCGTTTGATTTGGTTTGGCTTTGTTTGAGGAGGGGGGAGGGTTGTAATCTTGTGCAACAATATATGTGATTCAAACGATTTTATGTCCAGAAAGCGGACCGATATGTTGGGTTGACTCGTCGTGTCGTAGAATACGATCGGACTCAGAATTGCGTTGTCGTTTGTTCCGTCGGATTTGCGACTCCGACGAGACGAAAAAAATCGAAATCGGTGGTTTGCGGAGAAAGAATTGGAGGAAGGGAATAGTCGCTGTCACAAACGAAAAGAACCGAAATAGTTGTTGGCAATTCTCCATGAACGTTCGTACTACCGGTACTAGAAGAAACAGCATGTGGGAACGGTCAGGAAGTCGCGGCATAGCGCAATGAGTAATTCAAAATGTGGCACAAAAACCCGCCGTGAGTTGAGTGATGTCTTAATTCTCTATTTTGGTACAGCTGTTTTTGTTCCATTTTGACGACACGCAAGTGGGAATGATTCACTAGACGACGTCATCGATTCGCTTTCATTCTGATCTCTGTTCTGATTCGGTAAGTGACGACGTCATGAATTCGCTCTGTGCGAGCGAGCCACGCTTTGGGCGCGCAAGTTCCGGCCCAAGTGATCCAGGAATGAGTCACGGTCGGTGTTTTTTGGTGTCGAATTGAGCACCAATGCCAATGCCAGTGCCCTATGTCGTACCGAACGGTACTCGTACCTATCGTACGTACGGTAAGATACGACTACCGATGCATTGTTTTGTCCAACATCCTACGGTAGATCCACCTTGAATGGGGATGCCATAAAATAATAATAAACGATGCAGATGTCCTCATATCTTGTATGGTACAGTCCTTTGATTGACCATACGTTCTCCACCAAATGGTTTTGCCTTAAACCTCTTGCTGTACCAGTAGTACATGTAGTTGGTGCCAGAATCATAAACAACCAATGTGAACAAAATAGTACCTGCTTTTGCAGAGGAATCGGGTAGAAAAGAAAAAAATCATCATGAGCTAGCTATCTATCTTCTCTCATTGGGTTGTTCCCGTTCACCTAGATCCCAATTATTTAGGTAGCAGTTCACATAAATTCTATGTAGTTAAATTCTGTGTAGTTTCGTCACATAAACGATGCTCATGCTTTCGTCAAATTCGTGCGATGTTTTAAAAAATTCCGAAACATTTTGTTGTGCGCACAATAAATAATTCTCTACCTATTTTTGCACACAACAATTTCAAGTAGGTCTATTTTCACATCCAGTGTTTCAGCCCGTGTATTATGGTTGCTTCACAATTTTTCTGTTCTACAATTTTGTTTCATGCTTACCCCGATAATAATTATTCGCCATTCAATTTTTGTTTTTTTCCACACGAAACTCATAGTTTTGTAATAATATCCTTTGTGTACAATGATATTGTCATGGCGTTATTATGATTGTTTTCACAGATGTATGAGCTTCTTGATAACCAGCAATCTATTCTGTTACGTTGCTTTCACATTACTCACACTACGTTTTTCGAATATCAAAAGCCAAGAACCATATTTTTTTACTAATAAGAAAGTATGTTATCCACATTTGCAATACTCTCCGACATTTTACAATATTCACCCTACGCTTATCAAATGGGGGGGGGGGGGGTTGACACCCCCTTAATTAATTTTGGCGCGGACCACAATCCGTATGTTCAACGGAAGAAATGCCCTTTTTGTTGTTTTGTTAGTTTCTACGGAGTACATTTTTCGAATGTACCGACGTCTTTATGTGATATTTTACTTCATTTTTGCTCTATTTTTTTGTTTACTTAATTTGTACCGATTGTACCTCAAAGATTATGCTCTTTATTTTTGGAATGGAATCCTTACAGAGTTGCCAATTTATTACTGTTACAAACCGGCACCACCACCACCACGTTGCACAGAAATTGTCTGATTCAAAAACAGACTAACTTTAAGAAGTAGCGTAACTTTCCTTGTCAGGATATGATTGGTTCTTAATATTGATCCTGTCATTGTGTCTGGGAGTTCGAGTCATCCGTTGAGCCGTGCACACATGGTAGTTACTGTTTTTTGTTGTTGTATTTCTTGATTTTTGGATTAAGTAACCAAAATACTAGTGTTTCCTGGTCACTTTTTGAGTGCAAATGTGTGTCATTGGCAGCAATTTCAGGATCAATATTGCTCATACTATGGATGGGGTAGACTATGACACAATATTGACAAGTCTCAGGCTGATACTTTAGTCAGTATGAACTTTAGAATAATTTTTGTCCCTGGACATGCATGTACCAAAATAGGAACCTAGTGCTAGGTTTGCATCCGAACATTTGTTCGTAAGATGCTTCCATCTTTTCGATGAACTTTATGGGATTCATGCACAGAACACCATGTTCATCGCGCTCAAATCCACATCCTAAATGGAAGTTCATAGGTCCGGATCCCTTCAATTTGAAGTTGTATGGTGACGATTGCAATATCTTCAAGAAGGAATTGGGATCGGCCATGCAGAGACATAGGTCATCGACATATGTGCATATAAGCTCATATACCCGTTCACCATGCTTGTTTGTTCCGGGTTTGAGGAATATTTCCGGTTCTGCGCGGGATCTTTCGAAGCCGAGTTCGATGAGACAAGCCGCGAGTAAGTCTCCAAAACACTTGCCTGAAGACCTGAGACCATATAGGGCTTTGTAAATGACCAATAGGTGACCCTCCAACGATCCGAATTCGGGACCTGCCTTGATGCATACTTTCTCGCAGGTGACTGCTTCTAAGTATGCGTTACCTATGTCGGTGCCCCATGCTTCTAGATCGTTGAGTTCAGCTAGGAATAGGCACATACGTAGACCGCGAAGAGATACGACGCCTGCGTAAACACTGTGGATAGGGGCCTCAGTGAGGTTACCGTTAGCAACGAGGCGAGCCTTGTGTCTTCCGTCGTGTTTGACAGCGTATATCATGTGTACCTTGATCTGTTGGAATCCCGGGGGAATGGAGCTTGTCTTGTATACGCCTTTATCAATGAATGTATTGTATTCATTGAGTTGTGCCATTTCCAGAGTGGTGGCATCTTCCCATTTGGTGTTTCCGTTGGCTTGATCAAATCGGAGGGCTTCTTCGTGGTTACGAGGAACTTTGAATCCATATTGATACTGCGGAGTGGTACGGAAGGAACGTAGTTTTGCTTGGTGCACGAGTCGATCAAGTTTCTTGGTTCGTCGGGCTAGGTTGGTGATTCTCCTGAGACGTTTCCAACCTGGGAGGTCAAGCAAGTTGTTGTCTTTCCCATATTTTGCAACGGTGACTGGGTCATCGGCCGCAATATTGGCCAGAGGTTCATATGTGCGCTCCATATTCTCCCATTCAATCCAAAGGTTATACTTGGAACCTTTGTACTGAGGATGCTTGTTATCCAGTGGACCTTGGTGTCCTAGGATGCGGCGAAACGACCAGAGTTTGCCGTCTTCTTGTGTTGAATCACGATGGATGTAATTCATGACGTCATTGTATGCAATGATATCATCGAGTTCGTCATCGGAGTGTTTACACTTGAACTTGATGAAGTCTTTATTGCGTTCAAGACTGTCTTCAACATCGACAATGGTGAGACGTTTCCGAGTGCCATCGAGATTGGTTACAAGGAAGGAACGTCCTTGTAGATCGGCAATCGGGATCGTAGGAATGGTAATAGGTTTACCATCATCGTCAAATTGTGCGTTACCTTCTTCGTCGGTAACAACTACCTGTGATGGGTCTACGGAAGGAGTAGCGGGGTTGGTGTGTGGAGTTGTGACGTCACTAACATCAAAGTATGCTAATTCCGGTGGATCAAAATCATCTTCAGTAAGGAGAGTGCCATCAGATGTCTTGCTGAAGATGTGTGTCGTAGGAGGACCATCAAGACTCTCCCCATAGTTGTTAGGGAGTGGAGAAGGTGACCAGCTTGGGCTGTCATCGACCTTCTTATAAAGAAAGCTCGGTAACGAGGGGTGGGTGGGTGGTTGAAGATTTGGTTGAGTGCCAGATGCGTGGGGCGTGGTATCTGTTGGTGCAGATGGAACGGTGTCATCGGCGGTGTCAGAATCACCAGGTGAACCGTTAGGGGAAACTGAGCTGTTTGGTTTAGTAGACTCGTCAATGAGTTTATCCTGATTGTTATGCTCCCCATGTTTGAAAGCTGGAGCTTCTCCAGTGGCGTATATACGGGGTAAGGAATCCTTTGCATTACGCCATTTGATGAAACCATCATCAGTAAATAAGCCCGCGCGCTTGTTACGTGACTCAGGTGTAAGAGCAGATCGAACACCGGACCGGTCTAGTAACTTGTTGGTAACTGGATCCCAGATTCGAAAGCAGAGTCCATTGCCAACATGTTCAGCGATGCCGACGAAATGACCTAGTCGTTCGGTAGATTTGGTACCGAAAGGGGAGTCATTGGTCTTGAAATACACAGGTTCAAACCAGAAGAAACTGGTGTATGCGCTGATGTCGCCAATTGTACCCGTGGCAATGAAGATCGGTTGTTTATCGGACAGCGTAGGGTCAGAGACAACATTGAGGAGACCCGCGACGTATGTCATGCACAGTAACCACATGTGTGGTGGTGTGCCGGTACGATCCATGACGCGATTGACAATGCGTTTGAACGTTTGGTATCGTCGTTCGAATTGATTCTGATGTTGATGGTACGGTTCACTTTGCCAGAGTCCAATCCATAACATCTTGAGGTAATCCATGACTTTCTTGCTTGATTGATAGTTACCGTGGTCGCAAAGGAGGCGGATGGGTCTTCCCCATTTTCGAACAAAGTTCTGAAAGCAGGGTAGAAAATCGCCGGTGGTACGCATTTCTTCAACGTGAATAATATGCGATTTGCGGCCGAAGAAGATCTGAGCAATCTTGGATCCACCATCAATTGCTGGGACATCTGAATAGACTGCATCGGACATAACATCGTCATTAAAGGGGCGAACGTTCATGGCCGGTTGAGGGGAATGAAACCGTTTGAAAATGTTACCATCAGGGCTAACCGCTAACGAACCGTATTGGGTTGAGTTTTCAAAAGTAGCTTTGATGCGATCGGTGGAAACCCAACAAAAGAAAGGTTTCAGGGATAAGTAGTCATGTTCGTTGGGATATCTTTCGCGGGGCGTAGCTGCAATGCGCGTAGTGTCACTGTCTGTACAATCTGTCGGAAACGCAGTGATTGTTCCAGAGACTGCGGTTGGCGCGCAGCATGCGAGACGTTCTTGATGAGCGTAGTCAGTGGAAGTAAGCCAAAAGGAGCGATCGTTGTTCTTGTGATCATCAATCGGAAGAAAGGGAGATCGTGTGGAATGGCTGGAATACGAGCTGAGGGATGTAACCGTGGAGGACCCGGGAGAAACAGATATATCGAATCCTTCAAGGCAGCGTGGGTTCCCATATTCGTCGTAATCGGCATAGGGGAGTTGCTGTGGTTGAGGAGGATATTTCTGGAGAAATTGTTCATCCTTTGCACTGATCGTGGTATCGAGAACAGATGGGTCCCAATGTTTATCGGACGTCATGATAACATGTGGTAACGTGTCAAATTCGACAGTCGTATACTTTCGCATCGCAAGGTATGGTAAGCCGTGTCGTATGCTAAGAGGCAGTGCATAGCCATCGGAGGTGGTGATGACCTGTCCTCCGCCTGCTTTGATGGACGTGTCGTCTACAGTGGAAAAATATGCTTCCATCTGGCCGGATGACAATATAGAAGGATGTCGTCCTGTATAGGCACATTCATTGAAAATGAGAATGACGGGGCCTCTGTTCGACATGGAATATGCTCCACATGTAGCAATGGGAATGTTTTGTACCTGATGATTGTTAATGCCGGTGACGTTAACATATCGTGGTGGAATATCCTTGGAGATGAGACATGCATCATTACCGATGATGCAGCCATTTGCGCCGCGATCAACCATGGCAAAACCAGGGCTAGTAACCGTAGTTTTGTGTATACGGTATGTGTATGACGTTACGGGACCATCATTAGGAAAGTTGAGATCATCCTCGGAAGTATACCATTGGTGAAAATTGGCGGAATACGATGGTGTTCCGACAGGTATTTGGGTGTCACCGTCCTTTTTGTACTGAATGTCAGGGTTGTTTGAAAGGAATCGAGCTGGATGCGCGGGTGACACGGAAGACTTGAGAGGTCGCTGGTCCTTAGACGAGGTGGTCGTTGATTTGTATACACCTAGAGATGCATGGAAAACGCCTCTACGATCATTCTCTACAGCAGGATGTAGGTCTGCTGTGGAATTGGCATGATCATCCTTGGTCGAAGTATTGTCTTCTTGAAAAGATACCGAATGTTCATGTTGGTATGCCTTTCGTGTAATGGGTTTGACACTGTTGGGGTCAGGTTGGTTAGTGTTAAGTAAGTCGTGTCGCAATGAGGCAACCACGATTTTCTTTCCTTCCGGAGAAAAACTAAGCCAACTCTTCATGTCCTGACGTGACAAGGCCTTCCATATGTTTGTAGGCAACCTTGTGGTAGGGTCAGGGGTACGTCCAGCCTTGAACACAGCATAATCTTGATAGTCGCCTTCAAATTCGATGGGAAGAGCATAGTCGTCATGGTGTTGAATCGAGTCAGAAGAGAAATCATGAACGTGTGCACGTACAGTCGAACGAGGAGCAGACATCGCAGACTGGGAATCAAGTCGAGTTGCTTCGAGTAAAAGCGTGATTTTAAGATCATTGATAGCAGTGGCTTCGGCAACTGCATCCGTCACGGTGCTATTCGTCCCACCTGGATCCTTGACTTTGGCAAACTGTTCGCTTAGCTGGAAGCTGGAATAGCATGCCTGACACAATGCTGATTTTACAGTGTGATACTCGAGGGGCTTGTTGGGAGGACGGAGCTTGTTGAGGTGATTCAATTCGTCAAACCAATGTGTGATGAATTTCACTTTGGATTCCTTCCAATTGTTGAGGTTCAACTTGAGCAACGCTTGTAGCTGGGTGGAGTTGTCGTATACCTTTGCTTTTGATTGGCTATGAAGGTTTACGAAGTCGAAGTAGGCCTGGCGTCCATCACGAGTGGTAGAATGACTGTGTACACATGATGCAGAAAGGTCACTCTTGAAGACTTCCAACATTAGTACCCAGAAGAAGGCACATTGTTTGATGTAGAGATCACGGGTGTAACCCACGAGCGTGGCTGGAGGCCAAGTTTCATCGAGGAATGTCTCTGTATCGATGTCGTATGCCTCAAGTTTAGCTTTGAAACCTACGAGCCAGTGTTCAAATCTCGAGTCATTCGTGAGGGGTGTAAAGGACTTTTCATCTCGTGCTTTTCGGCACCATGATTCGTACTTTACCTGCTGAGGTGACTTTTTGTTACTTCCTGCCGGAGGAGGTGGTGGGTTCAGAACAGATTCGTTACGCAAGCGTTGGGCACGTTCTTCGCGGAATGACTGGAATTCTCTGTATGTATATGACTTTACATCCTTCCAGTTCCTCTTGTCTTCTGCTAGATCGACATCGGCTTCTTGTAGGTCGATAGCGAAATCCGCAAGTGCTTCTATGCTCCTTTGAATGGAGCGAGGGATTTGCGTTGCCAATCCTCGTTCCATATAGGTAAGTTCACGTGCAAAATCCGGTTCGATAAGTGCGTCGAGGAACGACCTCCATTCGCATAATCCGCCTTCTTTGAGAGCTAGGCACAACTTGCTAGTAATCTCACTTGTTACGTTGAGTAATGATATGAGTATCTTTCTCATATCAGCATCGAAGCTGGGAAAGCGTTCGATGGTGGTGACTTCGGCGTCATTCTTCTCTTCGCCTCCGAGTGCATTGCCGGTCATTACCGGTACCGTTATGTTTGGCATCTGTGGTGGTTCGGAGTCTTGGAAGGAAGTGCGTGGTAACTGGGAATGGGAACTGCTTCTTGTGCGATGTGCGACGTGCATATGCCAGCGTAGGGATTATGATTAATTCCGTTCCTGTTCCTTCTTGTGTGCAAGCCTTCTTAGAGCTTGCGACTGTTAATCTATTAATTTCCTTCTGAATCCGATTCGTTGAGAGTCTGATTCAAGGACTTCTGAAGAACAGCAACGCTGTGTTAGTGTGTTAGTAGACGAACGATTGTACTCTACGCGTGACAATTGTGTTTGGATACTTTCGGCAACGGATAATCGGACTACAGGCGAGACTAGGGAAACGCCAGATCTCCTCTTGCTGTGACTTATTCAGATTGCAGCGAGACAGACCTTAGTATGTAGATTACAAGTAGTTGGTAGCAACTAGTGTGAATTTTGGGATATAAATCAGTTGAATGTTAAAAGTATGAGATAAAGTGAAATCTTGCCGAAATGCAAGATATCTCTTTTATTGAGATGAATACGTTGCAACTGCTGTTGCGTAGTGCTGAGATTACTCGCTGATTATTTCCGTACATGTATTAGTCGTTGACCATATATATTTGTATGCATGTATATGTATTGTGTGAGAATCACATGCCAACGGTTTTCTTCTCTTGTTCCGTTAGGAAGACTTCATAAAATGTTTATCATTAAGGTCAGGAATTGCTCCCGTAGCTCGTGTGATATTTTATGAAATCAGAGTTTGCTCACCGAAGAACAATGGCAATATCGTAAGACAGGGATTGCTCACCGTTTATGCGCGATGGGAATCGATGCGCCGTGGGAATCGATATGCCGTGGGAATCGATTACTTAGATGGATACGGGACTCATTGATTCATGCGCATAGGAAATCTACCCTTTGGTAGCTTTGGTACTTCTGGTCACGAAAGGAATTTAATAGTCCTAGTCAGTTTTTGAGTGCAAATGTGTGTCATTGGCTGCAATTTCAGGATCAATATTGCTTTTACTATGGATGGGGTAGACTATGACACAATATTGACAAGACTCAGGCTGATACTTTAGTCAGTATGAACTTTAGAATAATTTTTGTCCCTTGACATGCATGTACCAAAATAGTGAGTCCTAGTCAGTTTTTGAGTGCAAATGTGTGTCATTGGCTGCAATTTCAGGATCAATATTGCTTTTACTATGGATGGGGTAGACTATGAAACAATATTGACAAGACTCAGGCTGATACTTTAGTCAGTATGAACTTTAGAATAATGATTGTCCCTGGACATGCATGTACCAAAATAGTGAGTCCTAGTCAGTTTTTAAGTGCAAATGTGTGTCATTGGCTGCAATTTCAGGATGAATGTTGCTCATACTATGGATGGGGTAGACTATGAAACAATATTGACAAGACTCAGGCTGATACTTTAGTCAGTATGAATTTCATAATAGTGATTGTCCCTTGACATGCATGTACCAAAATAGTGAGTCCTAGTCAGTTTTTGAGTGCAAATGTGTGTCATTGGCTGCAATTTCAGGATGAATGTTGCTCATACTATGGATGGGGTAGTCTATGAAACAATAATGACAAGTCTCAGGCTGATACTTTAGTCAGTATGAATTTTAGAATAATGATTGTCTCTTGACATGCATGTTCCTACATAGTGAGTGCCAGTCAGTTTTTGAGTGCAAATGTGTGTCATTGGCTGCAATTTCAGGATCAATATTGCTTTTACTATGGATGGGGTAGACTATGAAACAATATTGACAAGACTCAGGCAGGCTGATACTTTAGTCAGTATGAATTTTAGAACAATGATTGTCCCTGGACATGCATGTACCAAAATAGTGAGTCCTAGTCAGTTTTTGAGTGCAAATGTGTGTCATTGAGTGATTCCCAGCAGTGAGAAAGTAATAAACGGCCAGAGTAATAAAAATATATTCCCCAGTGATTAATTCAAGGCACGAATATTTTTTATTAACTATCACTCAGAGCAAATTTGAAATTTGGAATCTCTAAATAAGAAACAGTAACTGTCTGTTTACATCAGTTTAATCACTACCCGCGCCACCTACCTGCTGCCTCTCTTGGCAAGCAAGGCTGGCCGGCGAGGTTAAGTATTTTATTCAATGGGCCTTATGCTTGATTGTGATATATGGAATAAATGAGGCCCATTTCATATGTACTCTTTTGAATGCACAGATGGGTTCCAAGTGTTTGCTTATCGATCCGGTCTTTGATGATGCCTTGGGTCGAATAGTTTAACCTGTTTCTGTTGTAGGCCTAAGAGGTGCAAGAGGTGCACATGATTCATTTGTGCGTTGGGGACTAAAATATTTGATTTTAGTATGATTCTAAGATTCCATTGGAGTTTATTCTCTGTTATAAAATCTGGCAGTTGAGGCTGCCTCGACTGCCAGATAATATTCAAAATTGAATAAATCTATTACTTAGAGAATAAATCTATTAGTCTGGTCGCAAACTTTTATTACTTTATCACTGCTGGGAATCACTCATTGGCTGCAATTTCAGGATGAATGTTGGTCATACTATGGATGGGGTAGACTATGAAACAATATTGATGAGTCATGCTAAATGTATTCCTGGCTTGAACTGGATACTTTTGGAGTCATTACCCAATAAGTCAGTTTGTGCCCTGGAATTGCACCAAAAATACCCTCATTTTTGCCATTTGGAGAGATAAGCCACAACATTTCCAGCATTTTGTGGGGCAACGTTGTTCCTAATGTGTATTTGATGACTTGTGAGAAATGTATTAATGGCCCGGACCGCCGGTCCGGGCCATTAATACCCCCATGTTTGCCATTTGGAGAATCAAACCACAACATTTCCAGCATTCTGTGTGACAAAGTTGTTCCCAATATGCATTTGATGAGTCATGATAAATGTATTCATGGCTTTGACCGTATACTTTGGGAGTCATTACCCAATAATTCAGTTTGTGTCCTGGAATTGTTGCACCCAAAATACCCTCATGTTTGCCATTTGGAGAGTCAAACCACAACATTTCCGGCATTATGTGTGGCAAAATTATTCCCAATATGCATTTGATGGGTCATGATAAATGTATTCCTGGCTTGGACCGGATACTCTGGGAGTCATTACCCAATAAGTCAGTTTGTGTCCTGGAATTCAACCCAACATACCCTCATGTTTGCCATTTGGAGAGTCAAACCACAACATTTCCAGCATTCTGTGTGGCAAAGTTGTTCTCAATATGCATTTGATGAGTCATGATAAATGTATTCCTGGCTTGGACCGGATACTTTTGGAGTCATTACCCAATAAGTCAGTTTGTGCCCTCCTGTAATTTCACCAAAAATACCCTCATGTTTGCCATTTGGAGAGACAAACCACAGCATTTCCAGCATTCTGTGGGGCAAAGATGTTCCCAATATGCATTTTATGAGTCATGAGATATATATTCATGGCTTGGACTGGATGGTTTGGGAGTCATTACCCAATAAGTCAGTTTGTGCCCTGGATTTACACCAAAAATAGTCTCTTTCGTGCCATTTGGATACTGCTGTAGATTTCTACGCAAATTTGTTACCAGAAATTATCTAGTACAAAAATTGTGTAGAAAGCTACTGTGGTAGAATGCTACGCAAATTTGTTACCAGAAATTATCTAGTACAAAAATTGTGTAGAAAGCTACTGTGGTAGAATGCTACGGAAATTCGTTACCAGAAATTATCTAGTACAAAAATTGTGTAGAAAGCTACTGTGGTAGAATGCTACGGAAATTCGTTACCAGAAATTATCTCGTACGAAAATTGTGTAGAAAGCTACTGGCGTAGAATGCTACACAAATGGTTTACCAGAAATTATCTAGTACAAAAATTGTGTAGAAAGCTACTGTAGTAGAAATCTACAGAAATTCAATACCAGAAATTATCTAGTACAAAAATTATGTAGAAAGCTATGGCTGTAGAATGCTACACAAATTCATTACCGAAAAATCTCACTATCATCGGTACATGAAAGATCTCACTGTATCACAAGTTGAGAACGTTAACTAAAAATCAGGGCACTATTCTTTATTGTTCTACATTCAAAACGCGCGCACTGCGCGATATTATTTACTTAATGTTCTCAACTTAATGAAGAAAATGTAATCATTCTTTATTATTCTATATTCAGTGAATTAGATCTCATAGGTTAAGTATTGATATTTTTCTTCTTTTGAACACACACACACACACCACACATAACGAAAAGTGATTTTACACTGTGATTTTACAGTGTGATTTTACAGTGTTTTTTTTTTGGTCATGAGGCAAAAAATACTCTTTCCCTTCATAATCATACCGAACTTATCTTGAGCAGAGTTGCTTTACCGTACTTGTACGATAAAGCACTTTGTCCAAGAACGCAGGATCCCACTGAACTAATCAGCAATGATCACTAGGCAGGGAATTCAGGCTTGAGATATTTTAGTCCGAAATAACTGCCTTGGCTGAAAATAGAATTAGACTGCATTGGACGAGAGGTGGTTTGCTGGATAGATATTGTTTGGACTGCAGCCTTACATATACGTCTTGAAAGCAATAAATCTGCATCCATTGCCTATATATCAACAGGATCAAGATCCAGTTTTTCGTGACATAGGAGTAAGAAGTCTGCAAATCTACGGCAGCAGCAACAACAATAATTTCTTCCCTGGTGCGTGGATTGGCAACAACTGACAACAACGAATCTGTGGCAAACGGTACGAATGAGAGAGAGAGAGAGAGAGAGACAATGATGCCTACATCCTACATTGCCAATGATCTATTCCTAAATTCTGTTTTTCTTCTTATTTTCATAGGGCGGGAACAGGAACAACGGATATCAACCAATCGTTGGCATCAACAAATCAACGGCATCAACAACGGGAGCAGAAGGCAACACAGGTGACCCGCAACACGGCAACGGGGTGGGTTAGCATGTAAATTATATTATTCTGTTGTTATTATTTTCTCTACATCAATAGATACTCACCCCATTTTGTTAAATTATCATATATTGTTATAGATCCGCAACAGCAACAACGATCAAAACAAATCCACAGGATCAATCAACGGCAACAAATCAACAACAGTGATCCAACCGCAAAACACTGCTGCTGGCTGCTGGCATCCTGCTGCTTGAAACGCCGTTCCAAAACGCCGCCCAAAACGCCGCTGCTGGCTTCCTGCTGCTCCGCTCCAAACGCCGATGCTTGCTGCTGGCTTCCTGCTGCTCCTCCAAAACGCCACTCCGCCAGTCGCTGTTGCTGTTGCTCTCGCTAGTCGCTGTTGCTCTCGCTATTCGCTGTTGCTGTTGATCTCGCTATCGCTAGACCCTATCGCCGCTGGTCGCTGCTGGCTTCCTGCTACTTCAAAACGCTGCTTGGAACCCTGCTGGCTTCCTGCGGCTCCAAAACGCCACTGGAAACGCCGCTGCTCGCTGCTGGCTTCCTGCTGGCTTCCTGCTGCTCCATAACGCCGCCAGAAACGCTGCTGCTCGCTGCTGGCTTCCTGCTGATATTTTGAAACGCAATTGCACCATTTTGAAGAAAAACGGAATTGGATGACTGTACCCTCAAAAATACAGAAAAAGGCCATTCCGTGCAACGCCGTTGCAGAAAATGGAAAAACGAAAAATACACATGAAAAGGGGGGTACATCAAAAACCATAAGTACACAACTTTACAAAAAACAATTTACAAGTACTCCCCCCAAAACGAAAAAAGCAATTTCTGCAACAGCGTTGCAGAATAGTGGAAAAATGAAAAATACGCAAATCATTTTAAGTCCAAATATCACTGATAATAAAGTTGCTCATTCAATTCATGTGCTGTTTTCACCATCTCATACTATTGATTCTAAATTCTTCTTTTCCAATGCAGCCATTGTCTGGCGGAAATTAAACAACCATAGCTCATGATTGCCCAGGACAAAGTATTGGTCAGGACTACCATGGTTTCTAACAATGGCAGCTTTGGACTCAATGGCGTTGCAGTCGAACAAATACAATTTGTTCCGCAACTCACCTTGCTTTACCAACGCATGCTCCCAAGCATCCGGCCGGGAGTTTTGAGTTGAGGTGTTGAATATGCCAAGAGTCATGTTCAGTGGGGTAAGAGTGGTTTGACCACTATTGTCAATTGCAATTCCATCCATGTAGAGAATGATAGGAACCAGAATTTCATTCGATTTGGATTAGCATCTCTTCTCCCAAGTGTTGATCCACCATTCACCTTGATAGAGTTCCCCAATATCAATATTGCCTTGAAGTTCTGGATAACAGACTGGTAAGGTTGGGTCTTCAGCATGGGGGAATGACAGATTGTCTTCCTTCACCAAAGTCACATTCGTTAATAGGGAATGAAGTGCTTTTTGGAACGACCGGACGTAGATTTGTTTGCGACTGGAAACATCAGCATTCTGTGGTTTCTTAGAACACCAGTCAATAAGATGAGGTTCAAACCCATCGCCTTTTATTTCAGGCACAGTTGCAGAAATCTCCTTCATGACACTTGCCCTGGTCTTTATGAGATTGCCTTTAGTCCATGAAAATAAATTAAGCCGCTCCGATTCAATAGCCCATTCATACAATTCCTTCTCTGCAACTAATGGTATGCTATGATTCCGCATGATTTTCATTAACTTGATCTTGACCTTCAGTTCATCAGATATGTTCCTTCATACATTGGGTGTCGTAATTACTAGCGTGTTTGAATCACAATGGGAATCGTCAACATCAATGCTGTTGCCTTCTTCATCATTGACACTCAAAGAGTGGGGGGCCTCTATGCTCTCACTTCCTTCTTCCTCATCGTCATCATTAGGAAAGAACAAATTTTCATCAGAAACAGAATCATTGTCATCCTCTATGTTTGTTAATTCCTGACCAATCAAGGCACGCCCAATTGGCTCGACAGAAGGGTCATACATAACTTGATTGTCAAGCACCTCTGGTAATGCGCCGTAACTACTCTGTGGACCGTTACGGGTGTTCGTTAGACCTAATTGTTGAGTAGCATCCTCGAGCTTCTTCTTTGATTTTCTAATGAATAACGAAGATGCAAAATCATCTACCCCCAAACACCGGTAGTAATAAGAATAACATGTACCCGGATTACGTGAAATATGGTCCAGAAGACCAGGAGAAACAATTACTCCCGTTTTCTTTCTTAGTCGCACTGTAAACAAGGGGGGTCTATTCTTCTTGGTAACCTTCTTCTTTCCCTTACCTATAGTGATCAGAGGAGAGTCCTGGTAGCAACGTACACAATATACCTGGTATTTGGGAGTGCAAACCATCGTTACTACTAACATCGTACGATAGCCAGTAATAACAATAAAAATGGGGAAACAATTGAGATTAAAAAATGGCGACCATGCACTGTTTGTTTCAGGCATAAAATTAAGTAACATGCCACTAATTCGGAAACAGATGCCAGTGGGGTAGGAAAATGCAATGTGCATCAAAATATTATGAGTTTGACATTAATTTCAATAAATAGGGTGAAATTACAAAGGGGGACCAGTAGAGTTCGACCCAAATATGGGCGTGATTCCGAAAGAACCCCAAATCTTGTTTGTGTGACGTTTACCTACTATACTGGTTACGAAGGGCCCTCGGGGGTAACCACTATCTAGGTAAATACATAGATTTCCTTTGGAATTTTGGACTGAAAAAGTTTCATTCCTGTAGGTGCTTTACTCCGGTATTAATCAAGCACATGTTTCTTTGTTTGGCGGCACGCGTTAAATATTCAAAGAAAATCTTAAATTCCTTATTTCCAAAATGGCCCTTTGGGTTTGTAGACACCAATGTTCATGTGTGTTGGTTTTGATTCCTGTGATCATATTCACCATATTGCTGTAGTATGTTATTTGAATCTAGGTTAATAGGAATGACCAAATATTTGAAGCTGCACCATACCTTCTTGATCTTGCATAGAGGCATGCAGCGGTAATGAACTCCTCTTTTGCTTGGTGTGCTTTGACAATCCAACATTGTGGTATCAGGTCATAGCACCTCTGTCTTGGATCATGTGCATAATCCTAGACTAGGGAGCTTGGATTTCCTAGGTTATTAACATCTTTGACTATGTTGATTGTAAAAAATAAGTTCCAAACATGAGGGATGCGACTAACACCTACGTCAAGCCACCAGGGAAAGCCCACAGGGGGAACTCAAAATTGCAACCACCTTTGGTCACCTTTGGTGCAGATGATGGTGTCAGCAGTTGCATGTACACAATTGATATGGATGAGGTGGAAGTTCCAACCCAGTGACAAACAAATGGTACTTGTTTGTAGCTAGTTTGTACACGAAATTGAAATTTTGTTGTTCTTGCAATCTTGTTCTTGTCCTTGTACGAGTTGAAATATTTGGTAATCCAGACATTTTTGTGAAGAATGGCTGACAAACTAAGGAGTTGACTCAATTTGTTTTATTTGACTTGCCTTAGTAGTGGTTGATCTAGACTGAAACCATACTTTGTTTGTGCACATTGAATACTTTATGGTTTCAATATAGTATTGTCCACCAGGGAATGAGTTCATCAGTAAAAGTATGATTGATTGTCTTGCAGCCTGTTGAGTATTTTCAGTCAGAAAAAGTGTGTGGTAAATATTAGACAGAAAGAAGTGACAAGTGTCATCATGATATTTGGAACAAAAAATCAATCTAGGAATAGTAGTTTTATTAATCTGGAGCAGGAGGAAATTTACTCTTTGGGGGTCCAAAAAAAACTCTAGAAAAACAGTAAAATTGATTTCGTACAATAAAATCATCATCAAATAACCTTGCGTTTGCATTTGACAATGTAATCAGGTTGAACCTACAAAATTAGGCTGAGGGCAAAGAAGGTTCAACTTCAAAATCTTGAGGTTGACGTTGTAGGTTACATGCGCAATATGGTTTAGGTTGTACTATGTTGAAGTATAGGCTATCATTTGCTTCTAACATTTGACGTGCACAAGACAACATATTTGGGAGAATCTCTAGGTTCTGGGTTGAGGTAGACAAGAAGAACATTCAGGTTAAAGGCTTAGTAGGTTGCTATGTGTGACCTTTAGGCTTAGGTTATTAAGTACAGCCTTAGGGTTGTAATCGCTGCCTTTGTCAGGCTCAATTTTGTACTACCTTGATGATGAAAAACGATAAATTCTGTTACGAAAATTTCCTTGGGACCCCCTTTGCAAAAAATGAATTTCTGCCCGCTCATGTGATCTGTCCATCACGCAGGGTTGAACAAAATTATTATTTTTACCAGAATTGACACCAAGTCAGACTCCCTGACTGACTTGCGCGCGCACAATTTTTGACTTGAGTATATAATAACTGACTTATTAATACTGGAACGAATTAATAACACGAGTTATTTTACAGAAGTCAGCGTAGGTTTAGTACTGGACTCTTATTTTAGTACCGCAAGACCCTACTTATTTCATTTTACTCAAGTCAGCGTAGGTTTTGTACTGGACACCACTTATTTTAGTAGACTAGTAGTACCACACCTCTTCTTCTATCCAAGGGACCAAACCCAAACTCGAAAGGGAAGAGTGTTCTCCACTTTAGTTCTCCACTTTAGTTTTTAACTCACCGGCCGAGGTGAATCCCAAAACATTTTCGCAAATTATTTCAGTTCTTTGATGCTCACCGCGTTGTTCAATACTCAAGGAAATGGGAACAATTTCCACGATTGGTTGAGATTGGTTGGAGTGATTTGCAAAAGGAAGGAATTCTAATTTGCACGTGATTCTACTACTAAACACGCGATATTACTAGATAACAAGTGATTCCACTTCATAATTTCTACTTTTGCAACAAAGAGCTCATAATTTCAAATTTGGAACTAAACTCTGCATCTTTTTTGGCTCTGCTAAACTTGACTAAGCGAAATCATCTTGGAAACGAATCGACCATGGGATTCATCCTAAACTGATGCTAAGCAAAACAATCTTGGAATTGAATCGACCATGGGATTCCTCCTCCACCAATCAACAATCGACTCTCCTCTTCTCCTTCCCTCTCCAATCAACAATCGACTCTCCTCCTCCTCTCCAATCCGCGGCTCTCCCCCTCTCCAATCAACAATCGACTCTCCTCTCCTCTCCAGCAATCAACAATCGACTCTCCTCTCCAACCCGCGGCTCTCCCCCTCTCCAATCAAGAACCCCCTCTCCAATCAAATTGATCGAGTCTCCTCTCCAATCAACTCGCCTCCTCTCCAATCAATCGAGTCCTCTCCAATCGACTTTCCTCCTCTCCAATCAACTTGCCTCTCCCTCTCCAATCAAATCAATCAAATCGGCTCTCCTCCCCCTCTCCAATCGAATCGATTGAGTCTCCAATCGAATCGGCTCTCCTCCCCCTCTCCAATCCGCGGCTCTCCCCCTCTAAAATCAACAATCGACTCTCCTCTCCTCTCCAATCAACAATCAACTCTCCTCTCCTCTCCAATCCGCGGTTCTCCCCCTCTCCAATACGTGGCTCTCCCCCTCTCCACCAATCAACCATCGAGTCTCCTCCTCTCCAATCAAATTGATCAAGTCTCCTCCTCTCCTCTCCAATCGAATCGATGGAGTCTCCTCCTCTCCAATCGACTCTCCTCTCCAATCGAATTGATCGAGTCTCCTCCTCTCCAATTGACTCTCCTCTCCTCTCCAATCTGTGGCTCTCACCCTCTCCAATCCGCGGCTCTCACCCTCTCCAATCCGCGGCTCTCACCCTCTCCACCAATCAACAATTGACTCTCCTCCTCTCCAATTGAATTGATCAAGTCTCCTCCTCTCCAATCGAATAGATCGAGTCTCCTCCTCTCCAATTGAATCAATCGAGTCCTCTCCAATTGAATCGGCTCTCCCTCTCTCCAATCGAATCGATCGATCGAGTCCAATCAACAATCTACAAAGTCGCCGTCAAACCGTTTGCAAAGCAGGATCAATTATCGATTGGGATGCTGGAATAACAAGTCAAAATGACTTAGCCTTCCGGACATGGTTGTGGAGTGACGTCAGTGTGGTCTTTGTCTTCATTAAGGCATCACCTTCCTCCAGAAGTACCTCTAAGGATTCGCCAGAATGAACTCTATCCTTGATGAACTCTATAATACACTTGAGTCGCGAGAACTGCTTCTGCTCGGCCGCGCTATAATGCTTCCTCCATCAATTGCTGAATGTCTTTTCAAGCTCTTCAATCCCTCCAGGGAAGTCATCTTCTTTGAAGTCCTCAAGTCCAAACCACTCGTTCCACATTGACGACACCGCGGAATGCTGTTGGATCAAGGTTTTTTGGGGAATAAGGTTAGTACCTCGTGCCCCGGCGGTTGTTGTTGTTTTGTCTGCTTCTGTTGGGAGACAAAAGGCCGCCATGTGCTGCAGGTAATGGTGTATTTGTCTGTTGATGGCATCTTGTTTCTGTTCAAATTTGCTAACCTTATCGTCTATCCGTGTAACATCCTTTGAAACATTATGGACTTCCGTATGAATATTGCGAAGTTGGTCGCAAAACCCTGGAAGTGCCATGTCCATACTTCGTTGGATTGCGGTAGTACTACCTCCTCTCTCCTCGTCAAGTCCCGCTCCCATAACCTCTTCGACGACTTGTGCTTGATAAGCCTGGAACAATTCCGTGTTGAAAACAGGCAAGGAGAAGAGGCAATTCGGTCTCCCGTTGTGTATCAAGACCGCGGCATCCTGCAGTACGACACATTGCAAATTCAAGAGGAGCTCAAAGAATGCTTGAGCAGTCGGCTTGTCGGGGGCGGCATGATTTGCAATTGTGTCCATTGCCTTGTCAAGGAACGGGAATACTTGACGACGAAGCCTTGGAGGTGGGTCAATGGTACCACGAGGTAAGAAGAAGCTGCCTTTCTCTTGTGCATGTCCAGCCAAGACCCGCATCGCCTTCAGTGGGAGTTTTGAGGAATACCGATCTTCTCTGACATCAAGGTTCCAATTTCCAATCATCTTGATGTATTGGGGATCCACTTCTTGCATCTCCAACGCAACTGCACCTGATCCGCGGCCGAAGTGAACAAAATTCTTTGATGGGACGCCCAACGCCATGCATGCTTTCCGCATCATTTTTGCATACACTTGGTCTATTATCGGAGGATGGTTCTGTGAGTGATTACAATCGATGAGTAATTTGACTTTGAACCATGACGCGTTCTCTGCAAAGTCGTACCACGCAAGTTCTCCGGTTGCATGGAATCAGGCCATTAAGTAGAAGCCCAAAGCGCCAATGGGACACATGTTAACGTTGTGGTGCCTGATCACACGACCGTACAAAGTTTGCTGACCGTTTGTTTTCTCTGTAATGATTCGCATGATAAAGATCAGGCAGGAGTGTACGCCTTTGTCAGCTTTGATGATGCTGCACAGATCTGACAACGTGCATTTGAACAAGGACTCCCCGCGGAGAACACCACAATGGGTCATAAGGAAACAGAATCGGTCCCTCAAGGCAGCAATGTGGTAGTAGTTATGTTTGGTACAATGCTTGTAGAACAAGAATGCCTCGATTTGCTTGATGCTTGACACCGTCATGTAGGGGGACAACGCGTGATCGATTTTCTTGTCGTGTCAAATCATCTTGATCCGTTTCTTTCTTACTTGGACAACGCGGAGCAACTGTGTAACCCTGTCACTTTGAAGGTGTTCCTTTGTAAGAGTGTTGGCGTTCTGACTCCTCTGATGCCGCAATATTTTGAGGATGGAACAAAAGTACTGATTCACCGTATCATAACCTACAGGGTCTGTCTCCAGCATCGACTCGCAAGAAGCGCCAGCATGATTGGTGTTGTTGTATTTGGCCATCACGGCGTGGTAGTCGACAGGGTCGAAAATTTGTGTTTGCGATTGCCCCTTCTTACGTTGCCCTCTTGTCCTCCGCGTCCGATAGGCCTGATAGAAGAGGAAGCCAAAGACCTTTTCTTTAGTCACTATTTGAGTGGAGTAACCAAAGGAAGAAAACACACTGGTGCAATACTGAAGGAATTCCTCCCCTTTTCGACCGTAGGCAAGTTGAGTATTCATTGGAATACCATCATTGCCATCATGTTGGACTTGCCGTGCTGCTCTGGCAAATATTCCACTTGTGTAAGACATTTTTGTTGCTGGAGACCGAGGGGAGTGTTTTGTTGAGGATAGTGGTGTTATTTTGTGGAAATTGCAAGTGTTTTGGCTGTTTTGTTCTTGTTTTTGTTGCTTTGACGTTTTCGACGTTTTCGTCTTTTTTGTGTCTTTATGTTTGGTTTGTCGGAATCAAAGTGTATGTGTTTGCTGTGTTTGTTGGTTCGGCTTAGCCTTCTGATGTTTTTGTGGGTTGGTGCCGGCGGCGGCAAAGACTTGTTCTATGTTCATGTCACATGTTCGCTTTCATGTGTTCGCTTTCCTATTAGTATGTGCTTCATCTCATTGGTTGGAATTTCTGAAATGATTGAATTTCATTGGTTGGAATTTCTGACATGGTTGAATTTGATTGGTTAGAATTGCTGAAAGTGGCTATTTGACCAAGTCAGAGGAAATTGCCGTTAACCGTTAAACTGCGCACAATCCTACAGACCGAGGTCTGACTGATCTCTGACTTAGTATAAATAATCTCTTATTATTTTTACAAGAATTGTGTACTTGATAGACTGTCTGACAGACCTGCGCGCGCGCGGTTTTAGAAAGAAGTAGTATAAAATAAGTGAGTTATTGATACTACAATTTAACAATAACTTAAGTTACTATTGATCCTGTCAGGGTAGGCTTTGTACCAGGCTCCGTATATCCATGTTCCTTTTTCACATACTTGTCAGCATAGGTTTTGTACTACCATCAGCACTCGAGGGCTGTATATCTGGGTTCCTTTCTCACATAGTAGTTGTCAGCGTAGGTTTTGTACTACCATCACTCGTTGGTTTGTATATCCGGGTTTGTTTATCACATCCAATATGCAGGTTACACCCATATGGTTGAATTTCATTGGTCCGATTCAATTCCACATGGAATCAAACCCACATTGTCAGGCCAGCATGCATGGTTGAATTTGATTGGGTGGTTTTAGTGTATGTTTGGTCCCTATTTTTGAAACTCTGTACCCCAATCCCTAATTTCTGTGGGTCTTAGGTGCGGCTACTCATGGTTTTAGACTCACAAATTTTTTATTTATGGTCTAATTTCTCATACTCATACGTCCGCACCACTAGGGTTAGTGTCTAAGTTTGCTGGGGTCGCGGTCTGTACGCGGTCACGGTGGCCTAATTTTGCAACCACTCTTTCCCTGATTTCCTGATTTGGCGTGCATTCAATTTCCTGTGTCCTTTCTCATAATCTTGAGATTCATTTTTCATTGACCAAAAGGAGCATCTGTGTGCGTCTTGTACTCCACCTACTAAAGCGACATTGACAAATCAGGCTGGGAGAACGTCACACAAACGAGATTCAGGGTTATTTCAGAATCACGCGCATATTTGGGTCGAACTCCACTGGTCCCCCTTTGTAATTTCACCCTATTTATTAAAATTAATGTCAAACTCATAATATTTTTATGCACATTTCATTTTCCTACCCCACTGGCATCTGTTTCCGAAGTAGTGGCATGTTACTGAATTTTATGCCTGAAACAAACAGTGCATGGTCGCAATTTTTTAATCTCAATCGTTTCCTTTTTTCTATTGTTATTACTGGCTATTGTACGACTTCAGTAGTAACGATGGTCCGCACTCCCAAATATCAGGTATATTGTGTACGTTGCTACCGGGACTCTCCTCTGATCACTACTGGTTACGGAAAGCAGAAGGTTACCAAGAAGAAGAAACCCCCCTTGTTTACAGCGCGACGAAGAAAGAAAATGGGAGTAATTATTTCTCCCGGTCTTCTCAACCATATTTCACGTAATCCGGGTACATGTTATTCTTATTACTACCGGTGTTTGGGGGTAGATGATTTTGCATCTTCGTTATTCATTAGAAAATCGAGGAAGAAGCTCGAGGATGCTACTCAACAATTAGGTCTAACGAGCACCTGTAACGGTCCACAGAGTAGTGACGGCGCATTACCAGAGGTGCTCGACAATCAAGTTATGTATGACCCTTCTGTCGAACCGATTGGGCGTGCCTTGATTGGTCGGGAATTAACAAACATAGAGGATGACAATGATTCTGTCTCCGATGACAATTTTTTCTTTCCTAATGCCGACGATGAGGAAGAAGGAAGTGTGAGCATAGAGGCCCCCCACTCTTTGATTGTCAATGATGAAGAAGGCAACAACATTGATGTTGACGATTCCCATTGTGATTCAAGCACGCTAGTAATTACGACACCCAATGTAGGAAGAAACATATCTGACGAATTGAAGGTCAAGATCAAGTTTATTTTGCGTTTTTCTATTTTCTGCAACGGCGTTGCACCAAATGCCCTTTTCCCGTATTTTCGATGGTATACTAGTATGGTACAATCATACCCCCCTTCTCATGTGTATTTTGCGTTTTTCTATTTTCTGCAACGGCGTTGCACCAAATGCCCATTTTCCCGTATTTTGGATGGTATACTAGTACGGTACAGTCATACCCCCCTTTTCATGTGTATTTTGCGTTTTTCTATTTTCTGCAACGGCGTTGCACCAAATGCCCTGTTTCTGTATTTTGGATGGTGTACTAGTACGGTACAGTCATACCCCCCTTTTCATGTGTATTTTGCGTTTTTCTATTTTCTGCAACGGCGTTGCACGAAATGCCCTTTTTCCGTATTTTGGATGGTATACTAGTTTCCTATTTCTTCTCTGCTTCATAGCTCTTTCTGAATTTCTCATGGTCAACAAGGATGCCGTTGCCGATGGAGTAGTAGATGAATTGCTGAAGATTGCGGTTGCTGTTGCTGACGATGTGTTAAATCGTATGCTGCCACGGGATGTGTTGGAGGAGGAGGAGTGCTGTTGATGCCGATGCAGATGCCGATGCCAATGGTTCAATCGTTCCTGTTGGTGGCTGTTGCTTTCGCTTTGCGTTTTGATTGTTCCCGGTTTCGGTTGGTTCGATCGTTCCGGTTTGCTCAATTGCTGTTGATTGCTCTCTGTCGCCGCTCCGTGTTGCTTGCTATCTGCCGCCGCTATTGTTGTTACCGCTGCCATTTGCAATTCGATTGTTGTTGCTGTTGCTGGTCTATGAAAACATGTAATAATTGAACAAAATGGGTGAGTATCTATTGATGTAGTACTAGTAGAGTAAATTATAACAACAGAATAATATAATCTACATGCTAACCTACACGGTTGGCGTCCGATCAATTTGTTGCTAACGATTTGTTGTTCCGATCTGTTGTTCCACCTCAACGGAAGATTTGCCGCACCTCTATTGTTCCGATTCCTGTTCCGGTCCGATGTTGCAGCCTCCAGCAGGGAAGAAGAAGATGCACCTCCAGCGACACCACGAAAGATTCGCCGAGCCTCTATTGTTCCGATTTGTTATTCCGATCCGTCCCTATGAAAATAAGACGAAAAAATAGAAGTGAGGAAAAAGAACATCATCATCAATGCAACAGGCAGGCAGCAATGTCTATCTATCTCACGTTGTTGCCTTCCACTTGGTGCTGCCTTCGATTCCAATCGTTGTTGCCAATATGTTGTTCCGACAATCGTTGTTGGTGCTGCCGTTGATTTGCAGACTTGTAGTAATTCCTATGTCACGAAAAACAGGGACTTGTTCCTGTTGATATATAGGCAATTGATGCAGATTTTGTGCTTTCAAGATGTTTATGTAAGGCGGCCGTCCAAACAAGAATATCTTTCCAGCAACTAATCCCTAATCGAATGCTTTCTACTTCTTTTGCAGTACAAGGCTGTTATTTCGGACTGAAATATCTGAGAACGGATCGTTGTGCTCGTGACATCGTCGCCCTAAGGCATGTGACGAAGAGGGTCGGATCCCACGTTCTCGGACGAAGTGTTGCTTGCAAGAAACAACACTCTACTCAGATAAGTTGGAAAATGAGCTCGTTCAATTTGATTGGAAAGTGAACTAAAGTCACTTTTCGAACATGAACGTTCGAACGTTCGAACGTTCGAACGTTCGAATTATTTTGGAATTAGTACTGAATCTACGTGCTAGTACTGAATGCTGTATGTGATCCGTTTGAATTTTTTGAACGTTCGTTCGAATTATTTTGGAATTAGTACTGAATCTACATGCTAGCTAGTACTGAATGCCGCTGTATGTGATCCATTTGAATTTTTTGAACGTTCCAACGTTTGAATTTTTTGAACGTTCCAACGTTCGAATTATTTTGAAATTAGTACTGAATCTACCGGTACTTGAACGTTGGAACGTTTGAATTATCTTGCTAGTACGTACTGAATGCTGTATGTGATCCGTTTGAATTTTTTTGAACGTAGGTTCGAATTATTTTGGAATTAGTACTGAATCTATATGCTAGCTACTCGTAGTACGTAACGTTTGCTAGCTACTCGTAGTACGTAACGTTTGAACGATTTTTTTCTTTACGATTTTTTTCTTCGTACGTACTTCGAATTTTTTCTTCGTACGTACTTCGAATTTTTTCTTTTTCTTCCTACATACTTGGGGTTAGGGTTAAGGTTAGGGTTAGGGCTTCGAATTTTTTTCTTCATACGTACTTAAGTAGAACTTATTGGGTAATGACTAAAATTATTCTAAAATTCATACTGACTAAAGTATCAGCCTGTTTCTTGTCCAGTTTGTTTCATAGTCTACCCCATCCATAGTATGAACACTATTCGTCCTGAAATTGCAGTCAATGGCACTCATTTGCACTCAAAACTGACTAAGACTCACTATTTTGGTACATGCATGTCCAGGGGGGACAAAAATTATTGTAAAATTTATACTGACTAAAGTATCAGCCTGTTTCTTGTCCAGTTTGTTTCATAGTCTACCCCATCCATAGTATGAGCAATATTCATCCTGAAATTGCAGTCAATGCCACACATTTGCACTCTAAAACTGACTAGGACTCACTATTTTGGTACATGCATGTCCAGGGGGGACAAAAATTATTCTAAAATTCATACTGACCTGAGTATCAGCCTGTTTCTTGTCCGGTTTGTTTCATAGTCTACCCCATCCATAGTATGAACACTATTCATCCTGAAATTGCAGTCAATGCCACACATTTGCACTCAAAACCGACTAGGACTCACTATTTTGGTACATGCATGTCCAGGGACAAAAATTATTGTAAAATTCATACTCACTAAAGTATCAGCCTGTTTCTTGTCCAGTTTGTTTCATAGTCTACCCCATCCATAGTATGAACAATATTCATCCTGAAATTGCAGTCAATGCCACACATTTGCACTCAAAACTACCTAGGACTCACTATTTTGGTACATGCATGTCCAGGGACAAACATTATTCTAAAATTCATACTGACTAAAGTATCAGCCTGTTTCTTGTCCAGTTTGTTTCATAGTCTACCCCATCCATAGTATGAGCAATATTCATCCTGAAATTGCAGTCAATGCCACACATTTGCACTCTAAAACTGACTAGGACTCACTATTTTGGTACATGCATGTCCAGGGGGGACAAAAATTATTCTAAAATTCATACTGACCTGAGTATCAGCCTGTTTCTTGTCCGGTTTGTTTCATAGTCTACCCATAGTCTACCCCATCCATAGTATGAACACTATTCATCCTGAAATTGCAGTCAATGCCACACATTTGCACTCAAAACCGACTAGGACTCAATATTTTGGTACATGCATGTCCAGGGACAAACATTATTCTAAAATTCATACTGACCTAAGTATCAGCCTGTTTCTTGTCCAGTTTGTTTCATAGTCTACCCCATCCATAGTATGAACACTATTCATCCTGAAATTGCAGTCAATGCCACTCATTTGCACTCAAAACTGACTAAGACTCACTATTTTGGTACATGCATGTCCAGGGGGGACAAAAATTATTCTAAAATTCATACTGACTAAAGTATCAGCCTGTTTCTTGTCTGGTTTGTTTCATAGTCTACCCCATCCATAGTATGAACACTATTCATCCTGAAATTGCAGTCAATGCCACACATTTGCACTCAAAACCGACTAGGACTCACTATTTTGGTACATGCATGTCCAGGGGGGACAAAAATTATTCTAAAATTCATACTGACTAAAGTATCAGCCTGTTTCTTGTCCGGTTTGTTTCATAGTCTACCCCATCCATAGTATGAACACTACTCATCCTGAAATTGCAGTCAATGCCACACATTTGCACTCAAATCTGACTAAGACTCACTATTTTGGTACATGCATGTCCAGGGACAAACATTATTCTAAAATTCATACTGACTAAAGTATCAGCCTGTTTCTTGTCCAGTTTGTTTCACAGTGCACCCCATCCATAGTATGAGCAATTTTCATCCTGAAATTGAAGTCAATGGCACACATTTGCACTCAAAACCGACTAGGACTCATTATTTTGGTACATGCATGTCCAGGGACAAACATTATTCTAAAATTCATACTGACTAAAGTATCAGCCTGTTTCTTGTCCAGTTTGTTTCATAGTCTCCCCAATCCATAGTATGAGCAATATTCATCATGAAATTGCAGTCAATGCCACACATTTGCACTCAAAACTGACTAGGACTCACTATTTTGGTACATGCATGTCCAGGGACAAACATTATTCTAAAATTCATACTGACTAAAGTATCAGCCTGTTTCTTGTCCAGTTTGTTTCACAGTGCACCCCATCCATAGTATGAGCAATTTTCATCCTGAAATTGCAGTCAATGGCACACATTTGCACTCTAAAACTGACTAGGACTCATTATTTTGGTACATGCATGTCCAGGGACAAAAATTATTCTAAAATTCATACTGACTAAAGTATCAGCCTGTTTCTTGTCCAGTTTGTTTCATAGTCTCCCCAATCCATAGTATGAGCAATATTCATCATGAAATTGCAGTCAATGCCACACATTTGCACTCAAAACTGACTAGGACTCACTATTTTGGTACATGCATGTCCAGGGACAAACATTATTCTAAAATTCATACTGACCTAAGTATCAGCCTGTTTCTTGTCCGGTTTGTTTCATAGTCTACCCCATCCATAGTATGAACACTATTCATCCTGAAATTGCAGTCAATGGCACACATTTGCACTCTAAAACTGACTAAGACTCACTATTTTGGTACATGCATGTCCAGGGGGGACAAACATTATTCTAAAATTCATACTGACTAAAGTATCAGCCTGTTTCTTGTCCAGTTTGTTTCATAGTCTACCCCATCCATAGTATGAACACTATTCATCCTGAAATTGCAGTCAATGCCACACATTTGCGCTCAAAACCGACTAGGACTCAATATTTTGGTACATGCATGTCCAGGGACAAAAATTATTCTAAAATTCATACTGACTAAAGTATCAGCCTTTTTCTTGTCCAGTTTGTTTTGTAGTGCACCCCATCCATAGTATGAACACTATTCATCCTGAAATTGCAGTCAATGCCACACATTTGCACTCAAAAACTGAGTAGGAATCACTATTTTGGTACATGCATGGCCAGTGACAAACATTATTATAAAATTCATAATGACTAAAGTATCAGCCTGAGACTTGTCAATATTGTTTCATAGTCTCCCCAATCCATAGTACTATGAGGAATATTCATCCAAACATTTCAGAAAATAACACACTTTTGCACTCAAAAAGTAACTGAGAAACACTATTTTGGTTACTTGTTCATACAAAAATCAAAAAACAATAACCAAAAATTACGGAGACTACCCTTTGTACACCACATCTCTACGGAGGAATCGATCCACTGGACACGTTAACATCTATATCAAGAACCAATCATATCCTGACGAGGAAAGTTACACTACTTAAAGTTAGGCTGTTTTTGATGGACTAGTACAAAAAGACGTCGGTACATTCGAAAAATGTACTCCATAGAAAATAACAAAACAACAAAAAGGGCTTTTCTTGCAACGCCGTTGCAGAAAATGAAAAGATAATAGGTACGAGAATCAATGCTTGGGCTACGTACGATTACCCTCAGTGGAACCTACGGATTGTGGTCCGCGCCAAAATTTTGAGGACTCCACATTCCAGAATATCACGGCACGCTCGAAAATAAGATAGGCAGGCGACAGTACAAGAACAACACTCACAGATAGTACAAATAGTTAAAATACAGCTATTCCTTGGAGACAGTAAATCAAGAGCTTACAGTGTGTACAGTAGGAATGAAAAAAAATTACCAAACGATTCCTACAAACAACATTATTATCATAAAAATAGCGCGCCAAATCAATCAAAGGTAAAAACGGTAAGTTGAGGTGCACGAGTTAACAAAAAAATAATGGTGGAACTGAGTACTATTTGCAGTCCGGTGACAGGTAGAACCTTTGTTACCAATAACACAAACAGCCCAAACAGCAGTGTATCGGGAAGTGATCGAACAAACACAAACGATAGCCAAACATATACAACCACCAACAGTAGCAACAGAAATATTCTACAGACAACAAAACAATACGATAACGATAACTTGGAAAACAACATTGTCAAACACGTCAAAGAAAAAGCATTCAGGAAATTTAAATTCCCGCCAGAGATTACATTCGTGAAGGCGACAATATTCAAAATTGTAAAACAAGCGAATAACAATGAAATACCAAATACGATCGATATAAAAGACCAAAAGTGGAGTGGAATTTATTGCCGAGCAGTGACTGCGTGTAGGCACAATGCTCAAACTCTTGCCAGGAAAAACTACAAAGGTACGCAACCAACAAGAAAATGATTGCCGGCATGCAACCGTTCATAAGCCATTCTAACATTTTGGTCGTATTAACACTGACACGTAGAAGATAAAAGAAACAACCAGATACCAGATAGTTTCCCAGGAACGGTTCTAATCACGGACACACAAGACGTTAACTCAGAAAATAGGTACCAATTGCACGAAGACTATCGGCGGAAAAATTCACCAGAATTCAAATACTTCATGAAAAGAATTCTTGGAGCGGTGTCACCAAAACAGACAGACTTCAAAAGAAAATCAGTCAGAATGACAATCAGTACCATTTTCACCCCAAGCGATGAAGCTTTTGCATTGCTTTTCCTTTACAACGACTACGACTCGTGGATAAACACAACAAAGGGCACGAGGTTGAGAAAAAAATTCACTGACGGTAAGTCTGGAAATAAGGAGGGGTGGAGTAACGAGGGACAAGATCTTTACGAATACCTAGTAAGCGAATTAGAAGAACGAAGGGAGGAACAACAGTCAAAAGAATTAGAGACGGAAATACTTAAAATGTACCAAAAGCAAAATGGCAATCGTAAACAACAAGATAAGGAGGAGAACAAAGAGGGAAAAACACGGAAGCGAAAACGTACCTTGGTTGAGATTCTTGGCGAAGATGATGAGGACTACAAATTTTTCATGGAATACAATAAAAACGAACAAGAGTAATGGATGATATCAACATCAATAGTAGAACGGCTAGTTCATTATTATTTTTATGGTTAGCACAATATTGTTCCGGGTCTTCTGTTCGAATATAATACAATAAACAAGATAATTTCAAAAGCTGATAAAATACTTTCGTATTTGTTACAAAATATGTTTGTTGTATTTCCGTATTTGATAAGCGTAGCGTGAATATTGTAAAATGTCGGAGAGTATTGCAAATGCGGATAAAATATTTTCTTATTAGTACAAAAATATGGTTGTTGGCTTTTGATATTCGAAAAAGATAGTGTGAGTAACGTGAAAGTGACGTAACAGAATACATTGCTGGTTATCAAGAAGCTCCTATATTTGTTCAGAAAATGGTATCAACGCTACGACAATATCAGTGTACATAGAGGATATTATTACATAAGATGAATTTCGTGTGGAAAATAACAAAAATTAAATGGCGAGTAAATATTAACGGGGTAAGCATGAAACAAAATTGTAGAATAGAAAAATTTGGAAGCAACCATGAAACAAGGGATGAAAATATGGATAGGAAAATAGTCCTACTTGAAATTGTTGCGAGCAAAAATAGGTAGAGAATTATTTATTGTGCGCGCAACAAAATGTTTCGGAATATTTTAAAATATCGCACGAATTTTACGAAAGCACGAGCATCGTTTATGTGACGAAGAAGAGATCTACCAGGTCCTGTACTTTTGGTTTCTGAACTGGTGAATATCAAGAAGGCACCATCCCGGATCTGCTTCAACAACGGCGATTCGTCTCCTCCTCCTCCTCCTCCTCCAACAACAACAACAACGACTTGTCTCCTCCTCCTCCTCCAACAACAACAACAACGGCGATTCTTCTCCTCCTCCAACAACAACGGCGTTTCGTCTCCTCCTCCTCCTCCTCCTCCAACAACAACAACAACAACGATTCGTCTCCTCCATCCAGCAGCGAATCTGAATCCATTCCACTCATCCAACAGCAAAAAATGCACAGATCCAATTTGAAACAGCAGAAGAACTAGATACTGAATAAGAACGAATTTAAATGATATTGCACACACTAATAGTACTAGCGAGCTTCCACCTGACGGACGATTGTGTCGATAGATAGCTCGAACGTCATCCACAACAATGTATGTAGATAGGGCCTGATACCTCTACTAGCATGTTGCAACTCCCTCTAGAACCAAAGTTATGGCAGTATCAAGATATGGCTCGGCATTTCCAAAAAATCTGGGACCCAAATGCACTAATTAGGTGGTGACACACAAACTATGACAGATAACTCACTTCTGTTTCTTTCATGATTCATCTTATCCATAACAGCAACCATATTGATGCACAAATCACAAAAAACATCTGATTTTTGAATTTCTAATTGCAGATTTGTGTGTATTTGTCCTCCAAATCCAGGACCCCAATGCACTCATTAGGTGGTGACACACAAGCTATGACAGATAACTCACTTCTGTTTCTTTCATGATTCATCTTGTCCATAACATGAACATTATTCATGGACAAATCACAAAAAATGTCTAATTTTTGAATTTCTAATTGCAGATTTGTGTGTATTTTCCCTCCCAATCCAGGACCCAAATGCACTCATTAGGTGGTGACACACAAACTATGACTGATGACTCACTTCTGTTTCTTTCATTATTCATCTTATCCATAACAGCAACAATATTCATGGACAAATCACAAAAAAATGTCTGATTTTTGAATTTCTAATTGCAGATTTGTCTGCATTTTCCCTCCCAATCCAGGACCCAAATGCACTCATTAGGTGGTGACACACAAGCTATGACAGATAACTCACTTCTGTTTCTTTCATGATTCATCTTATTCATAACAGTAACCATATTGATGCACAAATCACAAAAAAATGTCTGATTTTTTAGTTTTGTAATTGCAGATTTGTCTGCATTTTCCCTCCCAATCCAGGACACAAATGCACTAATTAGGTGGTGACACACTAACTATGACAGATAACTCACTTCTGTTTCTTTCATGATTCATCTTATCCATAACAGCAACCAGCATATTGATGCACAAATCACAAAAAACATCTGAGTTTTGAATTTCTAATTGCAGATTTGTGTGTATTTGTCCTCCAAGTCCAGGACCCCAATACATTCAGTAGGTGGTAACACACAAGCTATGACAGATAACTCACTTCTGTTTCTTTCATGATTCATTTTTTCCATAACATGAACATTATTCATGGACAAATCACAAAAAATGTCTAATTTTTGAGTTTTGTAATTGCAGATTTGTGTGTATTTTCCCTCCCAATCCAGGACCCAAATGTACTCATTAGGTGGTGACACACAAACTATGACTGATGACTCACTTCTGTTTCTTTCATTATTCATCTTATCCATAACAGCAACAATATTCATGGACAAATCACAAAAAATGTCTGATTTTTGAATTTTGTAATTGCAGATTTGTGTGTATTTCCCCTCCCAATCCAGGACACAAATGCACTCATTGGGTGGTGACACACAAACTATGATAGATGGCTCATTTCTATTTCTTTAATTATTCATCTTATCCATAACAGCAACAATATTCTTGGACAAATCACAAAGAATGTCTGATTTTTGAATTTCTAATTGCAGATTTGTGTGTATTTTCCCTCCCAATCCAGGACCCAAATGTACTCATTAGGTGGTGACACACAAACTATGACAGATAACTCACTTCTGTTTCTTTCATGATGCATCTTATCCATAACAGCAATCATATTGATGCACAATTCACAAATGTCTGATTTTTGAATTTCTAATTGCAGATTTATGTGTATTTCCCCTCCAAATCCAGGACCCAAATGCACTCATTAGATGGTGACACACAAAGCATCAAAGACAACTCACTTCTGTTTCTTTCATTATTCATCTTATCCATAAAAGCAACAATAATCATGGACAAATCACAAAAAATGCCTGATTTTTGAATTTCTAATTGCAGATTTGTATAGGTGTACGAAAACAAAGGGAATACTAGTGATGAAGAAACCGTGTCGCACACAAATTACATGCATAAAGTCAGTTTTTTTGGTCTGAACCTTCCAACGCACACAAATTGCATGCATAAAATCCTTTTTTTGTTTGAACCACAATCTGAATAACAAACCATCATCACCGACACAATTTGCAAGCATTGAACAGATACTATGCAACATCATGGTTAACACCCTACTAACTACTAGTACTACTATTACTACAACAGGGAAAGTTAGTTGCAGGAAGAATCGAAGCAGAAAACAACTCCCAGCGCCTGTTTATGGTACCAATCAAAGCAAGGGAACCAAGAAATCAAAGACAATGCATCCATCCACAATGACACAACAAAAACACCACAGGAACAACAGCATTCTGCAGCAGGTGCTGCATAATGAAGCTCCTTTGCCTGTGTCAATGCTTGGGAGTGAAGATAGCAACAAGGATGAAACCAATACTTCTGCCCTGAAGAAGACACTGAAGGACACACTTTGGAAGCTTGATGCCAGAAATAGAGAGGTGGACGCCACGAAGGAAAAGATGGAGGAAATGACAGAGCAAGAAGTAACTGTCAGTGTCACTGAGGATGATGGGATGACTACAAACTGTGAGAAGGCAAATCAGGAAATACTCAAACAGCATTGTTGCGCTAGCAATCTGGAAGAGGAAATGAAAGGGTATGTGAAGACATCCTGGTTTTGTGGTGTGAAATTTGTTACCAAGGATGATTGGGCAGAATTGATTTTGAAAGAAGGCATTGCTTCCAAGCAAGTAACAAAGCCTGATGTCCCTGATGCCCACTTCTATGCCTACAACAATTCTATTGTCAGTCAAACTCTAGCTAAGTTGAGGCACAATGCACAAACATTGGTCAGGAACAATTGGATGAGTAAGTGGCTGGAAATGTGGTGAACTCCATTGGTTGTGCTCCTACCTGGTATCCTCATGTGAAACTTGATTCTGTTTTTGGTTGCAGGTGATATGGACAAAGGAGGAGTAGTGCCGCCTTCGTTTCCCGGTACCGCTTGCCTTCTCAATACAAATCCTGGCACCGGTCCAATTCTCCACCCAGAATATAGGAAGAAAGGTATAATGAGAGACAAAGACTTCTACTATTTTGTTACCTGCATCTTGGTGGGGATTTCTCCTAGTCACAATAGATTCAAGCAAAGTAAAGAAACAGAGTTTATTAGTGACATATTCTCGGTTTCATTTGAACCATTTGGATTGATGATCCTGCATAACAAACATCATGTATGGGTAAATAATATAGATAGAAAGAAAGATGAAACAATGAGATGTGAAAGGAAATGATACTGTGATGCTAAGAGTGGAAGTAGATATGGTTGGATGCTAGAGGGAGTGGAGACTTTCAATAGGGTATGTGAGGAACTTTTAAAGCTACGAAAACAGGCAGAGACTGGATGTGACTTAGAGGTAAAGTCAAGGGATAGATTCCAACCTGAAAATAACAGGAACTATGATGTAACAAGTGATACTACAGTATGTCAGCCCAACAATGCTTTGACATACTAATGATAATTTCTTATCATTTTTAATTTGTGACCCAAAGTTGTGACATGCACGGCTAATAATTACTCATTCACTTCTGGGTAGGCAATGTAAAGAAACACAAAGTTGATAGCACTAAAGTTTAGACTAGTACTTTCATTTTTCAATTGATAGTTATCATGGAACAAAAAGCCGCACAAAGCCAGCAGTGTGTTCAACAATACAGAGAGCTTCTGTATGATTACAATCATTCAACCTTCATTTTGCACTTGCAAACTACAGCCATACCATCTTTGGATATGGATCAGGGGAAACCAAAGTTCTAATTAGAAACCTAATAGGGTTCAGTTATTAGATATCATATTGTTTGCAGGCATATTGTTTCACAAAGCTAACAAAAAATCTTCTTCAGGCTGACAAAAAGATGGAACTTCCACTACTCAAGAAAAAAATCATTGATGCAACCTAGACTGAGAAAGAATGCAACAGCACAAAGGCAATCTGAATCTCTTCTATATCTATTGAATGAACCAGATCAAAGAGAAGAATTCAGCACAGGTCACTCATTCAGATGTTTGTTCAACTCTATTTAGATGAATATTAAAATATTAAATCATAACTTGTTACTTATCAAAACATAATCTTGAAGGTGTGTAGTACGCAAAGAAGAATGGCAGTGGCTCTTTAGCTGCAGCCAAATTAACTGACTGGAAAGAACCAATAGATAAAAAGATGTGTAATTTCATGTTCATTGTATACCTTATAATATTAAACATACGAGGAGCACTTGCAATGGGTTGGATTGATATCTATTTCATCCAACAACAAATTGTGCAAAAAGCAAAACTAACTAACAGAACACCAGAGAGATGTCTTCCCAATCATGATTTTACACCTCAATTTGAAGTATTTAATATTTCTCTGAGTGAGGTCCAATTCACCACAACCTTATAAATGCCAATAATGAATAAATTTGATATAAGATTAATCACTTTTGAAATATACATCTGGAAAACAATGAAGAAAAGAGATCATCTGAGTTGAAATGAAGGAGGTGCAGCTGCAGGATCACTCATAACCTGAAAACTGTAGCAAGCTCTCTGCTATCAGTAGGACTCAACAAGTGCAAAAACAACAGCCAAGATGCCAAGCATAATATTTTTACTTTGAACCAGGAAGATGCTTCATACATAAAGGATAACTGAATAATCCCAAACAGTGGTTTTCTACGAAAATTCACTCAACAAAAATAAATTCATCAATATTTTGCTTTTGAAATTATTCAAATACGAAGTAAAAGTCTTCTATCTTGATATCATCCTGATATCATCTTGATGCATAAATAATCATCAAGAGCAAATGCCATGCAAGGGCTCTCGAGCACTCTATTGCAAAAACACTCAAATTCCACAAATCTTTCTGTTGTCTGAATGACCCTTTCTCACTTACACAATACATTCATACATAAAATACATACATTCATATCATATCACGATATATATCACGATATGTAACATTGGCATGATTGGTTCCTTCTCCCAATGGAACACTTTTATCCTTGATGGGTAGTTCAATGGACATCAGTAAGATGGTCCATTGTCTTAGCACTTTCTATTTTAGCATCAGATTTCATTTTAGAGAGTCAGCCTCGGATGACTCGTCGTCGCACGGGTTATCCACACTTTCTTGTTCCGGTAGTAAGGAAACCATCACTCAAGTTCTAAAATTGTAACAAATGTCAGACTTTTTTCAAATTGATAGGATTGGTTGTGACTCTGAAAATGTAGCAATGAAGGCTCAACTATGAAATTGACCAAAGAAAGGAAATTTTCGAATCTTATTGGCTTATCAAATCTTCGATGTAAACTCTGTACATCTTTAACAATAGTGCTCGACGTGTATGGTAAAAATAAAAGATGTAAACTTTTTCTGCGGTCAGCGTTTTTTCTGGTCGGAGAAACTGATCTCAAGAAAAGTTACTTATGTTGTACGGTACCCAAAGCGACACTAAAAAGAAGTACTACGTGTACACGTACACGTACTCGTCCAATGATGTAAACTACCGTTGAGCTTTTTTGTATCATATCCTGCAATAAAACATCGTTCATTCGTAAAATTGCCATCCGAGGTGCAATCAATACCTTGCTCGAGGGGTGCATTCTGCCTCACACATACCTCGAATTATCTCACCCTAGGTTCTTTGAACCACTTTAACGGCCTATCGTATGAAAAAGTCAGGGGAATTGAGTTTCTGGGAGTGACATTTGGGAATCATTAGGGTTTTCTAATTGTGTCTCGGTCGTTGTTACGGGAGACATTTGAACCAACAACAGCCATGTCCTCCGTTATTACCGAGAATGGTCAAAGCACGACATCCAAGAAGCGAAAGAAAAAATATCAGTCTCCCTTTCGTATCAAAGCTGGATGCCTCGTGGCACTTCGATATCGGCCAAGGGGAAACAATATATCGGTTGTAGGAGCAGTGGGCGTGTCAAAAGAAATTCCGAGCACCTCCTGGGAACCAGTCGCAACGGCGCGGTTCTCCGAGGTATGGACCGATCCCCAACGGGGCAGAGACGATGGGTTGGCCCTCATCGGAAGCAGAATTCGTTGTTTCTTCCCGAAGGCTGTCCTATTGGAACCGTACAACGCAGCCAGTAGGCTGTTAGAGGGAACAGTTGTGAACGTGGTTCCTGATTGTGACGGTCATGCTCAAAGTCGTCCCTCGATTGTTGTAGATCTACTCATTGACAACAAGAACGACAAGACTCTAAGTACCACGTTACCGTTTCTAAAACGAGTTGACGATGACGGCAAAAATGATTCTACGGGGAAGGTTGTAAAAGCGTCGGAGGAGAGGAAACGACAATACGAGGAGCGAATCAAGGGAGGAAAGCACAAAGCGGTTGTACGCGTAACATTAAGCAACGACGGATCATCTCGTCCAACAAACAAAACAAAAAATCAGATAGAAGCAAAATGGGTTATCCGAAAACGTGTCCCGACGAAAATTATTCGCCGCGAAATACCTGTTATCGTCTCTCCAGAAAGTACCATAATAAGTAGTGACGATAGCGACGAAGTAGGACGAACCAAGGCAGAGAGTGGCAAAAATGATGCTCAGGTTGGAAAAAATACCAGCATATCTCACATGGGGAAAAATGGGGTTGATCATCGTGAGAGCAATGATAAAAATAATCAAAACGAGAGCGAGAAGAAAACTGTTACAACGTTACCCACACAGGATTCGCAGGCACCTTCCGACTCGGAAAAGAAAAAACGAAGAAAAACAGAGATCACCGCTGCTATTGCTACCACTACGTCACTCAACAAGGATTTCTCTCTTCCTATATTTCTGGGAGACGGAAACGATTCTGCTGCTCAGCAGGAGGGAAACTGGAGATGGGAAGCCGGACGATACCACAATCCTCATCACGCACTTTTCGCTGACCAGCGACCTATCAGCAAAGAATTGTTGAAAGTGTTGTCCTACAATTTTGTGGGAGAAGTCGTCAGTATTCAACCTACGCCCCAGCCAAACAATACATCCGTGGCTACCTTGGCAATGGTAACGATCCGGCTAATGATTTTGCCGGAACACACGCGCGCTGGTCGGCTCATCCATCACGGACCTTTGGATGTCTTTGAAAGCAGTGATCTGAGTACTGAATCGTTGTTACTGAAAGATAAAATCGACAACAATCTGACAATGGGCACCACGAGCGCCTCCGAGAAGCAGGGAAACCTCGCTGACAACGATAGGAATGCTACCAGTGATTTAGCTTCGCCGTACCTTCTTCGAGTACCGATCGAAGAGTTAGTAATTGTCCACCGAAGCATTCGTCGAGAGAGTTTAGAATCAGACAGAGTCGAAGAGAAAGAAAGTGAAAAAGAAAGAAACTCAATGTCACTACGCTACTCATACTCCTTTTTAAGTGACACCTACAATACGTGTGAACCCGAAAACAGAGTCGAGAGTGAATCTGAAAAATACAGATGCCGTCGTTGTCAACACCTTTCGCCGGTCAATAAACGACTTGCCGGGGTATCGCACCCACTGTGCGAACTTTGCGCCGAATATTTAAAGTCATCCGATATTGCTAAATGTGAAACATACCCGGACAAAAAGTCTAAGAAACACAGGTTCAGGTGCGATTGCGAATTTTGTTGCGACCGAAAAAACACGGAATTGCTTACTCGTTTAGCAAACGAAGTCTCAGAATCTGAATCGAAACTTGGCACTACGCTAGATGACTTGAAAGAATACTCGGCTGACAGAGACTCTGGTTTCATCGCTACTCGATTCATCATCAAAGGCATCAATCCAGTGGATTTCACTATTTCTCCATCCTCGCTGTGTCCGTTTATGAAATCAAGCTCATCCAAACCAATAACAAAGGTGAAAGCTAGAGTTTCGAAACCTTCGAAAAAGTATAGCCCGAAGAGAACTGTTCGGGATGCTGCGAAGAGAAGCGGTGATAATTTGGCAGCAAGTCGTCCGACAAAAAGGCCATTTTCAGCGGTGCCGCTTTTTAGAAAGGAATCATTTCGTTCCACGTCCTCGCGGCTCTTGCCATACGACGTTCAGAATCGCAAGTTTGACGTTTCGGCAGCGGATCTGTATGAATGGAAAATGGTTCGATCATCAACGTCTACTTTTCTAGAAAAGCCAAGGAACCTTCGGCTGGTTAGAAAAGTCGATGAGGGAAAGTTAGGAAACAGCAAGTCGGAAAAAAAGAAGCCCCTGGGTAGGGCAGCCCGGGCGAATCAACGGAGGCTTTTACGGAGTGTCGCTGCGATGGGAGTTGATGTCAACGCATTGGCAGGACGGGAATCTAATGTTCGTTTCGACCGTAGTAACATACACGGCTGGGGGGTCTTTACCGATGTTGACATTCGAGAGGGCGAAATGATCCTCGAATATCGAGGGGAGTTAATCGGTAATGCTATGGCAGAGAAACGAGAGAAGGAGTACGAGGCTGCCAAGATTGGAAGTGACTACATGTTTCGTGTTGATGAACACTTACTTTGTGATGCTACCAAACAAGGAAATGTAGCCCGTTTCATCAATGCATGTTGCACACCGAACTGTTATCCGAAAATCATATTTCTTGATGGAACGAAACGAGTAGTCGTGTACGCCAAACGTGACATTTACGCCGGGGAGGAGCTAACTTACGACTACAAGTTCGATCTGGAATACGATCCTGAAAAAAGGATACCTTGTATTTGTGGTGCGCCAGAATGTCGCGGATTCTTGAACTGGGATCAACGATACGTTGCTTTGCCCAACACTGTTCCAGATGCTACTGCAGACAATGCTTGCGAGAGAACGAAGAGTGTGGAACGAACCTAAAAAATGGACCTAGGATGACGATACGCAATGACGCCTTGCACATAGTTACCTACATTATCATAAAAGAATATCGAGCATCCTCTAATGCGGCTCTTAAACTTTCAAAAAAGTCGAGAAGTCGGATGTATGGAATGAGAGATGAACCTATTCCTATGATATTACACTTATATTTAATAAATAGATCGGTTTAATGAATTTTATTTTCGTCCAAAAAGTAAAAATGTTTTGTTCAAAAATGGCTGCTTTTTAAAATTGGGTTACGTCATCGTCATCTTCATCTTCATTGTAATAGTCTAGACGCTGTTGCATTCCTTCATAAACATGATGCTCAAATGAAGGTGTGTATCTTAGTTGTTTTCCTCCGTTTGCTTCATATAGTTGGCTGGTTATGTCCGGAATGTGATCTTTGTAGTCTACTGCACGATCATCATAGATAAAGTCAAGATGATTCTCATCCTCAAAACTCTTCAGGTGTTCCTCTGAACGACGGGACTTATCATCGACATCTGTCATTTCCACAACATGCTCGCTTTCTGATCTTTTCACCCGAACCTCTATGTTACCGTTATCTGTGAGGTTTTGCGAATTCATATTAGACGCCGTGTTGAAACCATCGCAACTATTGTCATGATTGTCCACAGCACCATCACTCTTGATTTGATTTGATAAGGCAGTGGCCAACGCAATTGCCTCGGAGGCTTGCTGGGACTTCCCATCATCCCCGGAATCTTCGTCCTCTTCTGAACCTAGATGTTCGTCAAGTAACTCTTCCAAATCTTGGAGGGCCTTGAACAAGCTGTCTTTCTCGTGATCATCAAAGTCGTCAACATCTACAATGTTGCGTTGATTCCTTTTCGTAGGCTCATAATTTAACAAGATTTTGATGGCATCCTGAAGACTGTACTTCTCGGTTTGATCCATACTCGCGTTTGATATAGTTGCTTTTACGCGACTCGGGATGCCGCCAAAAATCTTCCAAATACTGGCTTCCATCATTAGAATAATATCGCAGGCTTCCTCGACAGACTTAGGGGGTGGGTATCCTCCTTCAACGTTCCAGAGGTTATTCAATAGTCCTTGTTGATTCATAGGAAGTAAAATATCGAGCACCAACTCTTCATCCATGAAGGGAAAAATCGTAGGTGATGACAATACGACATCATCTTTGTCTAGACTTTCATCACGATAGTCTATCCTTTGATCACTGCTGCTGATGCTGTTTTCACAGTCATCAGTTTGGGCTTTGGTGACAAGCGCATCTCGACGATCGAGATGGTAGTCACTTCCTTCACTTCCTTTGCTAGATTCAGTCGAATGAAAACCTTCATTGCGATTGTGGCGCGGGTGTCCGTCTTCTTTCCTCGTTTCTGGAAGGGGTCGCAGAAGCCCCATCAAGATATACCAGACATCGGACCATCGCGCACCTGTGGCCAACGCTTTCAGAGAGGGATGAAACCATTTCAAGTCGTTTTCATCGGTTTGAAAGATATGATGATCCTGGGTACCTTTTCCGTCCTTGTCATTGCAGCCACCCCAGGCAGTCCGCGACCAACGATGAATCGTCTGGATCCATTCGGCCCGAGAAATATTTGCCAACGAACCCAATGCTGCTGCCATCGACTCGGGTAGTTTTTGTTCAATGATCGTCGGATGTTTCGCCACGGCGATTGCCAACCGTTGGTACAGAGGCCAGTGGTACGCCAATCCCAACTGATGGGCACGATGAGAAAGGGCAAGGGCGACTTCTAACAATTGGATTGGATTTGTTGAAAGATCATGACTCTCGTCGCATGCTTCTCTTTCCGCTTCCGACACCGTAGCAGCTTCTAGGTGATCCAACAAGACTTGCGTGAGGTTCAAAAACGCACGGTGTAATTCTCGGACAGATATTTCAGATGCAATGTTTAATCCTCGCTTCGCCTGAATCTCCATTATTGACTGCGACAACGACTCGATATCTCTGGTGACGTTCAAGAGACCTTCGGTGGCGTTTCGCAACTGAGGGATTAGAAAATGACCCATTTTTCTTCGTTCCGCGGAACTAGATGCTTTCCATATCGCAGTCTCCATCGACTGTACGACACCGTATTCCACATGTTTCGCCGTGAAAGCTGCCTTTTCCAGCAACAAAATATCAGAAGCGTCTGCTACAATATCGTTGCTATTCACTCCTGTTCTATCATCGTTATTGTCCTTAGCAGTTCGATCGCCAGTTTCCGTGGAGTAGGTTCGACCTTGTGACTGCAGTTTAGGCTGTCTCCGAAGTTGGCGGTCTCGAACGGAACTCTGAAACCAGCCAACATCTTCGGAGCACATCAGAGAAGACGAATGAGATCGAATCCCATCCCTTTTCGATGATGGCAAAGATCCAAACCAATCTGACTGCCCCAGATGCCGAAGAAAAAATGATTTCTTGCAGGGTTTCATTTCAGGAGGAGTCGATAGTGATGATTTCGTTCTCATTGCTATCGTTCTCTTCCTTATCCTCAAGCAATAACGATTGCACAATCGGACACTGTTCACATTCATGTTTGCGTTCATAGGGATCCTTCTCTTTCTTTTGGCGTCTTGCAAAAGTTATGAATCCTGGATTTCTCTCTTCTGGCGTCTTGCCAAAGTTATGAATCCTGGAGAATGCCTTTATGGTTGTGTTCCAAGTTGTGAGTATCTTTGGATTTGAATTTCTCTCCGGTATGTAATGAGATGGTATCCCAAGTTGAAAATACGTAGAGCTTCAAGCTACCGTATGCGAGTTCAAGTGATGGAATAATGTCAGATTCTTTGGTATTGGTAGGCAGTTTTTCTTTCTGTGTACCAGGATACAGTATTGGTGTCCGTTATGTTTCGGTAACTTCGAAGAATGAATCGACTGCAAACGGAACAATCATGGATGTTTTCCAAGCCCATTCGCTCCCATCTTTTTCGCTCCCATCTTTTCAACTTCGATGGTGAAATCTGGGCCCTCCAAATAGCAAACACCCTATAACTTAGTCGTAGTAGTCGACTGTACGTCTCTGTAATTAATCGCTACCGGATCTGTACCGGATCGTACCGTACTCGTACCGTATTGTACCGGTATCGGGATGAAGACTCGTACCGGTTATTCACTACAAATACGAGTACCGGTACATCATCATACCGGTAATTACCGTAATCTTACGACGTAAAAAGTACTTGTACAAATTATCCATCATGCATTCTAGCATCATGACAACCTAATATTCACTATTCAGCGTCGGGGATAATCCGGAAGAAAATTCTTCTACAATGCTTTCCTTCACGATTCACGGCAATATTGCGTCCAGTTGGAAGGTTGGGTTCATTATCTGATCGCGAGTCATCTATGCCTATTCTTCGTACATGGGTACGTCAACCAGTTCTGTAGGAGTAGAAAATAGTTTAGACCTCGCAGACCCACCACCTAACACTCCATACTACTGTAATTAAAGACAAGTGCCAACATTGACCAATAATTCTGGTCTATCCTCGGCATGGTAACTGTTCTTAAAAGCTCATCCAAATCTAGCCATGGCGGCTGCTGCCATCAACTCTCGTTTGTGTTTGTTCACGCATTCGGTACTGCAATACTTGTAATCCAGACGCCGAAACATGTTCTTGCTGGCATTCCTTCCCTTGCACACTTTGTGACAAAAATCACAAACGTTGGCACCCGTTGGCTTTGCCGAGAGTCCATCTCGAACTCTCTTTGCTTCTTCGGCGGCCTGCTTGGCCTCCTCTTCGGCCTTGCGCTGTTTTTCCGCCTCCAGCGCTGCTGCCTTGTCTTTTTCCTTCTTCTCTTTCTGTCGGGCTTTCTTCCGGCGCTTTTTCTCGGCTTCTCTTTCTTTCTTGGCCTCCAAGTCACTCTCGGTCAGGGGCGGACCGACCTTTGCACGATCGTTCCAATCGCAATATTCTTCTCCCAAAATTGCCCGGGCTTTCCGGAATGCCTCCCGAATCTTATCGTGACCGGCAAGAAAATATGGTGGTCGACCACTCGCATCCAAAACGGTGGGATCCGCACGGGCTTGAACCAACAAGGCCGATACGAGTGCGGATGCCGTGACGGGATCAACTTTCTTGGAAGCCGATGCAGCAAAGTGCAGAGGCGTCATGCAGTCGTATCCCGCAGGCTGATCTACGTCCAAGTCGTCGGCACTGTCATCGGCAGAGTGATTGATTTTATTCACCAGATCCAGCAGCACGGTGAGATTTCCATCCCGAGCCGCTACATGGAGCGGAGTCATTGGTAAATTCGAGTTCAGTTTCTCTTTGCGTTTGCGCTTTTCTTCCTCTGCATCGTGCTCTTCATCTTTTTCCGTAGTGTCGGAGGTGACAGCACAGTCAACAGATTCGATTGCTTTGTTTTCCTTTCTCTTCTGTGGATCACTTTGCACATGACACAAATCCACTGCCATCAAGACATTGTACACAACTTCAACGTTGTGAAACGTTGCTCGGCCCACATCGAAGGGAATCTTTCGCACCCGACCATCGTCTTTCGATAACATGAAGTCGGTGTTTTTGTTTTTGTTTTTATTGCCCTTGGTTTTGGAAGAATTCGCATCGGTAGGAGCAAATACGGTCGACCGCATCGTTCTCGGACACGCCAAAAATATGAGGCATGCATTGTCTATGTATCCTTTTTCTGTCCATTCCATCAAAGTAGTTTTCACATCTTCGTTGAGCTGTTCTTCTCCTGCTCGTCTTAGCTGCGACCCTATAGACTTGGGTCGTCTCGATCCATCTTGTGTCGATTGCGCTTTGCCCTGCCCCTTCCGGATGGTATACCGAGTGGTGGCGCGATGCGCCAGACATTTCCCCCGTCGAAAGACTCCGCCACCAAAACGACCACTCTGAATCAACAAAACGACGACGACAGCGTTGTCGGCCGACGTCGACGACAATCGTTCCGAGAGATCCTTCACCGTGCAGGCTTGATCCCGGACGTTGATCGGTTCCCGGAGCTGCTCGTTTCGCAAGAGCGCTGCGGCCGGAAATAAATGCAGATGAGAATTCTTGGCTTTCTCGGTCTCGGTGACCTCGTTGCCATCGCACTCGCACTCGCTCTCGCTGGGTGGAAGTGGAAAATCGATTCGAATCAAGTTATCGGCGTGCCGGGTGATGTCTTGAGCCAAGCGCTTTTGCTCCCTGCCGGAAAGTTTCGGTGTTTTCGCGGGCTTTGCGGTTGTTGTCTTTTCCGGCGGCGTTTCTGCCGTTGGTGATCCGGTTGGCGACGGGGAGATTTCGTTGCCGTTGGTGCCGCCATTGTCTTCCTCGCTTTCACTGTCGTTGTTGCTGCCATCGCTTTCATCCTCGGACTCGATCGTCGCCAATCCAAAATCGTTGTCATCGTCCGAAGACATTTCCGAAACGACATGTTTCGCTTCGTCATCGACAGCGATGCTACTAGTTTGCACTGGTGCTTGCTTTGGAAATACAGGAACCCTATTGTCACCAATGTCCCGCTGGTACAATCGTTGTTGCTCTTCGTCTCGAGTTTTGGCCCATTCGTAGGCCCGGCGGAGGAGTTGACTAGTTTCCTCCTCGTACAAAGCCAATCGCCTCCGTACTAGCACAACCATTTCTCCGCTTTCGTCATTCATTCTATCGCTGCCATTCATCGTTGCGGAACTCTTTTTGTCATTCACAATTACAACGTTATGTCATGTGAGGGTAGTATGCAAGGTCCAAGGTGAGTGTTGTGTGATGTCGGTGTGATGATTTTTTTTGGTTTTGTGGTTCATGATGTGGTACTCGTACGGTACAAAAATTATTGTACGGATAAGTACGAGTATTGTACTGTGCCGTACGTTATTGTGAAAAGGAATTCACAACTGCCTCAGGTTTCAAAACAAAAAAAATGGTGCGTTTTTGAATCGTGGATGGGTTTTTGTTTTAGAATTTGAAACGTGGTCATGGGAAAAATAATACTTAAGAGATTATTTATACTAAGTCAGCGAAAAGTCAGACTTCAGTCTTAAGGATTGTGTGCAGTTTAACGGTTAACGGTAATTTCCTCTGACTTGGTCGAATAACCACTTTTCGCAATTCCAACCAATGATATTCAACCATTTACGCGCATGCCGGCCTGGCCGGCGAATTCCATGCGGATGTGGGATTGGATCGAACCAATGAAATGCAACCTTATGCCATTTAAAATCCGGATATTATAAAGAAACCCGGATATATGGGCCGGATGGAGTAATTTCAGTACAAAACCTACACTGACTTCAGTAAAATAACTTGACTTATTATTTGGATTCCAGTAACACTACAGTAATAATATCTGAGTTATTATATACTCAAGTCAAGAATTGCATGTGCCCCGCAAGTCACAAGTCTGACTTCGAGTCTGACTTGGACCCGATTCTGGTAAAAATAATACTTCTACGAAGTACTCCGCTCATTCTCAAACGTACACGTACGTATTTGGATTCTCAGATGAAAGTAAATTCCCATAGCCCCCCTATGACTGACTCACAGATCCTTTCCTACCGTGACGATACACAAGTAAATGTACCGTTACGATTACGTGCCAAAATTGTGGGGTTTTTCGGATGTTCGGAACGATGATGATGGTGATGGTGATGATGATGATGATGTTGTAACGCTTTATGTCATTCCGCGACTCCTTTCGACGATATTCTGAAAGCCGAACTGGTTTAGAATTAATAGAACAGAGGCATCAATTGGAATCATCTCTCCATTCCATCTCATACACCGTGCAACTACTCAGTCAAGTTGGACCGATACGTTCTTCTCGGAACAATAAAAATAGCTTCTATTCGAAATCCCTTATCAACGAAAATGACGACCGCGACTACAGCATCGAACACAATTCTGCTTTGGGTGTGCCTGCTGATGATTTCGGCACCGCCACCCTTTTTGGTTTCGGCCATGGTAGCGCCATCCTCGCCATCCTCGCCATCACCATCACCATCACCATCACCATCGTCGTCGTTAAAATCACTGAAAATACGGGTTTGCCAGGGCAGTAGCTGTCTAGGAAAATGTCGAGGGGCCTTCAATCCACTCACGTCATTCGAGAACCTGCTGGACACCACCAGTCAGGGGGACGCAGTAGAGTCGGAAGGAACGGATGTGGCAACAACCGCAACCGCAACATCCATCGAGCTCGAGGAGACCTTTTGTATGAACCAGTGCAAACGAGGACCAAACGTGCGAATGATCAACGCCGACACCGGAAACGTCGTGACCTTCGGCTCGGATATCATGAACGAAGTGGAATCCAATCGAAAAGCCTTCCAGGGGATTACCAACGAAGCCCGAGTGAATCGTCTGTGGGGAATTGCCAACCAGGTGGTCGACGGGTCGATGGATGCTACCGAAAAGGGATCTGCGGACAAACTGAACGATATCATGCCCAGAAAATAAAACAACGAGTCGCGTTCGAATGCCGGACTATTATTGATTGATTGATTGATTGATTACACTGCGGGAGGCCTTGCTTCTACGTCGTAGACAAAGTCCCTGCCCAAGGAAGGAGAAGAGGAAAAGAATCAAAACTCATTGCTTGTTGATGACTGCACGTACAGGCAGCATTGACAGAATAACTACACAAAAACGATGTATGTCCCGGACCAAACGCAAGTAGGTTGCTGGAGATTTCTGGACTCAGCAATATTTTGTGTCCATGCGCTTATAGTCTAAGTACAAACGGAACAGATTTAAATTAAATGGCGCTCTGATTTCGTCCCATGTCACATGTACGACACTTTATTTTTTTAATTAAAAAAATCGTTTCTCCAGATTTCATCCCATGTCACATGCACGACACTTTATTCTTTTTGTATCGAAAAAATCGTTTCTCCATCAGTCTCAAGTCGTGTCAGGACCTCGATATTCGTTTCTGAAAAGCAGGCAGTGACTGCCAACTACCAGTAACCGAACCTTATGTACACTTCATTGCTCATCGGAACCAATAACCGAAGCTTATAATATATAGACTTCATTGCTCATTGGCCAGACTGTTGGAAGAAATTTCCCACCTATCGACAGTTAGTTCACCGACTCAAAACCGGCATTTCTCGTTTCATAATAGCACATGTACCCCATGGAATTGAAGTTTGTTTCCGCATGCTTGTTGCGTTGCGTTCCCAAAATTGCTTGTGACCTTGCTGGATCCTCGAATCGAATCGAATCGAATCGAATCGAATCGAATCGAATCGAATCGAATCGAATCCCTCGGTTTGGGCAAACATGTTGATAAAGTACAAAAATAGCGTGCTATAGATTAATTTACACACGACGCCAGCAGCAGCAGCAGAACGGCGGGAAAGGCCGACAGCGGACGAAGGAATTGCTGTATATGCATTTGCATTTGCATTTGGATTTGCATCTGCATCTGCTATTCGGCGATGAAACCCAGCGGTGTCCCATGCACCCCCACGGCTTTTTTTTTGAATCGAGATACTCCACCCCGTTTCGCATCCGTCGATTGTTGCTGTCGTTCTATTTCGAGTCGTGCCAATTGATTCCGACTCTCTCGGTAGGCGTCGTCGTCTTCGTCGGCATCGCTGCCCATGCTCGCAAAGCTGTCCTCGCCGTCGAACGAATCGTCGTCGCTGTCGGTATTCAGGCTCCCATAGGTGTCATCGCTGTTGTCGCAAGAATTCGTAGTCGTTCGAGAGTGCATCGAATTGAGGGAGAGAAAATTGTCTTTGTTCCCTCGTCGTTCCTGCTGTTTGCTGAATGCCGCTCGAAAGGCCGGTGGCAGCGACGGATCGGGGGTGCTCGGCACGCGTGAAACCGATCGTATCGTCCGGGACGTATGTGACGATGTCCCGCTGCTTCCGGCGGTGGTTGTCGAGCCGAGACTCCCGTCGTCGTTGTTGTCCATGCCGGCGTTCCTTCGTTTCATCTGCTCTCGCAGCTTCCATGCCGGCATCCGGGAACCGGAACCCGAGGTCGCGCTGGAGTGCACCGTTGTGCTGCCTAATTCGTCGTTTGCGTTTGTCTTTGCGTTTGCACCAATGCTCCGCGGTACGCCACTCAGATCCAAATCCAAGCGTCCCGATCGCGCGCCGCTGCCGCCGAGTTCGTCGTTGTCGTTATTGTTATTGGCATTGGCATTCGCTCGTCGTCGACTGCTCGTGTTGGATCTTCCCCCACCCAATTCATCGTTTGCCGATGATGACCTCTGTTGTTGCAGTTGTCTCAATTTCCAAGCCGGTACCCTCGTCGCAGAGGCACTCACGCTGCCCAATTCGTCGGTCATGATTTGATTTGATTGCCTTCTTTTACGATGTTAATGTTAATGTGGATGTGGATGTGGATGGGGATGGGGATGTGGATGTGGATGTGGATGGGGATGCGAATGCGCACGACACGACACAACAGCCAATCGATTACTGTCGACGCTTAAATACTATTATCTCGCCGAGGATTCGATGCTACTGTACAATGCATAAATCCCGCAATGGCTCACCCCCTTTTTTCCCACGAGCGAACTAAATTCTCTTTACCTATCTACAGCGTCTTTGTCTTTCTGTCTTTCTCGTATGAACCGTGTGACACTCTGTTTACTCTTTCGTGTTAGTCTTACAGGGTGTTTCGTTGCCCTTTATGCTTTATCATGCAAAAGTATCAGTGAACGGAGTTTAATCGCGTTCGTTGTTTTCGTTCGCAGACATTATTTACCGTATGTAATCTCTTCCCTACTCGAATGTAGTAATTTACTCGTACGATAGTACTCGTACTCGTACTCGTAATCTTACTCGTAACTTACCGTTATGGTCCAGTTCCCGCGGACCAGTCGTCAACCGTTCCGGTACGTACCGTAGGTACCGTACACGTATTGTACCGGTAGTACGATTCTAAGAATTTCATCTTCGACTAATTTTGTACAAGGCTTTTCACGAATATTTTTCGGTCGGAATAGGGCCAGTGTCTGGAACAAGACTAATTGAGTATTTGTGCAGTCGCACATAACATTACGTACTGTTACGTAAAAGTAATAAACTCTTCCGAAGCACCTCATAAATAACCAAATGAAGACGGTACAGTATTCAATACTACGAATTTGCAGTGATTATGACTAAAAACATACAATATGCTGTAAAAGACCCCAAAAGAAGAAGCTGGAGAGACAATATTGTGCCGTATCACCATAATGATTACGAATAAATAATACTCCGTACTCCGTACGGTAACAATAATAAGAGTTTTAATACGTACCGTTATGTATCAAACAATAGTCTGTCAGTCTACCCTACCTATTCGAAACTTCCTTGAACACCATAAAAAATCAGTTCACTGGAAATTTTGGAATCCGACGTCTTACCGGGTACGAGTACTCGTACCGTACGTACGGTATCGTACTACCGTAGGTTTTTGCATTGGTCCTTTTCTTCACGTCTTGATGCAGGAATGCTCCGACGGACCCTCCTGAGTCAAAGGGTGCTACCGTATTTACCGAAAGTAACCAGTTGATCTTGATACGTACTCGTACCCCAGATATTCTATTCTATTTGTGCCGTTTGAAACAACAACAACAACAACAATAACAATAACAACGAGAACAACGTGAACAACGAGAACAACAACAACGACGACGACACAACGCATTGCCAACATCACCATGGGAAAGCAGAGCAAATCGAAAACAAAAACGAAAACCAACGACGGCGACTGCGACGACACCAACAGTGTTGTTCCCATGGAAGTTTCCGAGGAAGAATACCGAGAGTTGCTCTCCCAGGCTAAAGAACTGACCCTGGAAGAGGCCCGGCAAGAATGGATGGAGAGCTGTCGGTACGGCGACGTCGATATTGTCCGAGCGCTGGCAGAGAACTTTCCATCGTCCCGGGAACAACTGGTCGGATACGTCCATCCCGACACCGGCAACACCGGGCTGCACATGGCCAGCGCCAACGGCCACACCAAAATCGTGAAGCTGCTGGTCCGAAACTACGGACACGCGTTCACAAAAAATTCCTCCGGAAACACACCGCTGCACTGGGCGGCCGCAAACGGACAGTCCGACGTTGTCAAATTCTGGACGAGCCAAACCACAGTGGAGGTCGACGTCCTCGACAAGAACAACCACGGCCGATCGGCCCTGACGGAAGGATTCACCTGCGAAAAAGAAGACGTGGTGGCCGCGCTCCTGGAACACGACTCGGCGACGGAAGAAAAACTCTTGTCGACACAGACGCAACAAGGCGGTCAAAACGGAAACGCCGGCGGAGACGACGAGGAAGGAGGAGAGGCTCTCGATTCGCACATTCACTCGTTTTTCGACAAGGAACAGCCCCTGAGAATCAGGGAATTGGCCATGAAGAATGCCGACAACCCGTTTGCGGACACGGATCGACCGGACCAAGACACAACGGGTTTGTCCATCTGGTCGGCGTCCCTGGTGATGGCCCGATGGATGCAAGCCGTGGGAAAGACCGGTTATTGGAAGGATTCCACCGTGCTAGAACTCGGTTGTGGATGCGGTGTGCCGGGACTCATGGTAGCCACCTCCAACGCATTGCGACCGCGGCGCATTTATTTGACCGATCTCAATCCACAAACCGTCGAGAACCTGCGGTACAATATCGAATTGAACGATGTGCAGGACTTTGTGGAAGGAAAGTGCATGGACTGGGACGACAAGGCAACCTGGCCCGACGAGAAAGTCGATTTTGTCATTGGATCGGATCTCATTTACATCAAATCATTGGTTCCTCTGCTGACATCGGTCATTTTTGGAACCATCAAGCCGGGAGGAAAGTTCTTGTACGTTTGTCCAGACACCGGACGGGATGGGCTGGATGCGTTTGTGGAAGCCATGAAACAAAAATGCCCGGGTTGGGTAGAGCAAGTCGCCCCAAAAGAATACCATGCAAACCCTCTAACGAACGAAGACGACGAGGAATGTTTTTTGCATTTTCAAGAACTATCCTCGTTGACCTACATGCTCTACGAATTTCCTATTCCGGACGAGAATTCATAGTTTAGATAGCATAACTCTTGTAGAATAATTAGTTCGAGATCAAGAAAGCATTATGACACATAAAGTAACGTGCAGTTTCTTTAGAAGATTTAGTGAGAGCGCAGTATTGTACCATGCACAGCACTATTGGTGAAGCGTCCGATGACTTTTGAGATTCTCAATTCGGAATCGAGCATTTTTATTTTGAATTTGATTTATTGATTTTTTTATACGAATGGCGTGATGGAATATCTCACGTACAATGGCTTCAGATTCTTTACACCAGACTAACGTGTCTGTGTGACAGCTTATTTGAAGATAGCGCGAGCCATGTCAAACTTTCCTTGTTCTTCCTTTTGCTGCCTTTGTGCCTCTTTCCATGCCTTCTCACGTTCGAAGTCGGCATTTCTAGCAGCCTGTTCTACACCAAAGCCGGCAGCAGCCATGTTTACATTCTTCTGGTCTTCCTTTTGGTTTCTCTGTTCCTGCTTGTACGCCTTCTCGCGTTTGAAGTCAGCATTTCTAGCAGCCTGTTCCACACCAAATCCGGCAGCGGCCATGTTTACATTCTTCTGGTCTTCCTTTTGGTTTCTCTGTTCCTGCTTGTACGCCTTCTCTCGTTCGAAGTCAGCATTTCTGGCAGCCTGTTCCACACCAAATCCGGCAGCGGCCATGTTTACATTCTTCTGGTCTTCCTTTTGGTTTCTCTGTTCCTGCTTGTACGCCTTCTCGCGTTCGAAGTCAGCATTTCTGGCAGCCTGTTCCACACCAAAGCCGGCAGCGGCCATATTTACATTCTTCTGGTCTTCCTTTTGGTTTCTCTGCTCCTGCTTGTACGCCTTCTCGCGTTCGAAGTCAGCATTTCTGGCAGCCTGTTCCACACCAAAGCCGGCAGCAGCCATGTTCACATTTTTTTGAGTTTCCTTTTGGTTTCTCTTCTCCTCCTTCCATGCCTTCTCACGTTCAAAGTCAGCATTTCTCGCGGCTTGTTCTACACCAAAGCCAGCAGCAGCCATGTTCACGTGCTTCGCTTTTTCCTTCAGATTTCTTGCCTCTTCCTTTCGCGCACTTTCTACAGCATTTAGAGCTTTCGCGTTCTCTTCGGCAAGAGTCGCCACACCCTTGGCATGGTAAGAGTAAAGCTTTGCCTTTGCCTCTCGCTCTCTTTCTTTTCTTTTTTTCTCTTCGTTCTTTTGTCTCATTGCGAAATCGAACGGCGAAACACCTTGGAATGCATTGCTTGCGTAGCTCTTCGGTTTCGACTTTTGCATGTTGTCTTCCGGCGCCTTGAAGTCATATTTAGGATCGTTTTGACGGTCGTCCATTTTGTCGTCGTACTGGATTGAATTGGTTGGCAAACAGGAGGAATGTAGAAGGGTCGGATTTAATTTTGGTTTCCTTTCTTGTCAGCGTAATTGTAGCGGGTCGCGGAGCTCGTGACGTATGTGTTGGAGTATATTTGTTTCGACGATGAAATAAATGATTAACCGCGAAGCAACGAATATTGATTGAGAAAAGGAATATTGGTACGGTACGGAATAGGAAGAACGAAGTATTGCGACAAAGTGTAGTTTGAAAGAGGTACAAGTATCGTAGTATGTTGACTGTCGGAGTGCTTCGATCTTTCAATCTGTGTAACGGATAGTTATCATTATTTTTTGTTACTCCGGGGTAGTAGCTTATTTTTTGTCATCGGGAAAGTCATTATTGATCCTGGTCATTCCTGTATTGCAAAAAAGAATAATGGAAATAAGACTAATCACGAATAACTCTCTCCCTGTAGAATAATTGAGTTTTTCAACATTCACGTGGGGCGCCAAACTTTTTGGCGAACCACGGCCAGAATTTTTTTCAGAAACCTTCCGAGGAATCTATCCTACCGTAATAATGTTTCGTGATGCAACAACCTGCTCAGGTACGAAAGATCTTTCCGGACACTCATAGACCCTCATTGAGATTTGTTCTATGACTGACTGAGGTTTTCCATGATACCTCGACTACCGATCGACAAAAAGTAGTTAAAAAAGAAAGTTTGGAATCCTTTTATTGATCGTGATTTCTGATTCGTGGGCTTTCCAAGGTCGGCTTGTAGCTGTTTTCAAGATTGATCACACTTGTCAACAGCATCGACTCTAACTGTCATAGCGAGGAGAAGTTCTCGCATTAGAAGGTATACCTACGCGTAAGCTGAGCCGTTTCGACCGTATTCGCACCGTATTCGAGTATAGTTCATAGATTGAACATTATTTGTGGGACTGACCAGCGAGACTAGAGGAATATATTTCACGATATTTTTTGGCACCATGGTTTTCGACTTTTTCACTCGGAAACATCGAGATCTGAATAAACCAAAACCCGAATTTCGCACAAACGATCTGAGACATGCTACCATTTCCAAGACGTCACCGGACATCCCAAACGGTTTAATAATTGAAATGCGGAAAGTACCTCTTGAGCTGGGATCAACGAAGAAGGAATTTTTCGTCAAGGAGGTTGTGAAAGGGGGTCTTTTTCACAAGATACACGGAGACCGTATAAAGCCCGGTGACCGTTTGGTGAAGGTGAACGAAAAACCATCGGAAGAATTCCCCAGCCTGTGGGACTTGAATGACTATTTGAAGAAAGAACTGAAAATAACGATTCACGTCAAGCGTGGCGGTCTGCATTTGGAGCAAAAGGAGTTATGGGACAAAGCTCAATACGTCGCGGACAAGAAGTAGTAGTAACAACTTATCTCTCATGTTGATTTTTTTAAATCTGAAGCACGGTACGCATAGTTGGTGACAGCAGGGTTCGTGCTTCGAAATGCACCTGTACCCAACGGAAAAAGGACAACGACGCAAACATTCCATCATACATTTGGTAAGGTCTATTTCGATGTCTCTCCAAAACTACACGTATTTGCGTTTTCTCTTCGTTTGACGATTTACCGGTACACAGTAAGATCACAAGGATACATCACCAGAGAAACCGATCGATATTACTGCCAGAAAACAAGAGACAGGTTCACTATAAATTTGACAGTATCACTTCTATTCAAGGAACAAAACGAGAGATTGAAACCTAATCTTTTTTACTAATGTACATTTTGAATAAAAATTTGATTCAATTCCGTTCGACTAAATTGACGGCGGTGAACGCTGAACACCGTTCACGCACTCCTCCAGATTGCAGCACGTGCAACAAGGGCAAAAAAAGTTGTCGTCGTAGCAATCGGCCCCCAGCGTTTTGAGGATATCAAATGGGAATTCCGTTCGCTGGCATATGGATGCATGCACGAAGCCTGAAAACGAGTTTTCCTCTAGTTCGAGGTGCCGTAATCTCGGCAACATCCCCAATTCTGTTGGCAGAGTTCCTGTAAGACTGTTGACATGAAGCCATATTTGTTCCTATAGTAGAGACGAGGGAAGAGCAACATGGGTGAGTCACCGATGGAATTGCTAGATGAAGCTGGAAACCATCAAAGCAACATGGAGTGAGCACCTTTCCTTACCATTTGTACGAGGTTGCCAATCTCAGAAGGAATTGATCCAGACAGGTTATTGTAAGCGAGTGACAGTGAGGCTAAAGTAGTCATATTTCCCAACCAAGAGTACAAAGGACCAGAAATACCAGGATTTCCGTCGGCCCAAAGTTCTTTGATGGCCGGTAATCCTTGCAAGGGAGATAAGTCACCAATCATGAAGTTATCACTCATGTATAGGTACTCCAAATCCGGCAAGTCCGCCAATACGCTCGGAATTGTGGTGTTCAATAGGTTTCCATCTAAGTTGAGGTAATTCAGTTGGGTTGCCAAAGCGAAATTATCGTTCGTAAATCCTCCCGTGTAGAAGGCATTCTTTATGACGAAATTCACCAGATTTTCGGGCAACAATGGAATGTCGCCAGTGAATCCGGTTTCTTCTACTATTATAGTTGCTGATGGCATCAAAGAACAAAGAAGCAAACGGAAAGTGTTTGAAAAAAGTCAGATCATCTCCTAGGTTGGAATCCAACACCGAACTTTGTCATAAGACTCACTCATGTTTGATCCCAAATGAGACATCCAAGAACTATCACCAGCGTTCGAAAGATATTTATTGTAGTACAAGTCCAAACTTTCAAGGCTCCCGGCTCCCGTACTAAATGGCCCGTCAGAGGCCAGTAAGACAATCTCTTCAGGGAAATTACCCGTTAACCAATTCTCGTATAATTCGATGGCGACTACTCGCCCATCCGCATCACAGGTGACACCGTACCAACCACCTGTATTTTCAACAGAGAGAGTAGTTGCAATTGATCCTGTTGAATCATTTGTCGGCTCAATGACAACAGTTCCACAAGGATCAACGTCCGTTGCGTCCATCCAATTCGTTGCGAATGTCCACTCGGGCATCGTAATGTTTTCAAAATTCTCGTCAGCATCTGTGATTTCGTTTGCAACACCATTTGTGGCATGATAGATGCAATACAAGGCGTAATACTGAGCGAGTTTCGCGTCGCTGAAATCATCGACGCCAACTTGCTCTGTCAAGCGGAGGAAGGCTTTCGATTGGTAGGTGACAAAATCATCGGCGTCGAATCCTACTATCAACGCGCCCTCATTCAGTCCATTTACAGCGCCCACCAAACGAGATCGTAATGCCTCAGTATCGTTGGTTTGTGCTCTAACTGTTATTGTTGCGTCCAGTATCACCACCATCAACGACAGTAGTATCCAAGGAAAGGCCTTTCTGTGGTACATAGCAGATGTCGACTGGAGTTATTACTAAATACCGTATGTCTTATTAATGATTTGAAGGAGTCTCGGTGAGAATTCAATAGATCGCTTCCATTGGCAAAGCTAGCAAAGCTATGCTGCTGAAACAAAGGCTGTTGTTGTGTAGCGGTGAGATGCAATGCTTGGAGACCGTGATTCTTCGTCCATTTGTGTTTCTTTTTTAGCATTAAAAGCCGACTCCGATTACCACGTGCGAAAACTTCTTAATAATTTTCTTCCCACCGACTTGCTACCAATTTGGGAGTTAAACACGAGAATTCATTTTGTTGTTGATCTGACCCCGATTGTACGTTCGGCGAGCATCTTCCTTTAGCGGGGTTCGCGGAGAAAATTACTTAGGACATTGCCCGATCGTTCTCGCGTACGGACGTCGAGGCAAATGCCATTCAGAAAATAAATAAAAAAATGATGGATCACCCACATGTTTGAACATCCGATTATTTGTGGCTTCAACGGAAAGGAAATACTGAGATTATGTGATATAATCTACGAGTTGCTCGGCCGCGCGGTGTAATAAACTAGTAATCCAAAATTGGATTACAACAGTAATCATGTAATCCATTTTATTCCAGTAGAACTCAGTACTGGAAAAAAATTATGGACACGAGAGTGAGTGCAACGAGCTCAAGTGCCCATAATTTTTTTCCAGTACTGAGTTCTACTGGAATAAAATGGATTACATGATTACTGTTGTAATCCAATTTTGGATTACTAGTTTATTACACCTGTGTTCCACCGAGGTCGAGGTCGAAGCCGAAGGCTGAGACTGAGACCGAGGTGGAACACAGTTAGTAACACTACTGAGGCCGAAGCCGAGTGCAACGAGGCTGAGACCGAAGGAGTGTTACTAATTCAGCAAAGGCAAGAGCACACTCGTAGATTATTTACGTAATCCACGAGTTCGACCGATTTTTCCATGTAATTTGGCCAACTGGATTGCTGAATTATTACACGAAAACGAGAGGAGCGACAGCAGCAACCGAACTACAAGCAGTGCCCGCTACGATCTAGGGAATGGTGTATTCTTGTGACGTCTGGCTTGGAAGATTTTCTAACAAGCTTGGAAGTGTTGCTTCTTGTTGTTGAGGCTGTGGCTTCTTTTATCAATTCCAAAGTACAAGCATTGTCTGCTGCTATGATGCAGCTAACTTTGTATTCTAGGTCGGGCGTCCGAACTACAAGCACTGCACTGCTACGATCTAGGGGAATGGTGTACTACTCTTGCTCCGGCGTCCTCGGGGCTGACGATGGCAATGACAACAACAATGACGATGACAATGGGAATGATGGCGGTGAAATTAATTTTCGTTACTCCCCTAAGCTACCAACGCAAAGCCGTTCAACATAATCGATATAGCCTTATCATTGCGGAAATTTTGGTACCAGTTTGGTCCCCTAGCTCCCAATATTCAGGGAGATATCAATTTTTTACTGTCACCATTCTTGGTTTCATTGACGATGACGACAACAATGACGACAACTGATATTAATTTTCGTTGATCCCCTAAGCTACGAACTCAAATCCGTTTGACATGATCGATACCGCCTTGTCATTGCAGACATTTTGGTACCAGTTTGGTCCCCTAGCTCCCAATATTCAGGGAGATATCAATTTTTTACTGTCACCATTCTTGGTTTCATTGACGATGACGACAACAATGACGACGACTGAAATTATTTTCGTTGCTCCCCTAAGCTACGAACGCAAAGCCGTTCAGCATAATCGATACCGCCTCGTCATTGCGGACATTTTGGTACCAGTTTGGCTCCCTACGTCCGAGAACTGTTTCGCGGGGTTCGAATTTACTTCTCGCGCACAAATTTTGTGCGTGATTTTAACACGGCAATATTTCTGGACACCCTGAAATTTGCGACGATCGTATAAGGGTATATGTAAACTCAGCACTATTTCTGTGCGCGTGATGCACATTACTCTACTCTCAAATAAAAATAATTTATTTCAGTCTCTAGCAGAACCGAATTATTATTCTGTACGAACAACACTTACTTCTATTCACGAATAAAAAAGAAATCTTGAGTCAGTATTAATTCCAAAATATTAATCTACCAAACAACAATTCGATTCTGCTCCCCTAGTTGTGAATTATATTTCTTGACTACAATATTCCCTTTTTAAAATGTAGATTCTATTATGCTTGATTCATTCCTATTGCGACGTATTACGAATCCTCCATTATTTCTAATATTCTCAAAATTAAGTTCAAGATTAGTAGTAGTTTTGTATTATGTATGTACTGTTATTTTCTACATTAGTTCACCCATAGATAAACTTTCATTCATCAATGCTTTTATTGCCGGATCAATATAGACGTTTCTTTTCTTTTTCTTTTTTGGTCCACTACAATTAGTGGAGCTGCTACTAGTAATATTTGCATCGCCCTGCTTATTGTTGGTGTAATTTGTCGAACTTTCGTTCCTAAATCTGTCCCTCATCATTTCTTCCAATTTCCTTCCTGTTTCTGGGTGTTTTCGCATCTCGCCAATTTTGTCGCACAAGTCACTGAACAACTCGCGACCTTCCTCCATCCATCCATTTCTGCTTCCACTGTCTGAATCGCAGAATTTTTTTTTTTGTCGCGGAATCGTGGCATCACCCTTTCGCCGCTGCTGGTTCACCCATACATGATGCTCATTGTAGATTAGTACCAATGCAAATGCTTCATCTGCTATAGTAAATATATCACTCAGCAAGTGCCTCTCCTTCCGTTGTTTGAAATTGGAATTTGTCGGATTGATTGCCGACATGATTCTTGTAACAAAATAATAAAAATCTTCATCTTCCGCGTCTTTGTATGTTCTGTATTGAGGGTTTAAAATACCTGTGTTTTCATATTCTGTGTCTTGAATAACTGCAACAGTACCAGGGAATGTGATAGGGACTCGACCTTTTCTGTAATCGTCTGTACGGAAGTATCATAAGTATCAACGGGCAGCATGTTAGTGTTGTCGGACCAAAAATAGATTCTCAAAATCCTAATTTCAACAACCAATTCGCCCACCTGTATTTACCTATCCAGTTTTTTCTCGCTAATGTTTGTGAGTTGTGCCTCAATGCAGTCAGTACTGTCCCTACTCGTTTCCTGTAAAAGGAACAGAATGCCGCAAGTGGAATATTTTGTGGCTTCATAACCGCACTTTCTCCAACAGCTTTATTTATTACAAGCGCCGCTACCTTGTCATTGATAGGGAACTTCATGTTGGGGTACCAATGTTTTTTGACGTAATCCCTTAGCTGCTTCTCCACTCTTTCACTCATATCACTCAAAGCCTTAAGCATATCGTTGTCTATTATAAGTCCATATTCGTCTGTAATTGTACTTACTGCTCGTTCTCTTGTGTCGCCGGCATTGTAACTCCCCTCTCCCTGCATGGTTGCCTCCGTTTGTTTAGGTACCATTACTACCTTTCCCACCCCTATATGTGGTTCCCTCTCTTGTTTCCGTAAGTGTTTTGCCAGTTCCTCTGCCAATTTGTCATATTGGATATTTTTCATGACATGTTCGGCAACATCCTCTAAATTGTAGCATTCTCCGTTAGATGTTTTCTCTACCACATTGGTTTTTGTTCCTTCTTTCTGTTGGTTCGTTACTGTAGTGGTGGTTGTGTTGGTAATGGTCAGCGCTGGTTCGTTACTCTGGTTGATGGTGTTTTGTTCTTCCGTGTTTGTAGTAGTAGAAATTGTGTTGTCGGAACCATTTTTTTTACTGTTGCCCTTTGATGCGTTCATAGTTGTGGTATTACTGTTACACACTTTGTTAGTAATTGCGGTGTTTGTTTTCACTCTTTTTTTCTTACCGTTGTTGTCCCCTGTATTTTGATGATCACCGGGCCGGATGGTTTTGTTGTTTCGAAGGGTCTTCCCCTCGGATTTTTTGCTTCGTCGTGTCTTTCCGATAGCATTCATATTTTTTTATTTTATTTTCTGAATACGGTGTCGATCAAGAATCATGTGTTTCTTTTTGTGTGGTTTTGTGTGTGTACTAATAATTTGTCGGGTTGTGTACGGTGTTTTGTGTTGTGTGTGTTGTGTGTGTCGTGTGTGTGTGTGTGTGTACGGTGTTTCGTGTAGTATGTGTACGATGTTTTGTGTGTAGAATTTTTCCGTGGGTTCTGTACTATGTTGTTTGCCCGAACATCTTCTGTGTGTTGTCTGGTTTTGGGCGCGCTGTTATATTTGTAGCAGTAGATCACGTACCTGTGCCAGCCACCCCTCCCGCGCCATAATTTTTTCAGAAGGGAAACATTTGATCACACTAAGGTTATGTATTTCAATCCTCTAGTCACATGTAGAATCTCGTAGACTGCTGCACCTAACATACCGTACTGTCTTGTGTGCCATTTGTATCTACAAACCACATCATTGTCTGTACTGTGTGTGTCAAAGTTGTTCCCAATATGCATTTAAAAGTTGTTCCCAACATGCATTTCGTAAGTCATGTGATATGCATTCATGGCCTGGTACAATAACTTTGGTAGTCATTACCAAATGAGACTGTTTGTGCCCTGGAATTGCACCAAAAATACCCTCATCATGTTTGCCATTTTGAGAGTCAAACCCCAACATTTTGGGCATTCTGAGTGGCAAAGTTGTTCCCAATATGCATTTGATGAGTCATGATAAATGTATTCATAGTTTTGACCGGATACTTTTGGAGTCATTACCCAATCAGTTAGTTTGTGCCCTAGAATTGCACCAAAAATACCCTCATGTTTGCCATTTCGAGAGTCAAACCACAACATTTACAGCATTCTGTGTGACAAAGTTGTTCCCAATATGTATTTGATGAGTCATGAGGAATGTATTCATTGCTTGGACCAGATACTTTTTGAGTCATTACCGAATAAGTTAGTTTGTGCCCTGGAATTGCACCAAAAATACACCCATGATTGCCATTTGGAGAGTTCAACCACCAAATTTTGGGAATTCTGCGTGACAAAGTTGTTCCCAATATGCATTTGATGAGTCATGATGAATGTATTCATGGCTTGGACCAGATACTTTTTGAGTCATTACCCAATAAGTTAGTTTGTGCCCTGGAATTGCACCAAAAATACACACATGTTTGCCATTTGGAATGTCAAACCACAACATTTTTGGCATTCTGTGTGACAAAGTTGTTCCCGATATGTATTTGATGAGTCATGAGGAATGTATTCATTGCTTTGACCAGATACTTTTTGAGTCATTACCCAATAAGTTAGTTTGTGCCCTGGAATTGCACCAAAAATACCCACATGTTTTCTATTTGGAGAGTCAAACCTTAAGATTTTGGGCATTCGATGTGACAAAGTTGTTCCCCAATATGTATTGGATGAGTCATGATGAATGTATTCATGGCTTGGACCAGATACTTTTTGAGTCCTTACCCCATAACTCAGATTGTGCCCTAGAATTGCACCAAAAATACCCCCATGATTGCCATTTGTAGAGTCAAACCTTAAGATTTTGGGCATTCTATGTGACAAAGTTGTTCCCAATATGTATTTGATGAGTCATGATGAATGTATTCCTGGCTTGGACCAGATACTTTTTGAGTCATTACCCAATAAGCTAGTTTGTGCCCTGGAATTGCACCAAAAATACCCCCATGATTGCCATTTGGAGAGTTAAACCTTAAGATTTTTGGCATTCTATGTGACAAAGTTGTTCCCAATATGTATTTGATGAGTCATGATGAATGTATTCATGGCTTGGACCAGATATTTTTTGAGTCCTTACCCAATAACTCAGATTGTGCTGCCCTAGAATTGCACCAAAAATACCCCCATGATTGCCATTTGTAGAGTCAAACCTTAAAATTTTGGGCATTCTATGTGACAAAGTTGTTCCCAATATGCATTTGATGAGTCATGATGAATGTATTCATGGCTTGGACCAGATACTTTTATGCATTGGATGAGTCATGATGAATGCTTTTATGGCTTGGACCCGATACTATTTGAGTCCTTACCCAATAAGTTACTTTGTGCCCTAGAATTCCACCAAAAATACCCCCATGTTTGCCATTTGTAGAGTCAAACCTTAAGATTTTGGGCATTCTATGTGAAAAAGTTGTTTCCAATATGCATTTGATGAGTCATGATGAATGCATTCATGGCTTCGACCCGATATTTTTTGAGTCATTACCCAATAAGTTAGTTTGTGCCCTAGAATTGCACCAAAAATACCCCCATGTTTGCCTTTTGTAGAGACAAATCTTAAGATTTTGGCCATTCTGTGTGACAAAGTTGTTTGCAATATGCATTTGATGAGTCATGATGAATATATTCATCACTTGGACCAGATACTTTTTGAGTCATTACCCAATAAGTTAGTTTGTGCCCTGGAATTGCACCAAAAATACCCCCATGTTTGCCATTTGTAGAATCAAACCTTAAGATTTTGGGCATTCTATGTGACAAAGTTGTTTCCAATATGCATTGGATGAGTCATGATGAATGTATTCATGGCTTGGACCAGATACTTTTTGAGTCATTACCCAATAAGTTAGTTTGTGCCCTGGAATTGCACCAAAACTACCCCCATGATTGCCATTTGGAGAGTCAAACCACAACATTTTGGGCATTCTGTGTGACAAAGTTGTTCTCAATATGCATTTGATGAGTCATGATGAATATATTCATCACTTGGACCAGATACTTTTTGAGTCATTACCCAATAAGTTAGTTTGTGCCCTGGAATTGCACCAAAAATACCCCCATGTTTGCCATTTGTAGAATCAAACCTTAAGATTTTGGGCATTCTATGTGACAAAGTTGTTTCCAATATGCATTGGATGAGTCATGATGAATGTATTCATGGCTTGGACCAGATACTTTTTGAGTCATTACCCAATAAGTTAGTTTGTGCCCTGGAATTGCACCAAAACTACCCCCATGATTGCCATTTGGAGAGTCAAACCACAACATTTTGGGCATTCTGTGTGACAAAGTTGTTCTCAATATGCATTTGATGAGTCATGATGAATGTATTCATGGCTTGGACCAGATACTTTTTGAGTCATTACCGAATAAGTTAGTTTGTGCCCTGCAATTGCACCAAAAATACCCTCATGCTTGCCATTTGGAGAGTCAAACCACATCATTTTTGGCATTCTGTGTGGCAAAGTTGTTCCCAATATGGTTAGGGTTACATCCGGTTCGCAAATTCAGTAATTATTTGTTCGTATATGTGGACTTCTCGCAAGTTCTTTACCCCCCTGTACCATGTACCAGCGTTTCATGTGTTTAACGTATTGTCAACATACCGGTACATCGATTCAATACCGAAAATTTATTTAGTACAAAAAACGTGTACGAATCTACAGGCGTAGAAACCGACATGGATTCACTACCAAAAATTATCTATTACTAAAAAGGTGTAGGAATCTACTTGTGTAGAAACGTACAAGAATTTAATACCAAAAATTTTCTAGTAAGTTGTAAACATCTTCCCGTGTAGAAACCTACGCGGATTCACTACTGAAAATTATCCAGTACTAAAAATGTATAGAAATCTAGTACAAAAAAAGTGTAGAATTCTACACGAGAAAATCATGTAGAATTCTACATGATGTACCGAAGTAAAAGGAAAATCGTACGCGAAAAAAGAAAAAAAAATCTCTCTCACAGAAACACCCAGTAATTTTATTTTCTACCTCGCGACAAAAAAAATCACTTTTTCTACCTTTCTATCATAATCTTCCTTACCCGACTTATTTGAGTAGAGTTGCTAGTAATTGGCACTCCGTCTGTGAACGTGGGATTCCACTTAATCCAATGATCCCTTGATCGTTGATCAGCATTAGGCAGGTAATCCGTGCTCGCTTATTTTAGTCTGAAATAACAGCCTTGTACTGGAAAAAGAATTAGCTCGCATTGGACAAGAGGTGGTTTGCTGGATAGATATTGTTTGGGTGCACACAAACATATACGTCTTGAAAGCAATAAATCTGCATCCATTGCTTCTATATCAACAGGCTCTTGGTACTGTTTTTCGTGACAGAGGGTAAGAAGGCTGCAAATCAACGGCAGCAGCAGCAACAATTTCATCGGCTCGATTGTCGGAACGTCGGAACAAGCAAAGGTAAGAATGAGAGAGATAGACAATGATTATACTGCCTCCGGCATTGCTGATACTCAATGTATTTCCTCCCTTCTGTGTTTGTTCTCATTTTCATAGGACCGGATTGGAACAACAAATCGGAACCAACGGATCGGAATCAATGGATCGGAATCAACAACGATCGTCGGAAGGTCGAGGGGGGGAAACAAGAATTTGTCGGCATCAACGAATCACACTGAAGGTGCGGCGTCGATCGAATCAACATCAGCATCGAATCGATCGGCATGTAGATTATAGTATTCTGTTTTTATTACTTACTCTATGTACTACATCAATAGATACTCACCCACTTTGTTCAATTATCATGTATTCGAATAGGATCGTCGGCAACGACTCGTCGATTCAACAGCAAACGGCAGCGAGAGCAACAGCAGCAAGCAGCAGCGAGAGCAACAGCGGAAAGCGGCAGCGAGAGCAACAGCGGAAAGCGGCAGCGAGAGCAACAGCAGCAAGCGGCAGCGAGAGCAACAGCAGCAAGCGGCAGCGAGAGCAACAGCGGAAAGCCGCAGCAGCGAGAGCAACAGCAGCAAGCGGCGATCCAACGCTCCTCCTCCTCCACAGGCAAGCGGCAACGAATAAGCGAAAACGCTCCTCCTCCTCCACCACGGGAAAGCGGCAACAAATTTGCGAAACGCTCCTCCTCCACCGGCAAGCGGCACTCCATCGGCAAATCGATTCGTCCTCGTCATCCTCCACCACGGGAAAGCGGCAACGAATTTGCGAAACGCTCCTCCTCCACCGGCAACTGGCACTCCATCGGCAAATCGATTCGTCATCGTCATACTCCACCGGCAAGCGGCAACGAATCAGCGAAACGCTCCTCCTCCACCGGCAAGCGGCAAGCAGCAAGCGTCAAGCGGCAACGAATTTGGGAAACGCTCCTACTCCACCTCAAACGGCAAGCCGCAACGAATCAGCGAAACGCTCCTCCTCCACCGGCAAGCGGCAAGCGGCAAGCGGCAACGAATTTGGGAAACGCTCCTCCTCCACCTCAAACGGCAAGCGGCAACGAATTTGGGAAACGCTCCTCCTCCACCTCAAACGGCAAGCGGCAACGAATTTGCGAAACGCTCCTCCTCCACCTCAAACGGCAAGCGGCAACGAATTTGCGAAACGCTCCTCCTCCACCGGCAAGCGGCAAGCGGCAACGAATTTGCGAAACGCTCCTCCTCCACCTCAAACGGCAAGCGGCAACGAATTTGCGAAACGCTCCTCCTCCACGTCAAACGGCAAGCGGCAACGAATTTGCGAAACGCTCCTCCTCCAACGGCAAGCGGCAACGAATTTGCGAAACGCTCCTCCTCCTCCTCCAACGGCAAGCAGCAACGAATCAGGGAAACGCTCCTCCTCCTCCTCCAACGGCAAGCGGCAACGAATCAGCGAAACGCTCCTCCTCCTCTTCCAACGGCAAGCGGCAACGACTCAGCGAAACGCTCCTCCTCCTCCTCCAACGGCAAGCGCCAACGAATCAGCGAAACGCTCCTCCTCCTCTTCCAACGGCAAGCGCCAACGAATCAGAGAAACGCCCCTCCTCCACTGGCAAGCGGCAACGAATTTGCGAAACGCTCCTCCTCCACCGGCAAGCGGCAACGAATCAGCGAAACGCTCGTCCTACTCCTCCACTGGCAAGCGGCAACGAATCAGCGAAAACGCTCCTCTGCAAAACGAATCAATCTGCAAAACGTATCGGCATCAGCAACGGCAATTGATTGGTCCTTCACTCCATCCGCACCGGCATCCGCACCGGCATTTGCATCGGCGGCAACAAATCGTATGCATCGAATCGCTCCTTCTCCTCCACCGGCGATCCACCAACCTCGCTCCTCCCCATACTCCAACGACAATTCGTCCCGGCAACAACAATGGGATTCAAAACAACAACAAAGCAATTGCCAGCAAAAGCAATCAAGCAAAAATCAAAGAGGAAACGTGGGAAGACTGAGAGAAAGAAAATGACTTCAAATTTTCTCCAAAACGCAGCACCATCATCAATCCACCAGACTTACAAACACTTGTCGGAGATAAAACCTAACAAGACAGCAGAAGGGGACAGAAATCGGCGCCGAGATCCAAATGCAATTTTCAAACATGTCGAGGAAATAGCATTGAAAACAGTTCACAAAAATGGGTTTCAAGGAAAATTCATGGCTACAAATTGGGGCCAGACAACAGTTGGAGAGAAGAAATGTTCTTTGGCACAGGCTGTGTCTATTGACAGTTTCAAAACAGTGGATAGTACCGACAAGAAGTTTGTTCTAGCGTTCGCCGAATCAGAACCATCATTGAGAATCTTTGCTAAAGCTTCCAGACAATTCGCAAAACAACGTTTGGGTACCCCCGAAAATATAGAAATCACAAGAACATTCGCTGGGCAGATTGTTCAATCTAAACCCAAAATAGGCCGAGGAACCAAATGTGACAGTGTAAACAGTGGATATGCTATTATTGGGATGAGACCAAATCGATTGAAATCGGGAAATGGTGTGTACGTTTTCAAAAACAATGTGGACTCGACAACAAAAGCCAACCTTGAACAAAAAGCCCTACACATTGTGAAGGAAATGCAGCTTTGTTTAACTCCAATGTCCAAACTTGTCAACCTTGAATCGACTGTGATGAATGAGGTTGTTAATCGTACAACGCTGAATGCAATCGGCAATCACGTAACGGCCTTTTCTATTGGAAAGGATTATCACTCAAAAAGCCATACCGATGTCGATATGTTCTATACAAGGCTGACGGTTATTGCGCCAAAACATGTAAGTGATGACGAGGTGATTTATTATTTTGTCTTCCCCACGTATGGAGTGAAAGTTCCATTGAGGTCGGGAGATACTCTATTGTTCAATCCATTAGTATTACATAGCTGTTCTAATCCCAAATTCGAAGGGTGTTATATTATGAGCGCCTATGTATCTCGCAAAACTGTGCTTAGAGCTAACCCTCTATAGTAATATTAAACAATAATTGAAAGTTAGCCGTTGCATTCACCCTTGCTACTCAATCGGAACTGCTGTCCGCGCTTTCGCTCTCTGAACTGGATAGAGAATCACTGGATTCGTTATCATTCAATGCCATCTCAAATGGTTCCAACTGGATGTCGTCCTGTAGTGTGCATGCATTGTACAAACATTCGTAAGACGGTGGTGTAGCAGCATTTTTGCTTTCAAAAAAATTTAGCCATGAGATCCGATTCGATATCACTAGCCAATCGCAATTGGTTATGGACCCATCAAGGCCTTGCTCTGGAACAACTGCCAGCTCGGAATGGATAGTGTCGACATGAAATAGGTACAGTGAATTCATCAGGCGACCACGTTGGACAAATTCAGAAGCTGTTTTCTTAGGCACATCTTGAAACCGACGAGCCACAGCATACATTCCGTTTGTATCAATTGGATAGCCACCAATACTACTGTATGGCTGCTTCAAACTCCTTACAGTTAAGAAGCATACCAGATGGCACGGTATGAGCTTGGGATTGTTATTTAAATCAAAGTCCAATTTCATCAAACACCAATCCATCCAGACGGAGTTCAGCAGAGAACTATCCGATCTATATGAAGGATGCGAGCGAAATATAAAATTAGACCCACAAGCAACATCGAAACGATTGTGCTCTGTAACTCCACAAATGTGTGAAGGATTCTCCAATAAAGGTAGCACAGAATCACAAACAAAGTCGAGTATGTCAGAAGGAAAAAATGGTTTGCTTTTGTTCGTAGAACGAAGCCACTTCATTGTTGATTCCCCATTTTCGGTTCTCATTATATGAAAATGAGAACCGCCACCATCAGGTCGTTCAATTGGAGGAGGATCAGGCGGATGCAAGTTGAAGTGATATGTTGCCTGGCTTAGCATCATTTTCTCGGACTTTCGCTTCGCCGTTTGACCGATTAGTGATGCAGCATTACCTTGCGTGTTCTTGGAAGGAGCTTTAATCTCAGTTTTATGGTGAGACTCATTCGGAGCACTATCCCAGCCTGCGGGGCTCCCCCATAAAGAGATATAATCTGGTAGGTGAAAGTACAGGTGATTCTTGATTAGTTTTGTTCCCATTCCTTTCCTGTGACATGTTGAGTTTATACAATTAATAAAGTGAACAATTGTTTTTGGGAGATTCTTTAAGGAACCATATTTCATTCGACCGTGTTTAAGAAATTCTTCCATTGATAGAATTAGCTGAATTACCTCTATCTGTTTCTTTACAAAACGATGGTCACCAATAATGTCAGATCCATGTTTGGAAACCATAGCGATCAGAAGAGAAATAAGCATTCCAGAGAAATCATGCCCTTCTTTCTTCGTAGTTGATAATAGCTGAGTCCCAAATTTGGTGCGAGGAAAATCTCTATCAGACTGGCGTGATAACAAACCACCGTACCGTTGTGCTAAATGGCCGATACTGTTAGCAACAGCCACACCGTGCTTCAAATTGGGGGCATAAACACATGGAACACTTCCGCGGAGCAACAATTCAATTGACTCGATGGCCCGTTTGGCAGTACCAAGCTGGTGCATGTGCAAACATTCACCGGGAGTTGCAAAATGAATGTTGTTCTGATTAGTACCAAAGCATAAATCATGAAATACATTCCTTATGTTGTGATGAGAGTTGTTTTTGAAGTTCTTATTGATATCGTTTAGATCTGTGCCGGGAAAACAATGGAAATCAACAGGTGACCACTTCTTTGTTGCAGGTTGAACAGAAGGAATGTTTATGTTTGGAGAATAACAGTTGCAGTGACGGCACATCCGCATGACACCCTTATTGAAGGAGCCGTATTTTCCACACAATTTATCGTGAAGTTCTGTGTCGCCAATAACATAGGCAATGGCAAATTTCATTTTTACCCTCCACTGTTGATTTGCGTACGGAAGATAATTCCATTCGATACCACCGTCTTCGTTACACGCGGCTTTGAAGGAACGAAACGCTACTTCCAAACCATTGTGAAGATTCTGAATTTTTTCCTTTGAAGTGGCAGGACGAGAGTGTCTGGTTGACTCCCATTCGGGGTCGGGATGGAAGTAAATAGTTGTCCATGCTTCAGGTCGAGAACGAGTCTCCACATTAAAAATACCAAGTGTCATGTTCAATGGTGTTAACGTAAGTCGTCCGTGCGCATCCAAAGATATGCCGTCCATGTAAAATATAATAGGAACAAGAATTTCTTGCGAATTGGGATTGCAAATTTCTTTCCAAGAAGATTTCCACCACGAGCCGTGATGCAATTCTGAGATTACAGAATTAGGATTCAACTCAGGATTATTGTCGGGAGACAGAGGGGTGGAATAGTCGGGAAAGGAGAGGTTTTCTTCTATCATTAGCTGCTGGTCAGAAAGAAGAGAATAAATGGCATCCTTAAAAGAACGGACATACACCTGAGTGGGCTTATTATCAGGTAACCAATTCAGTATATGAGGATGAAATTTCATATCAGAGAGACCAAGATTGGATTGGAGATTGTCAAAAATTGCTTGCCGAGATCTAATTTTGGCATCGCAAAAATCAAAACCCGGTCTCATTTGACTTTTCTTTGCCCACTGGAAAATGGATTTGAATGTGTTCAGTGGCAATTTATGTCTGGCCATTAAATTCATGAGTTCCAATTCAGCAAGAAGATGAGGGGGCGGCGGTAGTTTTGTGTGGCTTTGAAATGCATCCTCTCTTTCGTTCAAATTAATGCTTTCATGAAAAGATGGTGGTGGAGGGGCGGGCTGAGCAGTAACGACATTAACAGCAGAACCATTAGTGTTATCTTCTTCGTTGTCTCCACAATCAATGTTGTTGGTAGAATTGTTGTCGTTATTTTCATTTACGTCATCGTCATTGTCATCCTCGTCATCGGAATTGTCGATATCATTATTCAGCGGGAATGCATCTTCATCTTGAACAGCAGAAACAGCCATGTAAGATTCAATGGCGTTCCGATCCATTGGCGGTAAAAAGACATCATGTACAATCTGTTGGTTTAGAACAGAATGAAGACCCGTCGCTGACTGACTTGTGACAGTGTGTTGCTGGGAGAGATGGGAAGGGGGAACAGATGGACCGTTTTGTGTCATAGTCATCCCAAAATCAGACGGAGAATGTTGAACAGACGGCAAGGTAGGCTGCACTTTGATAGAGGTGGAGAGGTTATAGATCTTTCGTTTAATTAGACCCTGACTATGGTAGAAATCCCGGCACTCATCAAGACAATAAAGATGTCTTCTTAGGCCAACGGAGACGTATTTCAAAGTACCCTGCTTGTTTGCCGTGGATTTATATCCTAAAAACTTGGAGTTTTTGCCATTCAGCGCGCAACAACGGCAGTAGAATAGAAGAGGGGTTTTCATAACAGGAGGCATTATGTTGCGGAGTTGTTTGAAGGAAAATATCAGTAGATGGGGTCGAAACGAAGGAGATCACAAAGATGAATCGTTGAAAGGAAAAAATTACATGTGTTACTTTGTGTGTGATGTGTTTTCTTGTACGGTAGATTTCCTTACTACCGTACTTCGATTGCAAAAATGGTCCGTAAAGTAATTACTACTTAGTGATGATTGCAACATTCCTCGTACAATATGTTTAGTAGTGAACAGTACGTACAGTCAACTCCTTAAGAGGGTTAATACACAGCGCCGGACGGGTCAATCCCATCAGTTATTCCAAACATTTGTTGGCAGGCGCGTCAGTTCTTCCATAAGGTGCACGGAAATGTGAATCGAAATGGAAATCGTGGACAATAGCGTTGTTGATTATCGAAATGGAAATCGTGGAGAATTGTTTTGTTGATTGCGATCAAGTTGATTCCGACTTTCATGTACCCGTAAAACCAACTAGTACGCTATTTTTGCATGAGTTATTACTAGTAGATACTAGTACGAAATCGTGGACAATTGCGTTGTTGATTATCGAAATGGAAATCGTGGACAATTGTTTTGTTGATTACGATCGAGTTGATTCCGACTTTCATGTACCGGTAAAACCAACTAGTATGCTATTTTGCATGAGTTATTACTAGTAGATACTAGTAATACATTATTTTCACTAGTACTTCATCATTATAATTGATTATTTCATTATCTTTCCGACGAGGAAAACAAATACCAACGTGTTAGGTGTTACTACGACCTAATCTTCGAATAGATAATCTACTCTACTGATACTACTAATACTAATCATCCAATCGACAGTCGAACCAACCATGGAGGGAATTTACAAACTACAAAAGGTGGTTCAGGAACACCCAGCCAATCTCGAACAAGAACTCCGGAAAATGCTTGTTCATCACAAGAAAGAGACTGCTCGAATCCAAAAAATGATTCGTAAGATTCGTGCAGAAAAAAGAAATGATCCAAACGTTAAAATTGAAAGCGTCGATCCTACTAGCAATGATCAAGTCGATCCGAATGTAACCAGCAGCATCTATCCACAAAGCGGGTTATTTGAGAGTAGCGAACAACATTGGAGTGGCGATTCCGACGGTGTAGCTTCTGAAAATACAGCGGATCTTCCTGGCGTTAAACACGAACAAAACCCTTGAGTGCAATAGCCCGCCTGGGGTGGATTCGACTTGGAGTTGACATGGAGTTGGAGCTGGGATTTGAGTTGGAGTTGGAGGATTTGGGTCGGAGCCCATTATACCGGTATGGTGGAAACAAGTTGAGAAAATGAAATAAGTCATTCGTGCACAAGTTGTACACAAAATAGTGCTTGTCACGAAACGAATATGATATCCTTAACCCTAAAATAGTTATTTTATTTGAGGAGTGACGAGATATTTGTCTCAAAAGTAAAGGTGTGCGACGCGCGAGGTATTTTAGTAGACACGCGACCTAAAAAGGTAGGAAATTTAAAAAATAGGGTCGAGAATTGTAAAAATAGCGCGCGATAGCCCGCGGGGGGTCGAGAAACAGTTCTCGGACGTAGCTCCCAATATTCAGGGAGATATAAATTTTTTACTCTCACCATTGTTCTTGTTGGTCTCGTTGTTGATTTGTTTGCTGGTGTGCTTCTTGCTTCTTGCTTCTTGCTTCTTTTTGTTTTCATTTTCGTTTTTCGGTTTCGGTTTCGGTTTTGGTTTTGGTTTTGGTTTCGTTTCATTACTTTTGTTTTTAGGGCGCCCTAATCCGACGGTGAAGGTGCAAACTGTCATTTCTACTGTCTTAGTACCAAGCTCGCTGGATTACAGATTGGATTACTTTTTTTAGCGAGCTCTTAAGTAGATGAGAAGCGTTGATTTATACTGTATTAGTACCGAGCTCAGTGGATTACAGAATTGGATTACTAATCCGGTGAGGTGCTAATGAATTGATTAAAAATTAACTAATGTTTCTTAGTATGAGCTCCTCGAGTTTTGGTGTAATAATTTAGTAATCCAGTTGGCCAAATTACATGGAAAATCGGTCGTACTCGTGGATTACGACGTACAATATATTTTCTTAGCTCTGACCCGTGTTCCGCGCGTACCGGTACTATCCATACTATTACGGTTAATACTCGTATCGATACATGCGGTACCGGTAACTTACACTGTGGTTCGTACTCGTCTACCTGGTGTCTGTCTTACAGAGACACAGCGAGTAAGATCTTACTCGAAGCAGAGGGGAAATGAGTGATTCCCACCAGATTAAAACGAATAAAATTAATAGAAAAACGCATAAAAAGTATGTGTTTTCTACATAGATCTATCCATTTCTGAATAAAAACTGTCAGTCGACATGTGTCCGACTGACAGTTTTTATTCACTTTTTTAACACTGAATAGATTTCAACGGAATCTTAAAATCAAACATTTCAGTCTTAATCAATCGTGTGCACCTCTCGCACCTCTCTTGCCGGGCATGCTTGCATGCTATTTTTGGTGATCATCGCTAATTTTGCTCAGCTGAAAATTTGCAAACAGTCCGAAAAAGAAAGAAAGTCCGGAAAGATGGACAAACAGCAACAACAGTCCGACTTGTCTCTCCAGCAAGTAATCAGCAGAAATTCAACTTCAACACTTTCTTTCTATCGAGCTGACGCAGGAGGGCAAGGGCAAGAATGTCCTTCTACCCCTTCACTACAATCGCTCTCGTTGCTCTCGCTAGTAGTTTATTAGAGGATGATTCATCCGAAGAAGATGAATCGATTCGATCGCATCGGTGGTGGATTCGATCGATGCCCTCACAAAAAGAAATACCATCCATCATAACAATCAACAACATGGCACCGACTGCTGCACAGACTGGCAGCAGTGGAAGGAAAGCCGGCATTGCCAACTACACAAAGCCCGAGTTGGAGCACTTGTTCAAATGCATGAGAAGTATCCTACCAATTGGCCCAGAAGAGTGGGACGCGGTTACAAGTCTACATGCTGAAAAATATCCTGGTAGGGACACTGATTCAATCAGGAACAAATACATTCGTTTGTACCGGAAGAAGATGCCAACTGGTGATCCAATCCAGAAATGGGATGTTAAACAAGCCAAGGAAATCAAGTATCTTATTGGTGATAGAGCCTCCATTGTGGATGGAGAAGACATATTTGATATTGAAACAGGGGAGTTTGTCCCTGCTGATGACGAGGAGGAGCCATCCGGCCCTCCACCACTTCCACTTTGTCAACCAACTCAACCAACTCAACCAACTCAACCAACTCAACCAACTCAATCAACCCAAAGATCGACTCAAGGATCGACTCAAGGATCGACTCAAGGATCGACTCAAGGAGAAACGGAGGACAACCGTCCCGTCCCACTTCTACTTGGTCAACCAACTCAGCCTACACGTCCTGTCCCACTTCTACTTGGTCAACCAACTCAGCCTACACAAATCGATGAAGTAGCAACGGAGCTTACTCCTACCAGTACCATTAGTGGTGTTAGCACGAACAAAAAGAGAGCTTACGGTCGCAAGGACACACATTTGATGAGTGTGATTGCTGCAGCATTGAGAGAGGGAAGAGAGGATCAAAAGCTACATATGCAGGCATTGGAATCCCATCGAGCGGCATTGGAACTCCAACAACGACGGCAGGACAAGGCCGACGAAGAGAAGAAGGTGGCAGATGAAGAGAAGAAGGTGGCAGATCAAGAGAGGAAGTTGATGTTCCAGGTACTTGTTGGTCTTGCTAGTGATGTTGGTGCAAAGAACACTCCCAACGGGAAGCTGAAAAGAAAACTGGAACACCTTAGATTGTGTGCCGACGACAGCAGCGCCGACGGCAGCAGTGACAGCGATGGCGATGACGAATGACAAACCGATTTGTCGATGAATCGATCGATTAGTAGGATCGATTAGTTAGTTAGTTAGTTAGTTAGTTAGTTAAAATAAAAGAATCGATTATTAGTTAAGAAACTCAACAACAACACCAACGTTGCTCCAGACAGAAACTTAGGCTACAAAGAGAATACAAAAACTCTATTGCAACACCTTAAAAGAGGGATTCAAAACCACTAGAGGTGCGCTGGAGCAAAATTATTCGAACGTGTTGTCGACTGCTCTAAATAGTAGTCCTACGACTAATCAATCGATGGATCAAATCAATCGTACGACTATTCGATCGATTGAGGTGCGGACTGTTGATCAATACGACTAGTAATGCTAATTTGTAACTACTAGTATCGATTATCATCTAAGATCTGCTACTAATCGATCGGATCGAATACATCATCTGCAGTTTCTGTTGGTACCAATCCATAGGAGAAAAAGCCTTCAGTTCGACTCATGTACGTGTTGAGTATGGTGTTGATTCCAATTTTAGCTGTCTGGAAGTTGTAGAGACAAACAAGGAGCTTCAGAATAACCGTCCTGTCTCCTGTTTCTTCCAAGAGAATGCTGTCCTTCATCCGGGGGAAACCCCCTTGGATCTGTCGCATTCCCCATTCAGAAAGCTGTCGGACGCTGGTAGCAGCGCGATTCACTAAGAGATCTGCTGCATTGAAAGGATCATGTTGGGAACTCCGTATGAGGAATGGCTTTCTAGACAGTTTGAAAGCCGAATCAACAATAAGCTTTGCTAGATATTTATCATACATGAGCTCCATCTTTTCATAGAGGCCATAGTCGGCTTGAGTACTATCATGCCAACAACCTGGAGCATTCAAGATGCAACCCCGGATCCTACCGTCCGGAGCAAAGATGAAAACACTGTTGACGTATGTCCCACAAGTCCAACCATTGTAGTATTGGTTTTGCTTCATCCAGTTACCAGACTGTTGGATATGGAGTTTGAGCCCATCGCAGGCACCCCACACTCTGTGAGGTCGTAACACAGGATACTTTGCAGCAATAGCATCGACGTATTGTTGAATCTCTTCTTCATTTGGCAAGCAAACTTTTGCAGCAGGATGGTGTTGTAATACAGAAAGAAGGACCTTGCGACCGAATTTCAGCCATCTGTACATAGGAGAAGCTGTTAATCCAAACGCTAGAGCAACTGCTCTTGCTGCTGATCCTCTGGTTTGGAACCAGAATAAGACAAGACCAAGGCAGCCAGTAGCATCGAATTGGTTTGTTGTGGAACGAATCTTCTTCGTTCTAATAACTCCAGTGTTCTTATCGACAGTGTACGAATTGTAGAGTGGCTCAAATATATCTAGGAGCTCTCTGAATACTACATGGTCGACTCCACAGCAGTTGAGAAGGGCTTGATCATTGCCTGATCGATAGAGATACATGAAAGGCGATTGGCTGTATCGCTTAATTGCAATCCTAGGAGTTCTACGATCCCTTCTTCTCTTATCTTCCTCGCCAAGCAGTGGATTGTTGTAATCGGGGGTTAAGTAGTTCTCCTCATAGTATTGTTCTAGTAACTCCAGGGCCATGTTGATTGTCGATTGTAGAGTGTTTCGCAAAAGAGTGCTTCGAAAAAGAGTGTTTCGCGAAAGAGTGCTTGCTGGAGAGCAATGTGAATGTTTTAGTGAGGATAGCTAGTAGTAGTACTTCGTAATTCGTATCAGCAAGAAAGCCAATCGATAGTACGGTACATAGAAAATTCTGAAAATTTCAACTGCCGGCCTGCCGGCCAAAATAGGCTGGCAGGTGGCGCGGTTAGTGATTAAACAGACAGTTACTGTTTCTTCTTTAGGGATTCCGAATTCCAAATTTGGCAGTGAATAAAAGTATTCGTCCGTTGGATGTGATAAAAAAGTATTCATTCTATATACTTTTTATTAACTTTCGAATCTATTCACTTTCATCTGGTGGGAATCACTCAATACGGTGAGTGTACAAGATAAAAATACCACAATTAATACCCAGTACCAAAACCATGTAGAAGTCTACAGGAAATAAACATATGTGTGCTCTGCACACCGAAGTCCCTTCAAAAAAAGAACAAGACAAAAGACCCTGAAAACACACCGAAAAACTCACTCCTAAGACAATTTTTTTGATGGGAAGTCCGATCATCAAAATCACGAATGTCGGCCCATGATCAACCCTTCTGTTTCTCCTTCCATAGAATAGACCATGAAGGTTCATCACCATATAATTAGTACAAAACGACACCAACTCAAATACCTACACACTCCTCTACTTGGTTTTTGATCCGGAAGGGTATTCGAGCGGCAATTCAATGGCAAATAACACACACACGAAGATACAAAAAATTGACGTCGTCAACCCTTCTCCGACCCATCTGTTTCTCCTTCCATAGAACAGACCATGAAGGTTCGTCACCATATAAATAGTACAAAATGACACCAACTCAAATACCTACACACTCCTCTACTTGGTTTTCGATCCGGAAGGGTATTCGAGCGGCAATTCAATGGCAAATAACACACACACGAAGATACAAAAAATTGACGTCGTCAACCCTTCTCCGACCCATCTGTTTCTCCTTCCATAGAACAGACCATGAAGGTTCACCACTGTAAAAGTAGTACAAAATGACACCAACTCAAATACCTACACATTCCGCTACTTGGTTTTCGATCCGGAAGGGTATTCGAACCGCAATTCTACTGCGAATCACACACAAAGATACGTCGTCGTTGACCCTTCTCCGACCCATCTGTTTCTCCTTCCATAGAACAGACCATGAAGGTTCACCACAGTAAAAGTAGTACAAAATGACACCAACTCAAATACCTACACATTCCGCTACTTGGTTTTCGATCCGGAAGGGCATTCAAACGGCAATTCAATGGCAAATAACACACACGAAGATACGAAAAATTTGAGCCGACGGCCCTTCTACGACCCATCTGTTTCCCCTCCAATAGAAGGGAAGATGAGGGTGGACATGTACAAATACTACCACATTCGAACACCCTCATGTTCCTCTACTGATTTGCTGACCTGGGATGGCAATCGAATGGCAATCAAACCGAACGGCTATCGAACAAGATACGATACAAAGAACAAGTAGATGACAACAATGACAATGGATAGATAGTCTACAAAGAGAAGCAACAAGCAGGGTGACAAGGCCATGAAGGTTCATTACAAGTGGATTTAGGTACCAACCAACGTGTTACACTACCCTAAAAATCTGCAGGGCAAATCCCCCCTAGCAACAACAACAAGGGAGGGAGGGATGCTCTCCAGCAACATACTCGGCGCCGATACAGCACACAGACACACAACAACAAACGCCGTCGCCTACTGATACAGCCTGTTGCTCCCTCCACGACCTTCATCCTTCCAAAGACGGTTGATGAGCTGAGTCATTGCTACATTGCTTACCATACACAGAGTCAACCGCAACCGCAAGAAATGGTGATTGATTGATTGATTGATCAATCGTTACCACGGCCCTAGTACGAAAGAGCTGTTGGCCATTAGACATGTAGACCAAATTTAAATAGAGTACCAAAGTATTACTACTATACAGCACACTAGCTTCTTACTCAGAGGGGGTCAATTTAGCATCAATGATAGTAGGGGGATTGGCGCTTATTTGTCGTATCCATCGTCGTTTTGAAAAAGTGAGCAAAAAAGTGAGCGAAAAGAAAAGCACCTCCGGGGACATTTCTTAGCAAGAAGAGTAAAGGCAGAACAACGGTCATGTAAAGTACTTGTGGTATTTGTGGTATTTTCTTAAGAGTTACACAGAGTCTTATACCACTAAAAATGCAACAATACTGTGTATGGAAATTCACCCTGTACCTCTGTTTTTGAGGGGTACCACATGATTTCTACAGAGAAAAACAGTAGGAATAGTCATTAGAGGTATGTATCATTAAGCGTACCAGTTTCTACTTACGTGCCACAGTAGTGCCAGACTAAATACCACAATTGTGGTATTTCCGCTGTATGGTACCGGTACCATAGATGATACGAAGTACAAAGTACTTCGTAATACAGAAAGGAACAACTGATATTTCATAGATAAACAATGTAGAAGTAGTACTGTACCGTAAGATCCCTCATAGAGGGTCTTTCCTGAAACCTTGTCAACGAAGATGCAGTTAGCAAATTGTTGGCTGATTAGTACATGAATGGGTCATTCCCAAAAACACAGAATATCTGTGTATTCGGGAATGAAAATTGTTGACACAGATATCTGTGCGCTAAAAACTCTTCCCATATTCATGCTCATTTTTGGAATAAGGAATTTGGCGATACCTATGATACAACCGACAAAAATTGGTATCTGCCTCCTCTTTCTCCGACTAAAAAAGGTACGCACGGACTAAAAAAGGTATCTTTCTCCCTGGTGATCGTACTAATTTTGTCGGTGTAATGTGAAATTTTTGATGTTAATTTCCCTCTCTTCCGATGGATTCTTGTCCTCGCCGTCGCTCTTAACGATCGTCATACTTAGCAAAATTGCACTATCATGGCAACACTTGAGATCCTTTCCATCTTCTGTACCGGTACTTGTATGATAGACGACGGCGATTCTGAAGATGAAGAAGATCCTTTCAACAGGCGTCTAAAAGACAGAAGAACACCAAGAATAGCCATTCGCCGGCACTGCCAATCCTCCTTCTTCACTTACCTATTCAACTCTGGCAATGAACAGGCTCTTCTCAACTGCTGTGGTGTAGACCACAATGTCTTTCGCGATCTCCTACACCTCTTCCAACCAGTATTCGATATGTACACAATCAATTAAAAAACGGAGCGTATCCGCAAGCTAACCTTTACAAAGAATGGAGTACCAAAAGGAAGAAAACGATAGGCGAATGCAACATGTTGTCTTGGGTTAGTCCTTTTTTGGTTCCAAACAAGAGAATCAGTTGCAAGAAGCTCCTCAATGACTTTTGGACTTACATCTACTGTCATGTACAAATGGATTAAGTTTTCGCGGAAAGTTCTTTTGTGTGTATTACAGAACCATCCGAATGCAAGGATTACACTTCCAAACAAAGTAGAAATGGAGGAATACATTAGCGCAATTGGTGCAAAATATCCGGCACTTCATGAAAAAAGAGTATGGGGCGCTGCCGATGGTCTGAAACTCTTAATACAGCACTCTGATAATTGGTTAATACAGAGCCAGTACTACAACGGTTGGACATGCGACACTTACGTGAGTAGTGTTTTTGTTTTTGCACCTGATGGGAGAATTCGCATAACTGCTTTCAACTGTCCGGGGTCTTGGCATGACAGCACCGTTGCAGATTACGGCATTTATGACCAGATGCAGGAAACGTTTGATGAGTATGGCGCAATGCTTACCGTTGATGCAGCATTCAAAGTAAGACTTTTGAACTATCTTATCCAGAGTTCGCAAGCCGATCAAGTTGGTGCTGAAGCTCTCGTGTTGAATTGTGAAGCAACCTCGCTTCGGCAGTTATCAGAGTGGGAGATGCGAATGATCCAGGGGCAATTCCCGCAATTGAAAGACAGGCTTCTTTTAGAGGACTTTGGAGATCAAAAGGTCATACTTAACGTGATGATGCTTCTGTACAACTACCAAACCAGTACTGTCGGCCACAACCAGATTCTGAATGTTTTCATGCATAAGAAGAATGAATACTTCTCTTACGACACCAAGCCAACTGAAGATGCCACCGGCATGTTCGAGTAGACAGCAGCCGGTGATCGTTGAGCCGTTGAGCCATTGAGGAGCTGCGCGAAGCCGTTGAGCCGGTGATTGGGTGCGCCATCAGACTTTGATGGATGGTCTTAGGTATTAAGAAACTGGACTTAAGGACTGATGGAAGTTTCGCCTTCTAATTTTGCTTTGGGTGGTTGAGTAGATTGTCGGTTCCGGTTGTTGGTGAGGAGGTTCCTGTTCCAACTATTGATTCTCCATGGTCGAGTAGAAGTAGATTCTCCATGGTCGAGTAGAAGTAGATTGTTGAGATCCCCCATGGTGGTGGTAGTAATTAGTACTAGTAGTAGCGTGTTATATTTGTACATAGCTTTTGCTGTTGCTAGGTTTTTGAATTATGAGCTTCTGAGCTTCTTAGAGCTTGTTGCTGCTTGTTACGAGTAGTTTACACGAGTTACAAGTAATACGAGGAGTAGTTTTGATCAAGATGGAGTAGTTTCGCGTTTGGTGTTCGGGTTCATAAAAACCGCACGACTCCTTCCGAGGGGTTCAACTCCTTAAGAGGGGTTCAATCCCATCAGTTTTTCCATACACATGGAAATGGGAATGGAAATGGGAATCGTTGGCCGGTGCGTTGATTCCCATCGAGTTCAGACTTTCATGTAACAACTTCACCAACTTCACCATTTTGCAGGAGTTACTAGTAGTTACTAGTAGTTCATTCCTTTCCAACTTGCAAAGCTCACTGCAACTTGCAAAGCTCATAATTCGTTTTCTTGAAAAACCAAAAGCAACTACTACTACTAATTGTTAATCTACTATGGTAACTACCAAAGAACAACAAGAACAGATTCTTCAGGCTCTTCAAGCCAAAGTTGAACGGCAACACCGACAGCAACGTAAAGCCAAAATCCAACGGCAACGGCGACTCCGGGAACAGATTGTTAAACATCAACAACAGATTGCTGAGATTCTTCGGGCTCTTCAAGCGCGGAGAGTCTACTGCCAACAACAGATTGCTGCGCAAACCAATCCACTCAATTTGAACCCATCTACTGAAGTGGATGGTAATGATTCATCGTCAAATGATTCATGGTTATTTGGCGATTTGGATTCGGATTCCGATTCGAAGGATGAAGTTCTACCAAATGCGGAACCAAAGGATGAAGTTCTACCAAATGCAGAACTACCTCTTGCAATTAAACAGGAACCAAATCCTTAAGTGGAATCGCTGATTCTTACTCTGACTCATTGCTCCAGCAGTCAACAGATTTTGTGGAAGAATGGGAATCGGAGTCGTCTTCGGCGAAATTTTGCCTGTGCCTGGTGTCTTGTTTCGCTTTTGGATTGGCTTTTGGTTTCTTGTTGAAATCCAAGTCGGAATTGGAATCGGAATCTACAGCACGTTTGTTCTTTTTGCTTGCACTCTTCTTGGTATTATTTGCAAAGAGGCTTGCAATATCCACAACAACCTTGGATATGGTGGTGACAACGGCCTGTCTTTCTTCCCTGTTCATCTCAGCGTGCTTCTCCAATTCTTTCCTGTTCATATCAGCTTGCTTCTCCAAGAATGACATCAGTTCTTTGTTCATGAATTCTTGTCTACTGACTCTGTTGCTGACGTGGGATCTGTACGATCTCTTTGCTGGTGACGGTGTCATCAACATCGACACACCAGGTAAGACTTCTCCTTGCGTTGATGGCTCTTGCGTTGGTTCTTGTGTTGGTTGTTGAGTAGGTTGACCAAGAGGAGGAAGAAGGGGAAAGCCGTCATCATCTTCGCCAAAAAGGTCTTCCTCTTCAATAGAAAGAAAGGTATTCTCCTCATAACCTTGTGACATGTCATACTACTGCTCGTGTCCATTGCCACCATTTTCCTTATAAAGCATCCTTGCCTTGATTGCCTTTGCTGCCCTTACTTGCCAGGGACATATTGGATCGCCCGTTGGAATTTTTTGGCGAT